>JAVLVB010000221.1:665491-699155 GCA_032876305.1 Orestias chungarensis | reverse complement strand
AAAGGACTTCATGACCACAGAGGTCAGGGCAACAGGTCTGTAGTCATTTAGTCCTGTGGTAGTTGTCTTTTTAGGAATGGGTATTATTGTGGAGCTTTTAAAACAGGACGGAACAACACACAGCTCCAGTGATCTGTTGAAGATCTTAGTAAAGACGGGTGCAAGCTGGTCTGCACAGGTCCTCAGGCAGGAGGGAGAGGTTCCATCAGGACCTGGGGCCTTCTTGACTTTCTGTTTTTAAAAAGTCTCAGCACGTCTTCCTCGCAGATCTTCAGGGCAGGCTGGATGGGTGGCTGAATGTCAGATGGGTGTGAAGTGGTGTTGGATGGGAGCTCGTGGCTGGGCTGCTCAAACCTGCAGTAGAATCTGTTTAGGTCGTCGGACAGTTGACAATCTCCCATTGTCTGTGTAGTTGGCCTATTGTTCTGGAGACACCTCCAGGCAGTTGATGGCTCGTTACAGGACATGATGCTACTTAGCTTGTTGGAGTAGTTCTTCTTTGCAGCTTTGATCTCTTTAGTTAGGGTGTTCCTTGCTTGGTTGTACAGCGCCCGATCCCCACTTCTATATGCTACCTCCTTAGACCGGTGCAGCTGTTTCAATTTGGCATTAAACCAGGGCTTGTCATTGTTGTATTTAATGTGAGTCCTGGTGGGAACACAGATGTCTTCACAAAAGCTGATGTAAGATGTAAAAAGTGTCCGTGTATTCATCCAGGCTGCTTGTGGCATCATCAAAAACACACCAGTCTGTTAAAACCATGCAGTCCTGAAGCCTGTCTTTAGCCTCGTTAGTACATTTTTTCACCGAGCTGACCACATGTTTGGCACACTTGAGCTTCTGTCTGTAGGTCGGGAGAAGATGAACTAAACAGAGGGCCTATTTAAAGCAGGACATTTCGAACAAAAAAAAATAAACAGCAGTATTGACAGCATTTTTCTGCTAACAAGCTTATCAGTCGGATGAAGTATGTTTTGGGCAGTACTGGATAAAAGATACTCAAGTACTTACACAGAATATTAGGCAGCAACTGTACAGAACCATAGAGTAAGAACGTATGTAAATTAATGTTTGATGGTAACATGGCACTAAATTTTGGTTTTACTGCTGTCTCAAAACTCTTGTTCTCCGTTTATTACTCGGTTTTTACACATGCGAGAAGATACAAATACAGTTAAAGTTAGGTCATCCCTGCAAGAACGATGACAATGTTTCTTTATGACAACGAGTTACAAAACTTTGTTCACAACCTGAACTATTCATGAAAACGCTCCTGGTTTTGGTCCAACGGAGTCATCTACCATCAGTCTGGTGGATGACTCTATTTTTAATCTCTCAGTCTCTGATTCAATTTAATAAGCATTAGCCAATAATGGGACAGCCGGGCTGCACAGTGGCGCATTGGGTAGCACGCAGCAAGAAGGGTCTGGGTTCGATTCCACCTTGGGTCTTGGGTATTTCTGCAAGGAGTTTGCATGTTCTCCCTGTGCATGCGTGGGTTCTCTCCGGGTACTCCAGCTTCCTCCCACAGTCCAAAACATGACTGTTAGGTTGATTGGGCACTCTAAATTGTGTGAGTGTGTGTATGAGTGGTTGTGTGTCTTGTATGTCTCTGTGTTGCCCTGTGATGGACCGGCAACCTGTCCAGGTTGTACCCCTGCCAATCGCCTGTTGTAAGCTGGAAATAGGGGCCAGCAGACCAACCCAGCCCCAATAGGGACCAGAGTGTATAGAAAATGGATGGATGGAGAACAGTACCTCTCTCCCATTTTTTTCTAGCCTTATTTATTATTATTTTTTTACATAAAAACAATAAGCTGTAATCTTCCCATGTGTTTTCAACAAGGTATGCATAAACATAATATTGTGTTTTTGGTAAAATAAAAAATCCAGTCACAGATGTCATCTAATGCATTCTGCTTCAGTGCTTTCAAACTTCTAAATGTGAAGTGGTATGACAGTAAAAATCCTTAAATCCTTTAGTGATCTATCTATCTATCTATCTATCTATCTATCTATCTATCTATCTATCTATCTATCTATCTATCTATCTATCTATCTATCTATCTATCTATCTATCTATCTATCTATCTATCTATCTATCTATCTATCTATCTATCTGTCTATCTATCTATCTATCTATCTATCTATCTATCTATCTATCTATCTATCTATCTATCCTTGTGATCAGCTTTAATCATTCCTCATTTTGATTTTTAACAGCTGTAAGTTCTTGTTTTGTTATTATTTTCGGCCTGATCACCACCTTGGGTCAAACTTGCACACATTCATGCATTTGTCTAGAGGGGCTGGCTATGTAATAATTGATAAACTTGCCTTGGAAGAATTTTCTTTCATTAGTGGACTCACTGAAACTTCTCATTTCTCCCAGTAACAGAGTTGCAGGTATCTTTAAAGTTGGAAATCAAACAGTAGGGGGCGTGCTGATCCCATGTTTAGGATCTGACTGATCTGTGCTGAGATATTCAGGATGAGTTCCAAGTATCTAAGTATGATATAGTTCTCATAGAAGCCAGGAAGGATGTTCTCTCTGCAAAATGTTTAGTTTTGAAATTCAAGCCGTGGAACTCATTTCCCCTACAGAGTGTCATAATACTGTTGTCTTATCAGTCTTTATTGTAATTGTTAATTTTTCTTACCGTCACTGAGTCAGATTTAATGGAAAATGACTCAGAGAACAAAGTGCACAATCGATGGAAGTATTGATGGCAGCATAACATCTTATTCAACAGTAAGGGATTCAACGTGTTTAATATTCACCAAACAAAGAACTTATTAACTAATTACCTTCCCACCAACTTTGGATCTTTATAAGCTTTTAACAATTCAATAATAAAATATATAAAATCTCCATGAAATAGTATTCACACCCTATTATGGATTGTGCCCCAATGCAACTACATGTTTTTATGCATCTTTACCAGACAAAGGCATTTAAGAATTATGGTGGGAAAAAATGTCAAACCAAGTGAATGTCAAAAAGTGATGCAAACACTTAAGTTATGCAGTTTTCAAAACACACACACACACAAATGCTGCACAATGCATAAATCAGAAAATCATAAAACCTTTCTTTATTCATTCAACTCGGATATGTTGTTTATTAACTGATTATCACAAAGTGTGACAACTTTCTTAAAAGTAAGAGTTTTATCAGTTTGTCAGGGATCTTGGTTGAGCACCTGTGACTTTGAATTAATTTGTGAGGAGTTCCAAGGTAATCCAAGGCAAGGCTCTGTATTAATCCCAAAGTAAAATTACATTTTGAAACTAATTACATTCAAGGTTTTTCAATTGTTGTTGGGGATGCTGATGGCTGTTGCCAGGGAGGAGGAAGGATCGATCTCCTGTAGTCATCAGTATTACAGAGTATCTGAAGAAGCCTCTAACTGAAGATTCTCTGTTTACTGTTGTAAAGCACTCTCCCTTTATACAGATCTTGGAACCTCATCATTGGTTAAAAACATCTTTATCCTACTATCAAACATAGGGGTGGAGGGGTGATGATCTGGCCTTGTGTATTTAGATCATATTTAAGACATTGTGCTTCATTCAGTTATTCAACATACCAGAATCCATTCAACTCTTCTTTTTACCAACAGTTATATGGGTCAGTTGTACGTTAGCTTAACTTTATTTTTTATTTTTTTATTGTTAACAATCACAAAAGGATTTAATTGAAGACCCTTTTTTCTAAATAGCAATACGGTGACAAGGTAAACATGTCTCTTTGATGACTAAAACATTTCTAGAACCGGGGATCCTCCATCAAAAACCCACCCAGCTCATACTGTATGTTTACATACAGTTGCCTCTATATTCAACATATATGATCCAAAGTCCAACAAACTGTAATTGGACTCAACTGTGCCCTCTTACAACAAATATTGAGAGAATCAAATGTGACATAAGTGATTAAAACAAATGTTAAAGAGTATTGCAAACCTGCCTATTTATCGAACAGAAATTGAAAAAATGGGTGAACAAAAACTATATTAAAAGACAAACTTGAGAAAAAAAGTTAGCCAGTGAAAAAGAGAATGGCTGTGAAATAAAACGAAGCAAAGTTCACACAGCCAGCAAAGAGTTGACAACACAGTGGCTACGAAGATGTAGACAACCTACCATCAAATCAGCTAAGAAGCTTTACATATGAGAAAACCATTAAATGTCACAATGAGGGAGCAACGTGGATTCAGAAACTGCAGGATCAACACAAACATCTAGAAAAGCAAAATGTTCAGAGATGAACGTCAGTAAGACCATTGATAAGACGAACAACTGGAGGGATTCTAGGAAATACAAGGGTCTACGATGTGATTTTCCAAAACCCAGCAAAGTTGACTGATTGTTTTACACATCATAACTCTTACTATTTCCAAAGACTGAAGGCACTCTGAACCCAATTAAATACAGACCCATAAACTCCCTATCAACAATGTTCAACATCTCTAATATTACCAAAAAGAATTCCACTTTCATTGATAACAACAATCTGTTACAAGCAGTACAAAAAGGACAGAGAAAGTAACCTTACATTGAAAGACCAATTGCTTATCCATAAAGAAAAAGTGGATTAATAATGAGAAACTGTTACCAACATGGTTTGTCAAAAAAACCCCGTTGAAATATGAAAAAAATGTTTATGCAGAGAATATGAAAACATAGAAGACAAATCTGACTCTCCATCTTTCAAAAAGAACAATAAAAACTGGCCCTGTCAACATCAATCTTCCAAGTGCAATCTCTATCACCTGGCACTAGCCACCTTACCTACAGGTTAAAATAGCAAGAGAAGCCATGGAGGACCTTCAGATTTAAGCAAAAAATATTGACTAACAAAGAAGAGGGCACGCCATCAACAAGACCTTAAGTAAAGATACTGACATTGAGTTCTGCTTAGTCAAATGCACCAAAGATACCATCAAATGAGGTGAACTCATGAGTTACAGCTTTATTTTGATCAACTGGACAGGAACTGACAATAAGCGAATGGATAGCAAAAGATGAAAGATGCTAATAATGGCAAAGACGCACCATACAAAGCAGATGTTAACAGATTGTAGTTAGCAAGAACTAAATGAGAAAGAGAAATGGTCCAACAAGAACTAACATTCCATGCTATCACCACTGTACTGGCTACCTATTTCAAATATACGAATAATCCTCTTTTCAAAATAGTGAAGCACCACGAAGAACATACGAAGATACTCTCCATCGAAAAGGAAGCCATGAAATTCAGGCAACAGCTTGAGCTTCCTCATATATACAAACAACAATGAACGAAGCAACTCAAAATGTGAGTAGAGTTAAAAAATATATATCAAAAAACCAAAGACTGGGAGGTTGCATGAAAACAAACCAGCGTTTGAGAACAAGTGACCCAAGGAAACAGAGGGCCTGACAATAGCAGGTTAATGGCAGCTTGAGCACTAGATGCTTTCACCACCACTTCATGAAAGATGGGATCAATATGTAGAAAATTATAACAGATCATCAACCACATCATAACAAGGCAGCCGCATATCCATGTTAGATCTGGACAGAACATCAGTCACAGTCGGTCACAGAGAAGCACGGTGTCAACTATCCAGACAGGCAAAGAAATCAACGCTAACAAACCAGGGATTGTCATCTGTTGTAAGAAAGACAATATATTTTTTTAATTTAAATGACAAAACCATCAGAAATGCTTTGGTAAATATAAAAATAAGACAGTCTTTAAAGGAACTCTTGGTTAACATAAAAAAATAAGATCCAGCAGATTTAACCTCCTCTAACCAGCACACATACTCTTGAGAATGTTCTATCTAATGCCTGTAAGACCATATTTAGTTAGGATATAAACAGGATTTAAGGATGTAAACAACAACAGCATATGAAGGAAATAATAATAATAATCAGATTTAATATTACTACTGATAAAGAAATTATCTAAATTACCAAACAGATAACTTGTTGAATGGAGGGGGTCAAAAACGTTTCTTGACTAAGAAAAGTAACACAATAAACTTTGTTGAACTTGAGAGGAAAATTTCCACAGTGGAAAATGCGAGCGTTTAAGAATCAAGAATCAGTTTATTTATTTAGTGCCAATTTACAACAGATGTCCTCTCAAGGCACTTTACAAGAAAATCAATTAAAATCAAAAAGTTTCCAATCTCAGGAACCCCAGCAGATTCATGGAGTCATTGACTTGCAGCATTCACTCTTCTGGAATCAGCAGACAAAAACAATGGCTTGTGTTGTCATTGACTTTACAGCAATCCCTCATACTGAGCATTCATGTTGCGACAGTGGACAGGAAAAACTCCCCTTTAACAGGAAGAAACCTCCAGCTGAACCAGGTTCAGTACAAGCAGCCATCTGTCACGACCAACTGGGGGTTTGAAGAGACAGAAAACTAAATTAGGTGCACAGGATACTAAAAAAAAAAGAGTTTATAGCAGCAGTTGTAGAACGTCACTGGAAGCATCTCAGCCCATGTTCTCATCCAAGAAGCTGTCTCAGCTAACAGAACGCCAGCCCAGGTGTGGTTACTATGGAGAGAAGAACACTAAGAGAAAACAAAAGGTTAACAAGGTTGAGATAACGGTAACTAAGTAGATTGGACAAAGGAAGAAAGTAGCAGAGAGAGAAGTGGTCAGATTGTCCTCCAGCAGTCTAAGCATATAGCAGCATAACTATAGAAAAACTTAAATAACTTACCCTATAGAGTGAGACATGAAGAAGGTAGAGCAAAGGAGAACCGTCTGTTAAGACTGATTTCCTCCACAAACCGCATTAGGCTGTCTTCTCTACCTCTTCTTAACTATAAACTTTATCAAAAAGGAAGGTTATAAGCCTAGATTTGAAACTAGACAGGGTGTCTGCCTCACGGACTAAAGCTGGAAGCTGGTTCCACAGGAAAGGAGCCTGATAACTAAAAGATCTGCCTCCCATTGTGCTCTTAGAGATTCTAGGAACCACCAGTAAACCTGCAGTCTGAGAGCGAAGTGCTCTGTTAGGGACATAATGAGTTATCAGATCTCTGATATACGATGGAGCTTTATTAGTGAGGGCTTTATATGTCAAAAGAAGAATCTTGAAATCTATTCTAAGTTTGGCAGAGAGCCAATGAAGGGAAGCTAAAATTGGAGAGATATGATCTCTGTTTTTAAGCTTCATCAGAACTCTTGCTGCAGCGTTTTGGACCAACTGTAGACTTTTAACTGCATTTTGTGGACTTCCTGCTAATAAAGAGTTACAATAGTCCAGCATTGAAGTAACAAATGCATGGACTAGTTTTGCAGCATCTATCCTAGAGAGAATATTTCTAATTTTTGCTATATTCCTAAGGTGAAAGAGGGAAATCTTACAGATAGCATGTATATAGTAAATAGAATTGGGCCAAGTACAGAACCCTGTGGTACTCCACACGTAACCTTACAATGCGGAGAAGATTTGTCATTTAGATGAACAAACTGGGATCTATCAGACAAATACGATTTAAACCAGCCTAATGCTGTTCCCTTAATCCCCACAGTGTGTTCGAGCCTATTCTATGAGGATATTGTGATTGACTGTGTCGAAAGCAGCACTGAGATCTAACAAAACTAGAATAGACACGAGCCCATTGTCTGAGGCCATGAGAATATCATTTGTGACTTCAAGAGCTGTCTCAGTGCTATGATGAGCTCTGAAACCTGACTGAAATTCTTCAAATAGGTCATTATTCATCAAATGCTCTCTCAGTTGATTAGCAACAATTTTTTCAAGGATTTTAGATAAAAAAGGAAGATTAGATATGGGTCTGTCATTTATTAAGTCTTCTTGATCAAGAGAAGGTTTCTTAAGTAGGGGTTTTATTACAGCTACCTTAAGAGCCTCTGGTACATAACCATTCACTAATGACAAATTTATCATATCCAAAATGGGGGTGACAATAATAGGAAATACTTCTTTAAACAGTTTTTTCGGGATTGGATCCAACATACAAGTTGAAGAAAATATTTTTGAAAGCTCAGAAGGATCAACTGGAACAAAACTCTTCAAACAGAGATCAGGGTCCAGAGCCACATTCAGTGCCCCCCTTGGAAGTCTACGACTAAATCATTTAAAAAGTTGGTTAAATATTATTGTTGTGCAAGAATGTACATTTCCCCACATCTGACCTGAAAGTTAAATGCCTTTATGTGGTGATGGAATCTGATAATATGTTCCAGAGCTAACCTGAACCAGACTAACACAGATAAGACGGTGAAGATGGAAATGTTTCTTATCATATCAACACAACGAGAAGATGTACAGCACACATAACACAGGGTTTAATAATTATGATCATCCAAATAAGTGGTAGATAGGTTAAAAAAATCTGACTTCTTAGTTTTTTTAACATACATAAATAAGAATATGCAAGCATAATTTATACAGGTTGAAATGTATTTACCTCACATTTATAGTTTGCTCACCTGGAAGATTCTGTCGTATTTTCAAAGCTCGGCTGATGGTTTGCTATGTAGTGTTTATATAGCAACATTTTTCAAAAAAAGGGACAAATGTTGACTGGGGTAATCATTACATCTTTGACATCTTAGGATTTTAAACTACAAAACCAATTTTGAGGTCCCTGTATAGTTTTTAAGCCAATTTATACCCATTTGTGATCCCATTACATTAAATAGGCTTTAGGTTTTAATGTAGACTTTAGATTTTTGTTTGTTTAGTTTTCAGATGGAGTTTTGTGAAGGCAAATATGAACTTGAAAGTAATTTTGGCACAAAACTTACTTAGAAATGCTGTGATACAAAAAAACAAAAACAAAGAACAGAACAGTCTCTATCCTGTCTTGTGAAAAGCAACAGAAGACAACATAAACGTCAACGTTAACAAAACACATTTAAAGTGTCCTAAAATGACACCTCTTGTAGACTTTGTAAAGACTCTAAAAAAGTGATAACGTGGAATTGCTCTGATAAAATTATTGCATTGAACTTTTTTTGTTGTTGTCGAAATAAGATTTTACCATTAAAAATTTTTCAAACTCAGCAACTAAACAACTTGTCAGGCTACACCGCTGCAGGAGGGAGGGGTTAGTGTCTGTGAACCCAGTGAACCTCTTTGAAGAAAAGGTTCAGAGAAAAGTCACCAGGGCGAACGAGAGTTCTGGGGAAATAAGATCTGGAGGAAAAAAAGTCCAGGTGTCATTGTCAAAAAATGCAAACCAGTTATGGCACCAAGTAGCAAACATGTCTTTGTTTTTACTTTCCGTTTAATGTTTTTCTGTTGTCAGATTTCTTAAATATTGTTTTTTTTTATATAGCTAAAATCCCCCCCAAAAGCTAAAACATTTCGGGAAAATATTCTATAATATATTAGAGTGTAACCCAGTTCTTAACATTAAGTAGTAGTTTGTGGTTAAACAAGCTTCAAGTCCTGGGAAAGTAAAGTAGTTTCAATATCTGGAATTACAGAAAGTGGCCTCTAAGTTCCAGGCCAGTACCTGATTAGTTTTGTAAAAAAAAATATATATATATATATATATATAAAATCAAGGATGTTTTTCAAACCTACATCCAAGTTTAAGAAAAGTTCCTGGTACGGAACTTTCCAGGAACAGGAAGGTTGCACAAATCTACATGATTAGTTCCAGAGAGTGAGCTCAGGGTTTTGGATACTAATCTTTAGCTTATGGGACCAAATTTCTAGGAAGTTACCAGGTAAGTGGCAGACAAGTGATGAATACGTTTCATGAGAGTACCTCCCTAGTTTCAGAAAAATGTCCTATTTATAAAAGGTGCCTGGAAAGTCCTGGAAAATACCAAGATAAGGGTTAAGACTTAGGTTATGTATATTATTGCTGTTATTCCAGCTTTTTTTTATGTGGTAAATTTAGCATTTTATGATAAGCATAATTATTTTTTGTACAGATTTGTTCTTGTGCGGGCAAAAACAAATTAACAGCATTTTAATCTGGATGTCCGATTGGTTCTATTGGTTTTTAGTTTAAGGCAAAGGGGAAAAGCATGCATGTTAGTAATGTGCCACATAAATAGTGATGTAACAGTGTGACCGCTGGGTGCACACATAGAGCAGACATCACCCTTTTATGTGCCAAGTATCTTAGGTTTCATTTATTTTATGTATAGCATAAATTAAAAGTATTTGCCGCTGAAGTGAGACCCGATTTAATTTCTTTGCCTTAACAAAACAAAAGCTAAGCCACAAACACCACAGCCACACAGTATGACACATGAGTGTCAAAGATACTATGCTCGCATATTAGCCGAGCCAAATAAGGATTTAGGGGTCAACGTTCTAGAAACAACTCCATCATCCTGGAACTGCAACAAACAGATGAAAAAAGACTCAGGAAGTTTCCGCCTAATGGTGAACTTTAAACTGAATGTCTCAGACAGTGGTGGAAATAAATCCAGCCGTGTACTGTGTAGGATACAAAGTGCGCGGCTACTTTGTTAGGACCTTTAAAGACACTTCAAGGTTGAACTATGTTACAATCTGACTATATGAGGTCAGATTAAAGCAAATGGAAGTTACCAGACTAATTACTAATTTGATGATTAATTATTTGGATGATTCATCCTGAGTTAAAAAGACAGAAGCTGGTCCTCAACCATGTGTAGTTTAATTTGTAACAGTGGCAGTTCAAAATATTAACTTCAATTTAAATTCAGTTTATTTACAACAATTAACAACAGGCAATTTCCAAGAGAAATAAATTCATTCCATTCATAAATACATGATAAACAGGATCAGTTCAAACTGTTTCCAATCTAAGGAAACCAAGCAGATTGTGTTGAGTCCTTGAATTGCCGCATTCACTCCTCCCAGATCAGAATGCCGAAACTATAGCTTGGATTGTCCTTGACTTTACAGCAATCTCTCATAACAGTGGAGAGGAAAAACGTCCCTTCAACACGACGAAACCTGCAACAGAACCTGGCTCAGTACAAGCAGCCGACTGGTGCTTTGAAGAGACAGAAGACAAAAACAGAAGCAGCAACTGAAAGACAAGCTAATAGACGGTAGATGAAGAACATTCTCACCATTAGGTCGAACTATCTGCTTTCTTTTGTTCTGTGAAGCTGTAAAATTCATAAAAGTTAAAATTTGGTCATGACATGATGCATTAGAATGGCAATTGATGAATGGAAGAGATTTTTTTAAAGAGAGCTTTACTATGGAAATGCTTTGTAAAAGCAGCAAAGAGAAGTCAAAAAGTGTATTTTTTTAAAGAAATACCCACTTATATGCTAAGAAAATATATAAATTGGCTTATTTACACTGGATATCCAAACTCTATCCTTCTGTACATTCTTAACAAAACACCTGGTAATGCACGTATGTGAAGCTGTTAAAAAAACAAAACATTTACAATCATATTAAGACCAAAGTAGGACAGACAGTCTCTTAGTATAGTATACTGTCAACACAATGGCCAAGTGCAGATCATTCATTGACAACACGTACATTATTTATTAACAAGTGCAAACCTGTTTTTACAGGTTTTGGTTGTTAATGGCTGCTGTAATCTGTCATTACTCCAACTCTCTTACTCTGTCAAGGCTTCACAACCTCTCACTGATCTCACTTTCAGAATTAGCAGCACAGAGGTATAAGAGAAAACTGCAATCAAAATTATACAAGACTTAAACACATTTATTCTGCTTATCCCTTGTTGACACTATCAGCCTTCATTTCACTGACCAAGGAAACGATGAAAAGTCATTCCAGCATTCTTTTGCATCATGATCCATATGGTTTTCTGCTCATCCAGGCTACCAGCAATATATGGGATATTCCTTGGCTGGAGTGTTAGAACTCTGATGCCAACTCCATTAATGTGTTGTTAGTTTATGGATTTATATTGTGTGCCAAGATTCAGTGTGAAAACTAATATTTCTTGGTTGTACATAAATTCCATAATTTCCTGTATTTGTTGCACCTGACAGTCAAAGCTAGTGACTTTAATTCAATAGAAGAAAGATACGAGTAAAGATACTCCCACACAGCAGGCCATACTTCATGTAATGCACTTTTAAGGGAAACTCAATGTGGACTAAAAGGAACAAACTGCTTGTCAGCATACGGTTATTTCTTCAAGGTTAGACGTTAACACAAGTTTTGTCTGTTTGGTATCAAATGTTGCAATTCAATTTTGCATGTTGCTTATCATAAATGTAAAACCTATTTGAGCTACAGCTGTTCTACGAAAGCAGTATTACAGTATATTGATGACAAGCGTCTGTAACTAAAAACTTCTGAGAAGTAATTTTGAACAAAAATGCATCAATCTGCATCATCGTACAGTGTTACAGAGATCATTCTAGTCAAATAGAGAAAATATTTCCTATATTATAAAAGTTAAATAAGAAAGTAATAACCAGACTAACATGGAAAATGTTACCTGTTATGAGTGTATAAATTGGTTCAGCCTTGTTGGAGGGGTATCAAAAGAAATATCTGGTATTCACTCCCGAACTAAAAAAGGAACTAAAGAAATTAAATGGAAGAAACATTTTTTTGTAAGAGTTTCTCTTACAAACGTGAAGTAAAAAACAAAAACAAAACACATACCGGAATGTACTGGCCAAAAAAATTCAAGGTATATATCTTAAAAAAAGCCTGTTTGCTAAGAGAAGAGTCTTTATAAGAAGTGGAACAATCTACTCCTACACATTACAGGTACTCCTACAACGCCTATTTTAATTTGTTGGCTTTAGCTGAATCTTTTATAGTTCCTTCATACAGGGGTTGGGCAATGAAACTGAAACACCTGATTTTGGACCACAATAATTTATCCGTATGGTGTAGCGCCTTATTGGCAGCCAATACAATGTCGATTCTCCTTGGGAATGACCTCTACAAGTCCTGCACAGCGGTCAGAGGGATTTTAAGCCATTCTTCTTGCAGCATAGTGGCCAGGTCACGATGTGACGCTGGTGGGGGGAAACATTTCCTGGCTCCTCCAAAACACCCCAAAGTGGCTCAATAATATTTAGATCTGGTGACTGTCCAGCCATGGGCGATGTCCAACTTCACTATCATCTTCAATAAATCAATCTGTCACCAGTCTTGCTGTGTGTATTGATGCATTGTCCTCGCCTTTAGGATACAATGTTTGAACCATTGGATGCACATGGTCCTCCAGAATGGTTCGGTAGTACTTGGCAGTGACATGTCCATCTAGTATTGGGCCAAGAGAATGCCATAATATGGCAGCCCAGACGTTCAGTGATCCACCCCCATGCTTCACTCTGGGCATCCAACAGTCTGGGTGGTACGCTTCTTTCAGGCTTCTTCACACCGTAACTCTCTAGGATGTAAAGTTGGACTCATCAGAGAACAATACATGTTTCACAGCCCAAGATTTGCTCTCCTTGCACCATTGAAACCAACGTTTGGCACGGGTGACCAAAGGTTTGACTATAACAGCCCGGCCGTGTATATTTCCCCTGTGGATCACCCGACGGACAGTTTTGCTGGAAACAGGAGAGTTAAGGTGCACATTAATTCTGCCGTGATGTGGGCAGCCGTGGTTTTATGATTTTTGGATACAGTTAATCCTGTTGGATGTGGTTTGTCTTTCTTGGTGTTATGCTAACATTACCCTGGACACCGTGGCTCTTGATACATCACAAAGACTTGCTGTCTTAGTCACAGATGCGGCAGCAAGACGTGCACCAACAATTAGCCCACCCCTGAACTCTGGTATGTCACCCATAATGTTGTGTGCATTGCAATAATTTGAGCAAAACTGAGCTCTTGCCTGCTAACTGGAGCTTTATGATCTGCTCTTACTGGTGCAATTTGCAGTTAATGAAGATTGGCCACCAGGCTGGTCCAATTTACCCATAAATCCTCCCACACTAACATGACAGAAGTTTCAGTTTCATGTCCAACCCATGTACTGTAGCTATTTACAGTATTTTGTTTCACTTGTCTCTGTTTTAAAGCCCTTAATACATACTGAAAATCGTATAGTATGTTGATGAGTTTTATTAGTTTTATATTGGTTGATTAACTTTCAATCCCATTTTCTTAGAGGAAAAGATTACAAATATATGTCTAGTCCAAGACAATATGAAATGAGTTATTGCATCAATTTCTTATGTACAGATGAATTGACAAGGCTCTTTGTATATGTCAGATTTACCTGACTATTTTCCTAACGGCCTTGTTGTATCTAATAGTACACAAAATACAAGGAACAATTCAAAGTACTTTCAAATTCACATTGCTTGCCCATTTTTTACCCAGTCTACCCAATCAATCCAGTAATTGCAGATTATCCATAACCACTGACTGTGAGCAGCTATGAAGACAAAAAAAGGTTTCATTTAGTTTTGTACACCATATATAATCTAACGATGATAGTATAATTAACAAAGTTTAACTGTAAAATAATTTCTTTCTACATTTTTCATAAGAGCCATTCTTCAGGTTCAAGGATTGGAATTATTATCACGCCTTTTTGTTTGTTTCGATTTGTCATTATTGATTTTCCGCTGCTCATGTGACTCTGTAAACTTTGCACCTGGGGTCATCAGCTTGTCATGTTTGGAGATCTTCCTGAGGCCCAACATGAACATTGTTCCACTAATTTGTTTAACGTATGTACAGCTTTATCCTGCCACACAGTCAGACTCACCACGCCTAGCCCGTTTTTTTGGGTTGGGAATGCTGGTTCTGTAAAAACAGATGAGGAGTTTCTAGTATGTGGAGCGGAAGTACTGTAACCACAACATCCTTCTGAAGGATTGGGAAATCTTGGCTGGCCATCGTGTAAGGGTAAGTCATAATTACATGAGAATCAGTTTCACATTATTTATATTTTCCCAGAAAAGATAATAAATTTTAAATTTGATTTACAGAATGCATATTAGGGCACAGCCAGACAGTGAAACTGTTATTATCTCCATCATTGCTATTTATTGGAGATAATGAGTTCAAAGTACAGGTCATAAAGTAACTTTAATGCATGAAGAGGCAGCAGCAGGTACGTCCTCCACTGGAAAAATACTGGCGCTGTTTCTTTTTGGGTCAGAACATGATTATATACTGAAAAATAAAAGCAATTGTCACTTCCTTTAAATACTACACAGCCCGTCTATCTAAATAGCTGAGAGATAACCGCAGGTGCTTACAAAGGATGCTGCGTTTACGGCAGTGATACGATAGGATGTGATTGACAAAAAACGTTTATCGTTTCAAAGATAAGTTTGTTTTGGAGAGTTTTTTGTCACTGTTACAATAGCCAAAAACATACAAATAAGGTTCAGTTCTGATTGAGGTTTTTCATTTTAGAATTTTTTTTTCTGTTGGTTCTTATATAAAACTTATTATATTTGTTTTTGTTATCTGTGTTTCTGTCTTATCAGCACTTTTACTGTCAGTCCTTAAAATGTAGAAGATACCAATAGACAAACCGCACAGATTAAACAAACCAATAAAACATTTGATGGGAGTAATTTAGAAAAGAAATAATTTACTTTTAACAGCTAAATTGAAATGAATATGAAATAAAAAAAATCTGCCTTTTAGTTAATTTTACTCAAGTTTATATAGCTGATTATTTAGATAGACACTAAATAAATTACTTTAGAAAACAAAAGAAACAAAACTGCCCAAAAAAACAAAACAGAACTTAAAGCAGAAACTTAGGAAATGTTTGTTTGTGTTGTTCCTTTAAATTGTGTGAAAAATGCGTTTGTGAAATGATTAGCAGAGTAGATACTGAAAACATGATGAACATTTCTGCCAATGCCAAACAGCTGTCTTTGGGGGTAGTGTGACA
This sequence comes from Orestias chungarensis, assembly GCA_032876305.1. Lineage (NCBI taxonomy): Eukaryota > Metazoa > Chordata > Actinopteri > Cyprinodontiformes > Cyprinodontidae > Orestias > Orestias chungarensis. Next base: position 683,338 of record JAVLVB010000221.1, on the reverse strand, counting down.
GTATGGGTCAGAAAGCAAAGCTTGGCATCACTGAAGTTAAAATTACCACATTTAGCTGAAAAGAACCTCTGGATTCTGTTTATCAAGCAAAGTTTACGAATACTCTGAATTACTTCAAAGAAATATCAGATCATTGTTGGGATGTAAGTAAGGATGAAATATAATGAATCGTTTTTTAGTTTATGTAAAAATGATTTTTCTTTTTCTGAAGCCAAGTTGCCATTTTTTCCAGTATTAATATTTTAGTTGGTAGTTCCCAAACTAAACAGAAGATGGCAGGATCTTGACGAAAGTTGCCTTTAACAATTACATCTTACTTCAGAAACTCCTATTCATATTGAGTAGAAATATAAATAAGTTTCCTGTATGATGGCGAACGTTTACATTGTAGCTTCTTCTTTTGTCGGAGCAATACGTTAAAATCACATTTTAACAAATTCCCATTTATAATGTTGTAGTGATACATTGGTCAATCCTTTGAAATCTTACATATTGGAGCGTTCACTTATGGCCTGCTAGTTCAGCTTCAGAGAAGAAGAAGATAGAAAAGCACGTTCTATTATAAGAAAATATTTAATCCAAGAGCATCAGGAAATCTCTCTAATAATTTTAGGAAGCTTTTTTTTTAAGCTAAAATAAAAAGGGAATGCATCAAAGAGTTAAATGGTGGCTTATTGACATTCAATTCCATTTGGTTCATTACTGTAATGCATCATCTTACGGCATTTTACAAGAAAAATGTTTTCGATCCAATCATACACTCTGTCCAATTGATTGTAATTGTTACTACTTAACAAACGACGCCTCAAGTTCAGTTTGTTGTTCAGATTGGTTTGAAAAATAGGTAGGCCTTAGATAGATTTCCTTAATTATGAATTTGACGTTGATGATAGAAGTAGATTCATAACCTGACACACCTCAGCATGCGCACACCTTTAATCATGCTTCTTACATTTCTTGACCTTGCAAAAAAAATTAAATTAACTTCAGATTAGAATAAAATAGGAGTCATTTTTGGTAAATTTGGTTAATTACTAAATATATTCAGGTTCCACATCTTTGGGGGTATCTTCTAAAAACTGATGGTTTTGCGAACGACGTAAAAAATTTTCTTAAGCATAGTTTTGTTTGTTTATTAAATTGTGTTCGATTAAATGAACATATTTCCATATAAATACTCATAATCATAAACATGGAATGGATATAATCCTTGTAAAAATAAATACAAAAAGGTATAGTAATATTACATGTAGGGTGGTTCAAGCAATAGTCCCCAGTTGTTTAAACTGTCATTAAATCACAAAGAATGTAAGGTTAGGGGCTTCATTGCCCCCTGGTGGATGTAAGAAATACCAAATTTTGACATTTAAATTGTGGTTTTCAGCCCTTAAATCTCAAAGTACTTCACTGGGACAAGACAAACACAAAGTGTTGCATCCATGCAACGTAGGAAACATCTGACGGTTTGTTTTTTTTAATCGGTAAAACATCTGAAAATGTGTGGTGTGTGCTTGTGTTCTTGTTTACTCCTCTCAGGTACGCTCTGCACCACATTTCACCACAGTTACAATGGTTTTAGGCTGTGTCACTGCAAGCTTTGCACATTGGGACAAGTTTCGTTGCAAAATATTGTTAGGTAAGATCCGTTGAGTGATAACTGGATTGCCGGACTTTGACAGGCCCTTCTAAGATGTGATTATGCTTTGATCTGACGTGTATTTGGGTTTGTTGTGCTGCAAGTAGGTCACCCTTTACAACCATGTGAAGTCTTTGTTGCCTTTAACAGGTTTTCCACCTGAATGACCGTGTATTTAGCTCCATCCATCTTCGTACCATTTCTGGTTGCTTTCTTCATTGTCTCCACTTAAGAAAAGCAGCTGATGGGAGGTGCTGCCATGAGCATCTTTCATCATGGCAATGTTGTGTTCTTGGTGTTGGTTTTCACCTCCTCGTGAAGATATTTATGTTTGGCCTTAAGAATTTTAAGTTATGTCCTTTCACTGTTTATGTTTTGCTGAAAGACAAACAGTAGTTCTCAACCCATTCTCACGCCTTAGATATGGATCTTTGAACCTTGATTGCTTTTCTGATAAATACTTCTATCTCTCATACATGAGGTAACAGTCATTTTGTTGGGTGTGTTTTTTTCATCTACGGTTTTCAATGCTCTCAAAGAACTGTATAAATTGATAGATGTTTATACCTTTATTGTGCCCACTTGTTTTTCTTGATTGTGGAAACCTTGAACTCCTTGAGGATGTAAATCCTCTTACACCCAATAACGTCATTGTGGTGGAGTTCTGTGGAGTCTATCAGACCTAAGACCCTTTATTGTTGCAGTTATCAGTCTGATAACACCCTCCCTCTTTTCCTAGAACCACAGACTCCTTAATTAGTCCCAATGGTTTCTGTTCACACCCCCACGACTCTCTAGGATATTCTGTGTGCCACGTTTTAAGTTGTTTCTTATAAACGAGATAAAAGATAGTTGGGTTTTGGTAACATTAGTGTCTGATACAACTATATTGGCAAAGGCATGTTCTTCACTAAATCAGTGCCTCTAAGATTATTTTTACTGCATCAAATTTGTTTTACTTCTGTGTGATATTGGAAAATTCTTACTTAAGTAAAACTCTACATGCACAGGTAGAGTTGTCTATCATATAGGTTTAAATGTTTTTTGTTGAAAGAGCGGTGCAGTACGACCTGGACAGGTCAGTAGTCCATCACAGACACAACCAGGACCTGCCATATTCTCAACCAAGCTAAGGGCCTTAAAAGCAACCAGTTAACCTAAAAGTCATGTTTTTATTCTTATGCTGCCTACATAGGTACCAGCACCCGAGCAAGGACAAGCAGGTATAGAACATTATTATTAGCAGAATTGTCACAAAATACAATATTTTGGTCTGTCTGATTACATCATAGAGGCGAAGCATGGTGAAGTAGTTAAATATGCAGGCACATGGTCCTCTTGTTTAAATACCACCATGAAGTATTGCTGCCTCCTTCTGCATGTGGACCTAAAAGTGTGGAAAAAAAGAATGTGAATCAGATCTGTTGCCACATACTGGTTTAGAGCGGCCCAAGCTGAGGGAAACCTTGTAAGATTTAGATGTTACACTTAGCTGTAATAAACAGGGCATAGCAGAATAAGTTTGTTACATTAGAACTTTTGATCCTGGTGTTGCCATAAAGCTTTTATAATGCGGCACGTTAGAAACATTGATGGAAACTGGTGATGGACAGATTACCTTTCCATGGCATAACCAGCCTCTCGCCCAATAACTGCTGGAGAAAAGCAAACATTTACTACATATTTCTTATGAAATTAGAATTTTTTTGAGTACATATGTTCAAAGTAGCAACACTTATCCTACTAGGTTTCTCAGAACCCCTAAACATTATTCAATAAATTATGTTCTTTAGTCAAAATAATCCCAAAGCCTGATTGAGGAAAATGATTGGATCCCAGAACAGTGTCTGATTAGGCAGCAAGAAGAGGATGTGCAATACTGTTGTAGTTGTGTGCGCTTCTAAACATTACTGCAGCTCCTGTTTTTAAACAAATAAATACTTACATTTGTTGTGTGTCTTGCTGCTTTGATGTTTTTTTACCATCATATTAAAGCTCATATATCTCTTATGGTTATAGTCAGCTTGGAATTGTGGGCAAATAAAAAAGACGGGCTTTCAGGCTAACCATAAATCACTGCTTAATCATTTTAACAAACAGCTTCATGCGCTGGACTTCATTAGGTCACAATAGAGGTTTTTCTGGAGTCATGCTGACACTGCAAACAAAACGTGACTCTGTCAACTTTATATTTTAATAGTTCTTGGTTGGTGGATCTGTTTTGTCTTCATTATGTTGTGTTATTGAAGATTATATAATTGTTATGGCATTTATTGAATAATCGGTCACATCTTAATCACTATCAAGAGCTTAACTCTAGTATGTGACATAATAACATCTTTAGCAAGGTGATAACAAAGATCTCAGGGATTTACAACGTATGCGATTTTTTTATGCTTTTACATGTTGAAAGAAACTTCAGTACACCACATAACACTTCTGCATTGGGAGAGAACTTTCACATTGCCTGGCGTACTCTGGAGATTAAAGGTTAACAGAAGTCTCATTCTGACTGACACATCTGTGGCCTATTGCTACAGAGTGTCCAATACGTGTGTAGGGCTGCAGGGAGTGTATTGATGTGACGGTTGAGGACTGCAGCCTGTCCTGTGATATTCTAAGCAGCTAAAGTAAGTCCCAAGTTGTGCACATGAAAACACAAGTCAATCTTCCATCTGCAACAACAGCTTTGAATAAAAAGTTCTAATCAGACAAAGTAGATTTACCCCCTGGTTTAATAATGAAAAGAGACCTGACTTGTGTATTATGTATAAAATAATACATTAAAACAAAATAAATAGCAAATGCCAATAAAAAGTGAAGAAGCATTATAATCTATCACTCTAAACAGTTTAAAAGCCATTTTCAAAGCTATGTAGCCTATTTAGAACCACTGTCGACAGTTAATGGTGCCAATTTGGGGAATCAGAAGATCATGGGTTCATTCAGATAATTGAAAAAAACATCTTTGGAAATATTGAAATCATATCACATTGTTCAGATGGAGAAAAGAGCAACATACATTACAATAATGCCCCCCTACCCCTGGATCATACCCTAAACTATGTGTGGGCCTGTCCAAATATTACTTCAGATTGGGATTGTAGGAAAAACAAATACCACTAGAAAGAGCTGTTCCTTGCGAAACAGCTGTTGAGAATGCCAAATGTTTAAAGGATTTGGCCGAAGATGCCCAAGAAAACGAAAAAACATGAAGACGTAGTATCATTTAGCTATAGAACACGTTGAAGAAAACACTAAAACGTGGAAAGAATTCATAGCCAAATGATCCTTTAAAGATAAGCTGGAGAAGAAGAATACCAAAAGGAAAAGAACCAGAATAAGTATTATAAAAGGCCTTGACATTTTCATGAAGGTACTAGACGATTTCAGTCAATTGGAGAGACTGAAAGGAGAAAAATAAGCTGCAAAACAGATATAAGGTGAACTAATTTGAAGAGAAAAGAACAACAGTTGCAGAAATGTACATAGTAAACAAGGTTTGAAGATCATAAAAATCAGTAGAAAGATTTGGAGAAGCTGCTAAAGACTATTATAACATAGAGATGAAGAGTATTTTTGAAAGGTCAAAGGTTAATCAAATGAGTAGAACTGAATGTAAAAACACTAAAGAATGCCAAATTGTCACTGTGTATTTCTAAACGGCACAAAAGGGTAAAACTAAAGTTTAAACACATCTGAATCCAAGTCTAAGGAGTTTTTCTGGTCCTGTTCTTTTCTGGTTCTATTTTGGCTATGTTTTGGTTCTGTTCTGGTTCTAGTTCTGTTGTGGTTTTGGTTGTAGTTCTGGTTCTTTTCTGGTTGTGGTTCTAGCCTGGCTCTTTTTTGTTTCTGGTTTTGTTGTGGCTCTCTTCTGGTTCTGTTTTGGTTATGGTTATGGTTCTGCTCGTACCGTAAGGTCAGGGTGCAGCGGCATGTAAAACATTAAGAGGCTCTCTGTCATCAGTGTCAGCTTAAGCAGTAAAAACAATAACCATTACACACATAGACTGAATGTGGACAGATTAGCATTTTGTATGTATTCACATATAAATATCATACACAATTGGAACATCGTTTTTTTTGATTTATAGTAAATTACCTCAAGTATGAGAGAGAGTACACAACAACTGCAAGTAATTTTTATGAATTACATCTGAACCTGACATACCAGGCTTAGTAAGTGGAGTTCCAGACAATTCTTGTTAACAGTCAGTTTCCTCCTCCTCTGAGTGTTGCTGGTCAACTGTGGGAATACAAGAATGGTTTAAATAGCCAGACACACAGCCAAACACAGACACACACACACACACACACACACATTGTTCTTCTGTCTAAACATTTGTCAACTGTTTTATTTGTGTGTGTAGTATTTCAGAAACTTTTAACTCTAATTCAAACTCTCCATGCATAACCTACCATCCTGTATTGGAGGAGTGAACTAGCTCATCATCATTTTAACTAGGCTGCTGGCTTCTATGGGCCTTTTCATTGCTGTTGGTAGAAGCTGTGGCTAACTTTCTTTATATTCTCTTAATATCCCTGGAGGAAATGCAATTGAATCAGTCATTAATGCAACCAATCAATCATTCAATCAACCAGTCAGTCAATTCACCTCGTACAGCTATAACTACAATAGAAAGAGGGATCATTGAATTGAGTTTAAATCAGTGTACACATTTAAAGTGTTTATGGGGCTCTGGGACCCCTTAAATAACAACTTTGACTTCATTGAAAAGATTTAGAAAACAAGGAAGTGTATTATTATGTTCTTTTTACACTTAATAGCACAATCAACACACATTGGATCTGTAACATTTGTGGCATTTGAATGCATGTTGTTCTGACTATTGTTTAAAATATGTGAGCTATTTTATTTCATGGGGATATTAATGTATTTCATGAAATATTTATTTATTTAATTTTGAATGATACAGCTTTTCATACTAATAAGCCTTTTTTCATACTAATAAGCCTGTTTGTTGTTAACTTCATGACTGTCACATTTGTTACACTGGTTTGTGATAAAATATTACATCAGCTTTATATATGGAACACACACATGAGCAAAATAACCCAAGTCTTCAGTCCAGACCTGTTTCATATTCCATTTATCCCAATAAGAACAACAAAAAAACAACTGACGTTAGCAGGCGGCTGCTAGCTAGCGAGCTTGTTCTCGTCTTTTAGCCGCTGTTGGAAGTATTGAACACACATGTCAGAAAATAATAACGGCAGTCTTCAGTCCAGACCCGTATTATATTCCATTTATCCCAATGAGAGCAAGAAAAAAACAACTGACGTTAGCAGGCGGCTGCTAGCTAGCGAGCTTGTTCTCGTCTTTTAGCTGCTGTTGGAAGTATTGAACACACATGTCAGAAAATAATAACGGCAGTCTTCAGTCCAGACCCGTATTATATTCCATTTATCCCAATGAGAGCAAGAAAAAAGCAACTGACGTTAGCAGGCTGCTGCTAGCTAGCGCACTAGCTGGTTCTTGTCTTTTAACTGCAGCTGGTACTTAAATAAAGCTTGTTAAATAGAGTTTTCCTACACATTCAGTGCAAATTAGAACCTAATAAAACATTAAATAAAATATAATAAAACATTACATACCTCTTTATTGTCTGTTTTTATCCAGTTACAATGCAGGCAGCACGCAGGGGTGGCCAATCAGATTTCAGGGGTGGCGCTGGACACCCCCCCTCCCCCTAAAATCACCATAGAATTAATGACCATGCAGCTGCGGCATGTGTGTCACCCTCATGTGTCAGTTAGGCCAGCTTTTCATCAATTTACCCTTCCGAACAAACCATTCCCATTTGAAAACTGTAATAGGTATCGCTAAAATTCCAAAAGCGGGAGCGCTTGTGGTCTCTCGTCTACAGCTGTGCCACAGCTCAGATCTCTACCTACTTCAGAGCCTGAGCTGTGACGAGCTAGGAATCGAGTGTTTCAAAAACAATCCAAGATTGAAATCAATGCAACTCTATAGGAAATCTGGCCATTTTTGCTTCGCCTTTTTTTATTTTGGGGATGTTTTTCTAAAGAACCATCTGCTCTAAAAAAATTCTGAAGAAATTCTACTGAAGTCAACCCCCGGTTATATAAAATACCTGAAAATCAGGCTAGTACTACTAAAAATGTAGTCATGAGGGCGAGTTAAACACAAAGCAAGTGTCTTTAAAAAAAGGATGTTCCTCACTCTAGCTGATGATGTCATCACTCTAGATTTAGTGAAAATTTGGTGATTTTTGCGAAACTTTGTGTCGCTTAGAGGCACGTTACGAAAAAACCGGGATAGATATCGACATACCGTCTTCACTTCTTGCCGAACACGGATATACCTAGAAACTGAGAGTCAAACCGTGTTTCTAGATGAAATTATGCTTAAGTGGTAAGAGCTGAAAAAAGTTGACGTTTTTAAAGGATTTTAAAAGTCCGCCATTAATTTTTAACAAGGAAAAAAAAGTCACAAAAAGTTGAATAAATTACAAAGTTGAACAGATATTAACACCAAAAGTCATAGCAGGAATGTCCAAAACAATCTGAACTATTCGATATCTTAATTTTTGAAATCGGTTGAAGTATGTTGAACGAGTTAAGTGCAGAAAAACAGCGGAATAATAAAGAGAAACAGGAAAACAAATGTTGAGAATGCTATAATGCATTCTCAACAATACATTATATTCCAGCAGTTTTGCAGCACATGAAACCGCTGGTTAGAACCAATGTTGTAAAAAACACAGAGTGGAAAATGTTTAACAATGGTGTTGGTGTCTCAACAATTATAAATATTAATCACCCTACAGCGATTTATCACTCAGCATCCTGTCACATGACAAAAGTAATTATGAAATGATCAACCGACAAACACATTCAACCCACGTCGATTCATCATGGTTGTTCATGTGTGATAAGAGATTTACCCAAGGGTTCATTCAAAATTGAGCACAATCCGATTAAAACTGCAGAACTTTTCAATAAGAGAATCCGGGAAAAAAACCACCAGCACCCACTGTATTTACAGAGCTGTAACGGATGTTAGCACCAATTAATTCAGTTCAGACACTCGGATGAGGTCATTCACACACTGTGGTGTTTGCATTTCAGCTGAAGACTCTCAGGTGTTACCCTGACAGTCTCTGACCATTCTCAGTGCTTCCATTCTTCTTTCACCTCTCTGTTAATCACAATTCTTGCTATTTCAGGCTGACTCAGATTTCCATTTTGTATATATTTTTGTCTTTCATTTCTTTCTTTTAATCTTTTGTTGCATTTTTTACTGGCATCTGAACAAATCCCTGCTGCTGGCCCTCGAATGTGTTCCCTCTTGCAAAAAATGCAACTTTATTTCCAATTGATAATAACCATAATGTCCTGATAGCAACTATTATTACTATTATTATTGTTTTATTTTATTTATTTTAAATTCAAAGTTAATTTTATTGTTTCATTTTCTGTTCTTTTTTCCTATGTAAATCATTTTGAATTGTCTTGTATACAAAAATGTGCTTTACAAATAAACATGCCTTGCCTTGCCTTGCCTTGCCTGATCTGTCTGTCCTGTCCACATCCTCCTCTGCGCTGAAAGTTGCGCTGCACAGATATCAGTGGGAACAATGGTCAAGGGTACGGCAGGCGTCCAGCGATTGTGTGAAACAGTGAGTGCATAATGATTGCTGTTAATAATTACAGTCGTGACTCGTGATAAGCAACTGAGGTTGGATTTATCGATGGCAGAAGCGTCTGAGGACCCAGATGATCCCCAGGTCTTGGAGGGAAAGCAACAGAGCGTGCAAACTTTCAATTGAGGAGTTTGTCAGGTATGTGGAATTATATCTTATGGATTTAATGGGAAAATAATGACAGACAATAGATAAAAATACTAATGTAAAACCTAATTTCCGGCACTTTTTTATAACTGGTTTAGATTTTTTCAGTTTTAAAACTTTAACTTGCAGAAATATAACTTTTGTGTACTAAATAAAGTCTCAGGCATTATGAGAAGATCTATGATGCAAATAGCTTTTTTTTTTGGATTGACTTAAAGGGAGATGAAAATGCTCGGCCTAATTTTATTTATGTCTTGTGTCAACGGGATCTTTGACAACATCAGAGGTGACTGATAATACCAAGCAAAAGTCTTCTTCTTCCATAGAGATTTCATATTTTGGTCTTCAAAATGAGACAGAATCTAAAGGGACTACGAAAGATTATGTTTTGACTAAAACTACATGGTTCAGACAGAATGAAAACTTGCAGTAAATAATGGTTACAAATCCAGGCAGTTTCAGATTCAGAGCTAAAACAGAGACTGTCAGGACAGCACAGGGCATCAACCTGGCCTTCATGTTCTGCCTGGATCTGAGGATCTGGAGCCTTTGTTGCTTGCTGGTAATAATGCTTGAAAAGTGATGTTCAAAGGTAACACATGTTTCTCCTCCCAAACTTAATGTGGTTATTAAACCTCCGACTCACGTAGAGAGGGTGCAGCGCTCCTCCAAGCAGCAGAGGCAAGATGATGCGAGCAGGAGCGAGACAGTATGTGGTGACCAGGCCGCTGTACTCGGAGGACTCGTTCAACGAGGAGTACGAGAAGGTCTACAGGCACCGCAAGACCATGCTGGATCACATTAAGCAGTACTTCAGGTGTGAAACACGACCGTTTTGGGCTTAAAGAAACTATCTGGGTTGGTGTAACTTTTTCAACTTTTAATGCGTACTTTTAATAAAACCACAGATGGGAATGGAAGTTTGGATTTCCAAGGCAGTAGATTAGAAATGTATGTGTTTAAAAAAAAGTGCAGCCAAGAAAACACGGAATATCTAAACATGTGTGCATTTGAGTTGATGACGTCACAAAAAAATACCCCAAAAAACCAATTGAGAACCTGAATATTTGATCCTTTTATTTTAATAGGTGACACAGTATGAGGGAAAAGTCTTGGTTTGCATCTTCCTCATGGTTTTTGAATCATTTCTGACCAACCCTAGCCATTAGGTTGAATGCAAAACAGAGATTTGACAAATGAAAAACTGAAGCTTAACATTACGAAAGCTTTTTATTGTCATTTTGTTGAACATTCAGCTCAAGTTTAACATTTTAAACAGACGTCTTTGTTCAGGTCAGGTTTTACAATGTCTAAAGCTCGTAAAGGTGTATGCTTACAAAGTAGCTGTAGGCAAAGCATGCCTTTAAACCTTGTTTAGCTTTTAAAAAGGCACTTAACTTTGTGTTTCTCACTCTGGCCGCCCACTAAGGCTTCCATGGAGCACTTTCTATTCTAAACATCCAATTTTTATATTTAATCAGACAGTCTTTGCTTACCTCTGTTTGAAATGTTGGAAAAGTAAATATTGAATCACAGAACCCTCAAGACCAGATGGGGAACAAAACATTCCCAGAACACTGTTATGTTAGAAATACTTTCCATGGGCAAGCCCCAACATTAGCAGCTAAAAATAAAAACTATAAAACAATAAAAACACCAAAATTGTTTAGAATATTTTAAAATTCTTATTCAATTGAGATTTTCGTTTTTTACCAAATCAAATAAATATATTGTCATTAGTTTCTGAAAAGCTAATAATTCTTTCAACAGACTATAAATTATTCACAATTTAAATTAATTTCCAGCATTGTGTTATTAGAAATTATAGACTATTCTAATAAACGATATAACTTTTGAAACAGAACTTGAAGCAATATGTAGGGAAATTAGGTATCTTTTGTTGTTGTTAGAAATTCAAGAGGGAGCTAGGAGGGGCGACCAGACTGAGCTCTTTCTTTACTTTAATCCATCAACTCCATCTAGATGTTTAAGAAAGCTCCTAATGTTGTCAGATCTCGGAAATTCGAACTAAATATTTTTTTAGTGCTTTTCTCTTTATCCAACACAGGGAACATTTTAGAAATTTCATATTGGAATCTTTTGACTCCAACGTTGCTAATGTGGATGTTGACGTCATGTGTCATCGGATGTGTTAGAAATGGTTCAATGGTCCTTTAATTATGTGCCAGATCCAATCCAGAACAATTGTTGTTCAAATCCCAGTCTTGGGTGTTTACGTGTGAAGTGTGGATGCTGCTCCTGTGCATGTAAGGCTTCTTTCCAGGCACTCCGGCTTCTGGCCAAATTCCAAAAACTATGAATATTAAGTTGATTGGTCTCCTTTAAATGCCATTGGTTGTGTGTTAGACTGAAAACCTGTTGAGAATGTTTTCTAACACTCTGCCAATGACCGCTGAAAATTGTTACCCTCCCTCTGCCCTATCCTGGGTACAGACAATGGATGGAGGGACAAACAATCATATAAAGAAGCATTTTTCTAGTTCCTGAAGATTTGGCATCACAGTAAACAACAGATTCTGGTGCAACTGAATTTTGCTACTGAAGTATTAATATTGCCCCTAAATCAGCAACGCTCTTGACATAGTGCCCATTTCACATCTACAGAGGATTTATCCACCAATGTAACATTTGTAAAACACTGTACTCTCAACTACACGGTCAGAACTATTGTAACATTCTTCAAATACATCCAAAAACAGAGAGAATGACGGCCTTGCCTGTTTTTCTGTTTAATCTGGCCTCAGTTGTGACGCCAAGCGAGCCAAGAACGCAGCTCTGTCTCTCCTGCCAGTCATCGGCTGGATGAAAATCTACAGAATCAAAGAGTGGCTGCTCAGTGACATTGTGTCTGGTGTCAGCACCGGACTGGTCGCTGTCCTGCAAGGTAAGGACCGCCCCCGGCACGTTTACAGAGTCCCAACCAAATAAGGCAGTTGAAGATTCCCTCCTCATTGGAGACTGTGGGGTTAAATGGTCAAGATGATGGGCAGCTTTGATTAAAGACTGGTGGGATCTTGCTACTCATTAACCTAAGATATGTCCGGATCGTTGAAAACACTTCCTTTGATAATTAATTTTCCTCTGAAGTCAGGGGTAGAATTTCACGAATTGCACTCAAGCGTACGTGCAAACACACACAGACGCGCTCACACACAACAAACACCACTGGAAGTGGATTAGTAAATGTTCAGCGACTCTGCTTGTCCACGTATGTCACATCTCTCAGCGTGCAATAGCTGTTTCTCTTAATCTAAGGAATGTTAATGATGCAACTGATGTCATGGTTAGGGCGGCTGTAATACAGGTGTTTGTCCCCTTTCACTACTTCCCACCAAATAGTTTGTACTAATTCATAACTAATGCCAGCAGAGTTCAGAAATAACTTGGTAATGTATGATTATTCCAAAATGGTTTCTAGGAAAGGATGATAATTTTATAACAAAGAAATAAAGAAAAGCTGTAATAGTACATAGTGCACAGAGTGAAAGGGAACATATACACATAACAATATTCAAATAGAAACAAGTAAACAAACAAACAATAACAAAAACAAACAAACAAAACAAAGGAACCAAAAAACTAGCTGCTACTAGATGGCTCCTGAAGCATCCTTGGGAAACTGCGAAATGGCAATGAATCATACCTGTGGAGATATAATTAGCAGAAAGCAGAGCAAAGACAGCGATAAATGTGGCACATAACACATAAATATGAGGCAAACTTGGTGTTATTAATAAACAGATCGGCACAGTTGAAGTGTTGTGATCTCTATAGTGTGTGATTGCGCGTGAGCATACAGAAATTGTGATGCAGGTATTACATGAATTATGTTCAGCCATGGGTACAGAGGGTCACTGCCAACCCCCCCCCCCCCAGAGCCAAGAGCGAGCACAAGCACAAGATCCAAGACACTGGGGCCACGCAAGAGCACAGAGATCAGACAGCTCACCGCAGGGACACCACACACCTGCCCAGAGGACCGCAGAGGGGGCCCGGGATAGAGCCCCCCACGGCCGCGGAGTAGAGCCCCGAGGTAACTAGGAGCAGCAGCCTACCCGACCCGCCAGGCCCAAATGCCCGAGAGCCCCCAGCACCCAGCAGAGAGCCTGCCCGACACCCGAGAGAGATAGGCGATCCCAGACAGCCAGCCGGGGCGGATCGATACAAGCCCCGGTGCCCCCAGCACTGCACCCCAGGGCCCAGTCCGTCCGCAGGTGAGTGCAGCAGCAAGTAGTGAGGAAGCGTGAGGAGGGGGCAGGGCACGACCCCCCCCCCACCCAACGGGAATAGCATGGGGAGGCAGAGGACACCAAGTCACAGACCCACCCCCACATTCATGAACAATCACACTCACTCACTCACTCACTCACTCACTCACTCACTCACTCACTCACTCACTCACTCACTCACTCACTCACTCACTCACTCACTGTATGGATGGGGTTGGTGGTTGGCGGGACCATCTTCTGGTGCAGCCCAGTGGGTGGCCCCCGGGACAAGAAGCGCCCCCACCGACGCAGTCTCCACCGCCCTGAGCCTGCAGATCAACCCCCCCACCCCGGATAGCACCCAGGAAACAGGAGCGCAGAAAGACCCTTCCCTTCCCCCCTCTGGCCCAAAATGTTGATTACTAGGATGTAATTAAAATGGTAGGGAAGGGGATGTGGAGGGAAGTATGCCACAGTTTGCAGACAGTGGAGCTCCCCCCCAGCCCCACCCCAACCACAGGCCCTCAGTGTCAGGACATGCAAGGAGACGAGAGCCGCGCAGAACCGGCAACGTGATCCCCGCTCTCCAGCTGCAGCACAGCCCCCGCCGCCAACCACCCTGTGTGTGGTGTGGGATTTGTGGTATGCAATAGTGACTAATGTGCATTTAACAATGAGGGAGAGTGGTTCATGGAGTGCGACAAAGGGCCACTTCATCCCACTCTAGAAACCACACCTCTCCCCCAAAGTCGCTAAGTGTGTGGGTGAGTGTTGTGGACTTGAGTCAGAGAGGAGAGGGGAGTAAGGTGTGTAAGACCGGGAGCTTCCCCCGGATGATGGGAGCAGATGGTCCGAAAGGCTCCACCATCTCCCAGCTGCCACCAGGGGACAGTAGGGGCAAAAGTCCGCCTGACCCAGTGCAGCTGCGACCGCGCCCCGAGAGCAACGACCAGCCCAGGAGACCACCCACCGGTAGAGGTAGAGAATATGGGGGGGCATAGTCATTGCATTCACTGTGGGTGGGTACATGGGCCCAAGACCACGCACCTCCAGCCCCAAAAATACCATCCCGCAAGGAGTAGACGCACCCCCCCCCCGTGTCAGGGTTGTTCCAAATGGGAACATTTACATGGAAAGAGAATGAAACAATTAACGCTTCCAGGTTATTGATAGTAGAATAGTCTACAATATTAATTAGTCTGCGCATATTAGTTGAAGACTGTCTTCCCTTCATGAAGCCTGTTTGATCTGGATGTATTAAAAGAGGTGTTACTTTTTCCAGTCTTGTGGGAAGAGCTTTTGAGATTATTTTGAGATCTACATTTATCAAGGATATTGATTGGTAACTGGAAGGGAGTATTGGGTCTTTTCCTGGTTTCTGGAGCAAAAGAATATTAGCAGAATTCATATTTAAGGGAACTTTGTTTTTATCTTTGATTTCAGACATCATCCTATAGAATGTTGGTGCTAGTGTAGTCCAAAATTCCTTGTAGAACTCAGCTGGTCCTGGAGCTTTATTATCAGAAAACTGTAGTAAGGCTTCATGGAGCTCACCAACTGAAAGAGGAGAGTAACATCTTGAACTGTTCTTGTTGTAATTTTGGAAGATTAATGTCGAGAATAAATTCTTCAAGTTTCATATCTGATGGATCATTGCTTGATTAGTATAACTCTTAGTAAAAATTCATAAAAATATAGTTTATTGTATCAGCATCATGGGTAACAGATCCTGTTGAGTCTCTGATAGACGTGATTCTTGCTTTCTCTTCATTCATTTTTAATTGGTTTGCTAGAAATTTTCCAGATTTGTTACCATGTTCAAAATTCTCCAAAGGAAGTCTTTGAACCATAAACTGTGCTTTCTTATCTAATATTTCATTCATTTCCAATTTAGCTTTCCTTATTTTGTTAAATAAATGTTCTTCTAGAGAGGCACCATAGGCATTCTGTAACTGTTTAATTTTAAATTCTAATTCTATAATTTTTTAATTCTCCTTCTTTTTCTTATCTGAAGAAGAAGAGATTATTTTGCCTCATTACAGCTTTTCCGGCTTCCCAGAGAGTGCAGGCTGATATACCAGGCTGATCATTATTTTCCAAATATGTAGACCATTCTTTTCTAAAGAAATGAGTAAATTCAGAGTCTTTAAGTAATGATATATTAAATCTCCAATTCCTAGAAGGTGGTTTGATTTTTTTATTCATCAGAGTGATGCACACTGGTACATGATCACTGACAGTGATGGGGGAGATTCTGCTTTCTGAAATATCCCTCGGTAGAGTGCTGCTAACTAGGAAATAATCTAATCTTGAGTATGACCGGTGTACAGGTGCATCGTAAAGACCAAAATCGTTCATGTATTGTTTAATAATTTTAGTAGACTGCCAGTTACGCTGACTCCCTGTGTTATGGAGCTTTCCACAGCTGCATCAAATACGATGCTGAGGTCCCCTCCTATGAGGGGTGTGTTATCTGAGTGATCAGATAGTGATGTGAAAAAAGAATGGAAGAATGAGGGGTCATCAACATTGGGACCATATACATTTGCAATACATAACTTCATATCATGAATAAATATATGAATTATCATAAATCTGCCTTCTGGGTCTGCAGTGCTACTGTTGATATTAAAAATTACATTTCTGTTAATCAAAATGACTACGCCTCTTTGTCTAGAGTTGTATCCAGCTGCAAATACATGAGGAAACAGAGCTGTGGACAAAACATCAGCTGTTGTGTTCACTACATGAGTTTCCTGTAGTAAAAACACATCTGCCTGTAGATCTTTTTATCGATTATGGATTTTCAATCTCTTCTCTCTTGTCGCATTCCATGTAACAAACCTAAACCCAGACATGCTCGTTTTAGTGTCGTGCGTGTTTGATGCTTATTGACAAAAATGCGTGCGCCATTGTGAGCGCAGTTGTGAGACGGGAAATGATTTAAACCGTTATTTTATATATTTTATCAGAACTTTCTTTAACTTATTATATAAACTACATTAAACATATGAGATGTGTGGATGCAGATCACCTGAGGTTAGTACAGCCAGGGAGTGACGGTCTGGTCATGGTACAGTTGCCCATTTATGAATAATTTATCCACGGAGATGACAGCACGGGAGCCTCCTTCGATGAACTCTATCAAATGGGATGTTTTTAACTGTGTCCTCTGGTAATTTCAACTACTTCTGAATAAAGTCCTTAATAACTTTCTCCGGGTCCTACTCAGCCTGCTCGGGGATTCCAGCAAACACCAGGTTGTCCCTCATACTCCCGGCTTGCAGATCAATCATATTTTCTCTGACCTTTTTATTTTCTTCTGAGATCCGGCTCATTCCCTCAGTGAGGGATTTCACCTTGGATTTACTGTAGGTTGGGGTTCATTAGTATTCCCTGATGATAATGTGCCACTGAGGAAGTTGATTTTTTACATGATTTGACTGTAAAGCTCTAACTTAGACACTTATTATTGTGTAAAATCTTTATTATCGTAGGACTATTGCATTAACAGCAGTAAAGTTACTATATATTACAACCACAGAAGTTACAGTAGGTCTAAGAGCCTGCCTTTTATTTGGAATTTGCTATAAGTGTGTGTGCGCACGTGCACAAATGCGTTTTGCTTGTGCCCATGCATTTAGGTGTGGATGTGAACAAGTATTTGTGGGAACATACATACATTTATTTAACCGGCACTGATCACTGTAATATCAAGAATCAAGAATCAGTTTATTTATATAGCGCCAATTTACAACAAGTGTCTTCTCAAGGCACTTCACAGAAAATCAATTAAAATCAAAGATACATAATAAACAAATCAATTTGAAAAAGTTTCCAATCTAAGGAACCCCAGCAGATTCATGGAGTCATTGACTTGCAGCATTCACTCCTCTGGAATCAGCAGGCCAAAACAATGGCTTGTGTTGTCGTTGACTTTACAGCAATCCCTCATACTGAGCAGGCATGTAGCGACAGTGGAGAGGAAAAACTCCCCTTTAACAGGAAGAAACCTCCAGCAGAACCAGGCTCAGTACAAGCAGCCATCTGCCACGACCGACTGGGGGTTTGAAAAGACAGAAAGCTAAATTAGAAGCACAGGATACTGAAATAAAAGAGTTTATAGCAGCAGTTGTAGAACGTCACT
>JAVLVB010000221.1:642792-665391 GCA_032876305.1 Orestias chungarensis | reverse complement strand
AGAGAAAACAAAAGGTTAACAAGGTTGAAATAACGGTAACTAAGTAGATTGGACAAAGGAAGAAAGTAGCAGAGAGAGAAGTGGTCAGATTGTCCTCCAGCAGTCTAAGCCTATAGCAGCATAACTATAGAAAAACTTAAATAACTTAACCCTGTAGAGTGAGACATGAAGAAGGTAGAGCAAAGGAGAACCGTCTGTCTAGACTGAGTTCCTCCCCAACCGGATTAGGCTGTCTTCTCTACCTCTTCCTAACTATAAACTTTATCAAACAGGAAGGTTTTAAGCCTAGATTTGAAACTAGACAGGGTGTCTGCCTCACGGACTAAAGCTGGGAGCTGGTTCCACAGGAGAGGAGCCTGATAACTGAAAGATCTGCCTCCCATTCTGCTTTTAGAGATTCTAGGAACCACCAGTAAACCTGCAGTCTGAGAGCGAAGTGCTCTGTTAGGGACATCAGGAGTAATCAGATCTCTAATATACGATGGAGCTTTATTAGTGAGGGCTTTATATGTCAAAAGAAGAATCTTAAAATCTATTCTAAGTTTGACAGGGAGCCAATGAAGGGAACCTAAAATTGGGGAGATGTGATCTCTCTTTTTAAGCGTCATCAGAACTCTTGCTGCAGCATTTTGGACGAACTGTAGACTTTTAATTGCATTTTGTGAACTTCCTGCTAATAAAGAGTTGCAATAGTCCAGCCTTGAAGTAACAAATGCATGGACTAGCTTTTCAGCATCTATCCTAAAGAGAATATTTCTAATTTTTGCTATATTCCTAAGATGAAAGAAGGAAATCTTACAGATCGGTTTTATATGAGACTTGAAAGACATTTCCTGATCAAAAATTACACCAAGGTTCTTTACATTTTCACCAGATGCCAACCTGATTCTATCCAGGTCAAGTGGCTGACTAAGCAATTTCTTTTTTAGAGGTTCTGGTCCAAAGATAACAACTTCTGTCTTTTCAGGGTTCAAAAGCAGAAAGTTTAATGCCATCCACATTTTTATGACATGTAGACATGCCTTTAATCTACTAATCATTATTCATCAAATGCTCTCTCAGTTGATTAGTAAAAAATTTTTTCAAGGATTTTAGATAAAAAAGGAAGATTAGATATGGGTCTGTAGTTTATTAAATCTTGTTGATCAAGAGAAGGTTTCTTAAGTAGGGGTTTTATTACAGCTACCTTAAGAGCCTCTGGTACATAACCATTCACTAATGACAAATTAATCATTTCCAAAATGGGGGTAATAATAATAGGAAATACTTCTTTAAACAATTTTGGCGGGATTGGATCCAACATACAAGTTGAAGGCTTAGATGAAGAAAATATTTTTGAAAGCTCAGAAGGCTCAACTGGAGCAAAACACTTCAAACAGAGATCAGGCTCGAGAGCCACATTCAGTACCTCATTGCTTACTGAGGTAGTAGTTATGTTGGGTAGGATGCCATCAATTTTAGTTTTAATAGATTCAATTTTATCAATAAAGAATTCCATAAAGTCATTACAGCTAAGAGGTGGAGGAATGGGTGAGTTTTCATTTCTCGTAAGTTTAGCAACTGTATTAAAAAGAAAACTTGGATTGTTCTTATTTTCCTCTATTAGTAAAGTAAAATATGCAGATCTAGCTTGGCGCAGGGTCCTTTTATACAGAAGCACAATATATATCTCACTTTTATATGTCACTTCACTGAACCATCCATGTTGCACAATAAAAACACAATAAATCTATTTCACTGTCTTGTGAAAAAGATTCAATCAAAATGCAATATGATTATAAAGTGTTAGGTGAGATAAAAGAAGACTGAAAAGTCCAAACTGATTATTGATCCTTTGATAAAGCATAGATTTGGTTGGCTTAGTTGTTGGTTACAATATTTTCTCTGCTATTTGGAACTTTAAAGGGTCTGATAGAATGGAGGGAGAATAAATATTTCGCTTTACAACTTGGTGAGATTATTTATTCTTATGCTCCGTCTCTTGTGGAGTTCCTCAAGGTACCGCACACGGTTCCATTATTTTCTGACCCTTTATGTTATTGTTTAGCACAATTTTAAGGAACCAGTAGAGATTACATGTTCATTTTACTGCCACTAAGTAAATGTTTGGATGATAACAATACTTGCTGGTCTACTTCAAATACTGACTCCATTGTAATAAACTAAAAAAGTAAGATAGTTTTTTTTACAATGTAGACATCCATTAAATGAAAAAAAATTTGTTTTATCTTGTAGTGACTTCCCAATGGAAATTTTTATGTTTACTATTTTCCTACATGAGTAATGAAATATTTCTATGTTGGTTATCAACCAGGTCTAATTTAAACTCAAGGAGTTAGCAAACTTTCTTACTTGCTTACTTTCTTTCTCTATACCTTTACCTTTACCTGGGCTCCTTTTAGGTTTTGTCTAAACTTTAAGATTTCATTTCTGACTGTCTACAGCTGTGATTGTTAGCTTTTAGATTTCTTACTGTAAAATGAAGATCAATTGTGTCATCTTCCTCAGAGTTGTTCTCAGCTCTATAAACAGAGGTGAACGAACCCCTCAATGTTTCCCTTGTGTTGCACCAATAAAAAAAAATACTTTCCTCTCAGTATTTTATTGTTTACTGAACCTTTTAATTAATCCTAATGTGCTGATGACGTCTGCTTAAGCTTTTCTTTTACTATTTCATGTACTCTTACTTGGCAGCAGCTGTTGTGCCAAACACGCTTTATAAAGAAACTGAACTTTAGATTTGAAGACATAACGGACATTCTGTGAATCTGTGTTGCAGGTCTGGCCTACTGCCTGCTGGCGTCCCTTCCTCCATGGTATGGACTCTTTGCTGCCTTCTTTCCAGTAATCATCTACTTTTTCTTGGGCACCTCAAGACACATCTCAGTTGGTAAGAATGCCATGCAAAACAAACCAAAACAGTTAAATCTTCGTTTCCCATCGTATTTTGCACGAAAAACTTTGCACCAGTGGATTAAGCCCTACTTCCTGCACATTAATCAATTTCTTGAGCAAAAGTTTGAATTTTCTCTTTAGCTTACCCTGTTGAAATGTAGTATGTACAGTTACAGTTCTCTTTTTTATTGCTGCACTGTTTATTCCCTGTTATATTTTCCTTAAGTATTTCTCTGTACTCCTAACACAAGTCAGTAGACCAGCTTTGTTCTGCTGCTGCACATTGTTAAGTATGTTTGTACAATGTCAATAAAGATTAATCTTATCTCTTATCTTATTCCTCTACCCATCCTTAATGTTCCTTCTCAGTTGTTTTTGTACAGCTCCTCCTTATTTTCTAACAGGAAATCTCACTTCCTCTCATTAAGTACAGAGACGTTATTGAGATTGGATCTGGGCTAGTTAAGAACCCAGATTTCCAACACATTGCATTCACTAACATAGCCTAACACCCTCCTATTTCCTTTTTGCTCTCATTGGTTCATCTACCATTAGATGAAAACCACTCATTTAGCAGAGATTAAATGTTTCATCTTGTCAATAGAATCGTAGTCCCTCTGATTCAGGGTAAGTACTGCCACTTTCTCCAGGTTGTCCACATTTCCATACACCATAGACATGATGATGGTTCTTTACATTCAGCTTTAATGCCTTATGATCTCACAATGAGCATCGGGCTACCTGTGGTGAGTGCCAATAGATTTGAATATCACAGACATTCCAGATTAAAATAGTGTTGAAAGAAAAACAAAATTCAAGATCACCCAAACAAATGTTGCCTTAATTTTCTGTTCACTCAAAAGTGGCAAGGAGAACAACAACAAATATCTAAAAAAGCTTCTAAAAAATACAGAAAGACAAGAAAACATTAGTAACAAGAAACAGGTGGTAGATAGTTTGCCGTTTTGGAAAACCAAGAAGTAAAAATTGAAATTGTTTATATGTAGTTTCACAAGGTTGAGGTTGTTTCCTGTAATTTATTTTTCTGCAGGTCCTTTTCCAGTTTTGTGCCTAATGATTGGCTCGGTGGTAACCAGGCTCGTCCCAGACGAAGGCCCGCCTGCCAACATCACAGGGTTTGAAGGTCTGACGAGAGACGAGCAGCGAGTGTTGGTGGCCTCCTCTTTGACCTTCCTCATCGGCATCATGCAGGTTGTAAAACTTACTTTCATCTTAAAAAAACAAAACGTTTAACTTTTATTTGGGATTATCAGTGAAGTATCTACTGAATGACCCAAACACATTTTGGTAAGAAAATGTATCAAAGTAAAAGTGGTTGTTTCATTTCCCAACACTTTTATAGCATTAGAAACAAGTCATGATTCAGACTTGGCAGAGGCAGAAGCAACTGATGTGATCCTGATAAGAGCTGATGATAGGCAGGCACGTTGGCAAATAAAAGTTGAACGTTCACCTCACCTCAGCCGTATCTCACACATCCATGGCAACTATCCATGAGAGCATCTTTTGCTTCGGGCTGGAAACTGTCATGGCTTAGCTAGCTAGAAGCATGGTACACTGTACACAATACACTGATATAAATGCTTGTGTGATTCACAAAACGACTTTAAGTTCCAGCCAAAGGTGAAGGGAGTTGATGATGGTGCTGTCCTGTTAGGTGTAGGAAATGAAAACCCCTAGATTGTTTATAACCAACGTAAATGAGGAGAGCAACCAACTTGGCAACCGACATTTGTGCTCAAAAACTGTGAGAACATAAATTGCTGGTTGACAGTTTACCTATAATTTATTTTATTTAAACAAAAAACATAACATAGTATGATATCGTCTTACAGTTCATTACAAACAAGCTTAGTGTAATTTCCTGTACTTTACCAACCTAATCACTTTCATTATTTTTATGAATTATCATAACCAGTCTGAAATCTTCCTTTATTTTCTGAAGTAACACTTTGTTTCCATTGATAGTGCTCTTTTCACTATTGCACCTATTGATTATTATAAAAACTATCAGATTGTGACCCTAATCAAGGGATTGGAGCCATCAACCTCCCAAGTTAAGTGTAGAAATGGGCCACGTGGTTTAGCTAAAACAAAAATGACCTTATTTGTTTTATCTAGCTACATTTTTTATGTTTAAATTTCTGGTCATTAAATAACTTCATACACCAGGTTTCCTGTCTGGTACCTTTCTACAAGCGGTGAAACCTTAATGTTTACGAGACTGTTAAAACATTTACAAGTCAATATTGCCTTTATGGACAATTATTTCAAAAACTGACCTCGTAAAACCACGTTAAATGTGTTACCTGTTGGAAAGCGCACTTTTGCAGTTATGCCACTGAATCATTTTCTAAGGTTTTACATTTATGGCTTGATTAAAGAAAATTATTGTGTATGACTTTGTTTGTTTTGAAGTGAACATAAATCTATGGGGCTTTACGTTGTTTCGAAATTGGCCATGGTGCCCAACTCCCCTTGGTGATGGCACTAAACCTTTATGCTGGCATAACTCAAAAAAGATTTGGTCCACTCGTGCAACCAGTGCAGGATATTAGTGTAAAAGTCTGTTATAATAGTTTTAATAAAGATTTAACACATGTTAGCAACTGCACGAGTAAGAACAAATTTAATTCTTTAGCTGAATTATTTGGTGAATGAAGCTCCATTTGTACTACAGAGAGACATGGGTCACAAAATGAAAGTTGTGAGGCTAGATGTAAAAAAAACGGAGATATGGTGATTACATTTTATATGGGGATATGAGTCTAATAATCTATTTTGTTTGTTTGTTTGTTTGTTTTCCAGCTGGGAATGGGAATTCTACAGGTGGGCTTTGTGGTGATGTACCTGTCCGACACTCTGGTGTCCGGTTTCACCACAGCTGCCGCCATCCATATCCTCGTTTCCCAGTTAAAGTTTGTGTTGGGGCTCCAAGTCCCTGGCATCAGTGGACCGCTTGCCCTCATTTATGTAAATGCAGATTGTTCTGTGATTTTCTCACCTTATCATAGAGTCTGAGAACTGAGATGTTTTAATCTGTTGAACGTTTCTTGCGTTTTTCAGACCCTGGAGATCATTTTCAACAAGATCACGTCCAGCAACGTGTGTGACATTGTGATCTCCCTTGTGATCATGGTGGTGGTGTTTCTTGTGAAAGAGCTAAATGACAAATACAAATCCAAACTGCCTGTTCCAATTCCGATAGAGGTTATCATGGTGAGCAAGCATTGTGTAACATTTTCCATATAACTCTTTCTACAGCGAGGAGCAGTCGAGGCTTTTTGCTTAGATCTACCGATAACAGATTGTAGTTATGATTAATTTATAACTGTGAACAGTCTTTAAAGTAACATAAGCTCATTTATGGCACATATTGAAAATAGAAGGAGTTTTCCGTGTCTCTCTTTAAATCTAATGACGCCTAATTGTTCCCAATGTCTTCCCCAGACTGTTATTGCTTGTGGAGTTTCTTATGCCTTTGACTTTAAGACCAGATATGGTATTGACGTTGTTGGACAAATTCCCAGAGGGTGAGCTAAAAATGTCTTCGTCTTGCATTTGCTTTAACTCGAAAAAAAATGTGCATGGTTTGGAACATGCAAATACTTTTGTAAAGAGACATTTTCACACAGAAATAATTTTTTTTGATATTGCAAGCAAGCACAGTGTATATGATGGATTCTGTGCTTTTTCAGATATGAGGATCCAGTGGCCCCAAATATTGACCTCTTCCAGCAAACAGCAGTAGAAGCTTTTCCAATGGCTATAGTGGGATTTGCTGTGGCCTTCTCTGTGGCTAAAGTCTATTCTATAAAACACGATTACACGATAGACGGGAACCAGGTAGGATACAATGCTGGAATTCTGGAGAGATCACCTTCGATGTATTTGTGATGTGCGGCTCTGTACTATGGCATTTTTTCTCTCTGATCTGGTTTTAGGAGCTGATAGCCTTCGGAGTGAGCAACATTTTTGGAGCATCCTTCAAGGCTTTTGCAGCAAGTACAGCTCTTTCAAGGAGTGCAGTACAAGAAAGTACAGGAGGAAAAACTCAGGTATCATCAGCCTATCCTTGTTAAAAATTAAAAGTGTATGTTCAGAAAGGTGTTAGCACTGAAAATGTATCAAATAACATTTTAGACAACCAGATAAAGTCTTGCATTTAATCACAATAATAAAACAACTTATTTCCAGGCAACTGTCAGCTGTAGCTGTGACATGAACATTGTTGTGTCTTTACCACCTAGTTTTAGGCTGTTGTTTCTTTAATAACTTCTTTGAAACAGGTATTTGGAGTTGATGTTGATGTAGACATGATGTAATTGAACAAATATGGTTGTTATTATTGTACCTTACTTTACCATTTACAGCTAATTTATGAATCATTTAAGCAATATATAACTACATGTGTATACTTAAGTTTAGATAGATTTAGTTTAGTTTGTCTCTATATTTTGCGTTTCTTCATCTTAAGTTTTTATTTTTTCTTCAGGTTGCTGGTTTAATATCAGCTCTTATAGTAATGATTGTCACTTTGGCTATTGGGTATCTCCTAGAACCTTTACCCAGGGTAAGTAAACTAAACATCTATTTTATTGTCTGCTGAAACTTTGGTATTGCAAAAGAACTTGGTGTCTGAATGGGACTCTCATCCATGTGTTTTGACAGTCTGTGCTGGGGGCAGTGGTCATCATCAATTTAAAAGGCATGCTGATGCAATTCAGGGAAATTCTGTACCTGTGGAGGAAAGACAAACATGATTGTGTAAGATTTATAATACCACAGTAATGATAGGGAACATTTTCACAAAGAAGTCTTACCAACTAAGTTAAATAAGATGAACTACTTCTTGCTATGTGTAGGCGGTGTGGGTGTTCACCTGTACAGCAGCCGTCTTGCTCGGTCTGGACCTGGGTTTGGCCGTAGGGCTTGGTGTGGAGCTGATCTGCGTTGTCTTACGAGTTCAGTTGTTAGTATCTGGCCAGGATCTCTTTCCTAATGACACATTTCATTGGGAGTCATTTATAGAGTCCTAGTTTTCTGTTAAACTTTTGTTGTAATTTTTTTCAGCCCTCGTTGCAGCGTGCTGGCCAACATTCAGGGCACAGACATTTACAAAGACAGAAAGGACCATATCAGTGTAAGTTGGCCATAAGTCGCCTACTTCATTGTAGCGCCCTTTTAGGCAGTTAAACAAAACGTCTCTTTTTAAGTAACAATCATGTACTACTTAATGTCTGTCAAATAAAATAAAAAAACTATAATCCATGATACAGATATATGAACCAGAGGGGGTGAAGATCTTTAGAATACCATCTCCGATCTTCTTCGCTAATATGGACTTCTTTAGGAACAAACTTTTGGATTCTGTAAGTTTTCCTTAAAGTGTAAAGATCCGCTGAAAACATACACTCGTATTTATTTTGTTATCATAATCCTTGTATTTTCAGCTTGGCTTCAATCCACTGAGAGTGCTGAGAAAGAGAAATAAAGCTCTGATTAAGATTCGAAAACTTCTGAAGAAAAGTGACCTGCAGTGGACTTCAGTAAGTATTATCTATTAAACTCGCCCAGTTATCAAAATGAAAACATAAATCTACAAAACAAACCAAACTTATATAATATTTAACCTTTTTTCCAAAAATACTGACAAACTGAAAAATCTGTGGTTACCAAAGTTACACAATATTGTTTTTACTGAGGTAAACTGTACGTTTGGTTATAGAAATATACCAAAGCTCCTGAAAAAATAGTAAATGGTATGAAAGGCAGACAAACAAGGCTGTAATCCTGACAGCTTTTGTGTTGTATAGATAACGATTTACAACAGTCTGATTGTACCTGACGTTGACTATATAAGATCTGTGCCAGTAAACCATAAAAACAGATATGAATAGTTGATTATTGATCACTGCATTACTTGACTTAAAGATCGATAGATAGATAGATAGATCGATAGATAGATAGATAGATAGATAGATAGATAGATAGATAGATAGACACAAATATTCGGCAGGACCTGGCCAACTCACCACCACTGAATTAACTATAAATTCAACCGTTTACCAGATGTTGCACTTGGAAGATATGAGAAAAAAAGAAATCTGCAACAGAACCACATCTAGCATTATGACAAAGAGACCCAGAAAGCCCATGAAATCCATGACTGCTTTTAGAAATTCAGCAGCAAATACTGTGACTTCATGGTTCAAACATGTAATAGGGATTAAATAAAACTAAGTAGATTTAAAAAATTTGACCCACACAGAATATAAAACATATATGCAGCAGCAGCAACAAATATACCATAATTTTACACAACCAAATGTATTTATTAAGAGCAAAAAAACAGGATTTTGAACTGTATGTACTTATTTCTTGTCTTACCAAAAAGTGTTCCTGCAGAACATATTGGCTTTGTCTATTTTTGCTTGCCTTTCGTCTTGGTGACAGTTTACTTCATGAGTTCACTTTAAACACTACGAAAAAAGGAATTTGCCTTCATGAAGATTCTCTGATTAAAAATTATATCTATATTTTACTCTCTCAGAAATGGTTTCTTAATACAACAAATGGATCCATAAAGGACTCAGAAGAAGACAGCAGCAACGAGGAGCTGGACCAGCCGATCGACTTCAAGGACCTTCCCGCCCAAATTGACTGGAATGGCGCTCTTCCTGCCAACATCGTTGTTCCCACTGTGGAGATCCACAGCCTGGTGTTGGATTTCGCTGCTGTCTCCTTTCTGGATATATCTGGCCTGATGGGATTGAAAACAGTGAGTGATTCTGTTTCCAGTGGTCAGAACGTTATCTCCCCAAGTTTGTCCCAGCTACATAAACCTCCTCTCTTTCTTTGCAGTTGCTGAAAGAACTGATCCGTGTTGAAGTTGAAGTCTACATTGTAGCTTGTGATCGTACGTATGAAACCAATCTAATTGTATTTGAGTTGCTTTACTCAGAATGATCCAAAAAATTAACGATTTTAGATGCTCAGAGCTGGTAGAGACAAACCCTAGGACAATGGGCGGCATTGCTTATTTGTATTTTCAAATTAATCTTCACAGATTTTTTATGTAAAAGGTATTTGAGATTTTGAGTTTTAATGCAAATGAAATAGTTACAGGGTTTTACTGTAAGCACTTTTGATTAGTTGAAAAAACATATCCTCACTTTAAATATATTTTTTTTTTTATTAGATCAATTGTTCCTACCTGTTTCCTTTTAATCTGTACTGTCTTAAATCCAGCATTCAGGCCCAGACTGGCCATAAGGAGAACCGGGAGTATTCCCGAAGCGCCGGCCTAATATTGGCCAGCTGGCCTGCGTCTCTGTAAAAAATAAAAATAAAAAAGTCTGCCAGCAGTGCGAATATCAGATAGACAGACCAGCGCTGGGACAAGCCATTGAGGCAGTCAGGCCAGCAGCATATGAGGAAGGAAAGATGATTTATTTAGATTAAGACCCACCCCAAACGTCCATATCAACCACACAGGTGTGGAGGAAGGGGCGTGGCGTGGTTCTGTTGACGGCAGCTCGCACAACGAGCCAGCCGTGCAATAGGAGTGAGGAGAAGAGACTCGGGTCTCCGACGGGGTAAAAGGAACAGAGAGGGAGACAAAAAGAGAAAGGCGCTGGAGGAGGACGCAGCAAAATGGAGAGAAGTAACAGATTTATTTATTCAGTCCCCCCATGATGTCATTAAAATAAAGATTACAAGTAAGTTATAAAAACAAAAACAAAACCAAACACACAGAATGTTGGTACAAATATTATTTTAAGGTTAAATCTATATATTTTTAATTTTAATAATATATTTGTACCAACATTTTTTATGTTTAAAGTTTAAACAGAGACCCTAAAGGAACGTGAGGCTGGACACATTCAGTCTACAGTGTAAATATGGAGCCTATATAGGTTTAGCCTTGAAATTAAGATAAGGACTGGGAAGTTAAAATCACTGATTTACACGCCACTTTATTATTATTATTATTTTACTTTTTAAATTATTTATTTGTCCAGCTAATCGGATATAATCTTATCATTATCATGTATATGAGTACAAGGCCAAATCAGTGAGACACAGGTTACATCATCTTACTGTATGAAATACACTTTATGGAAAAACTGTAAACAAATGTTTACAATTCAAAGGTGGTGATGGTGATTTCACCAGTCCTGCTTGTACATCAACAGAAGTAGAGCATTTGGGAGAAGTTACAAGACCATTTCTACAGTAGAGCAACAACACATGAACACCACGGACACAATGGCCTGTGTTGTCGCTGACTTAACAGCAATCCCTCATACTGAGCATGCATGTAGCGACAGTGGAGAGGAAAAACTCCCCTTTAACAGGAAGAAACCTTCAGCAGAACCTGGCTCAGTACAAGCAGCCGTCTGCCACGACCGACTGGGGGTTTGAAGAGACAGAAAGCTAAATTAGATCCACAGGATACTGGAAAAAAAAGAGATTATAGCAGCAGTTGTAGAGCGTCACTGGAAGCATCTCAGCCCATGTTCTCATCCAAGAAGCTGTCTCAGCTAACAGAACGCCAGGCCAGGTGTGGTTACTATGGAGAGAAGAACACTAAGAGAAAACAAAAGGTTAACAAGGTTGAAATAACGGTAACTACGTAGATTGGACAAAGGAAGAAAGTAGCAGAGAGAGAAGTGGTCAGATTGTCCTCCAGCAGTCTAAGCCTTTAGCAGCATAACTATAGAAAAACTTAAATAACTTAACCCTATGGAGTGAGACATGTGGAAGGTAGAGCAAAGGAGAACCGTCTGTCAAGACTAAGTTCCTCCCCAACCAGATAAGGCTGTCTTCTCTACTTATTCCTAACTATAAACTTTATCGAACAGGAAGGTTTTAAGCCTAGATTTGAAACTAGACAGGGTGTCGGCCTCAGGGACTAAAGCTGGAAGCTGGTTCCACAGGAGAGGAGCCTGATAACTGAAAGATCTGCCTCCCATTCTGCTTTTAGAGATTCTAGGAACCACCAGTAAACCTGCATTCTGAGAGCGAAGTACTATGTTAGGGACATAAGGAGTAATCAGATCTCTGATATACGATGGAGCTTTATTAGTGAGGGCTTTGTATGTCAAAAGAAGAATCTTAAAATCTATTCTAAGTTTGACAGGGAGCCAATGAAGGGAAGCTAAAATAGGGGAGATATGATCTCTCTTTTTAAGTTTCATTAGAACTGTTGCTGCATCGTTTTGGACCAACTGAAGGCTTTTAACTGCCTTTTGTGGACTTCCTGCTAATAAAGAGTTACAATAGTCCAGCTCTGAAACCTGACTGAAGTTCTTCTAATAGGTCATTATTCCTCAAATGCTCTCTCAGTTTATTAGCAAAAAATTTTTCAAGGATTTTAGATAAAAAAGGAAGATTAGATATGGGTCTGTAATGTATTAAGTCTTCTTGATCAAGAAAAGGTTTCTAAAGTAGGGGTTTTATTACAGCTACCTTAAGAGCCTCTGGTACATAACCATTCACTAATGACAAATTAATCATATCCAAAGTGGGGGTAACAATAATAGGAAATACTTCTTTAAACTATTTTGGTGGGATTGGATCCAACATACAAGTTGAAGGCTTAGATGAAGAAAATATTTTTGAAAGCTCAGAAGGCTCAACTGGAACAAAACACTTCAAACAAAGATCAGGCTCCAGAGCCAAATTCAGTACCTCATTGCTTACTGAGGTAGAAGTTATGTTTGGTAGGAGGCAATCAATTTTAGTTTTAATAGATTCAATTTTATCAATAAAGAATTCCATAAAGTCATTACACCTAAGACCTGGGGGAATGGATGATATAAAAGTTTTCTTTTCCAGTAAGTTTAGCAACTGTATTAAAAAGAAACCTAGGATTGTTCTTATTTTCCTCTATTAATAATGTAAAATATGTAGATCTAACTTGGCGAAGGGTCCTTTTATATAGAAGCACACTGTTTTTCCAGGATAAATAGGAGTCCTCTAAAAGTGAAAACCGCCATTTCTTCTCCAATTTTCTGGTGTTTCCCTTCAAGGTACGAAGTTCTGAATTAAACCAGGGGGCCAACCTCCTATGAGTAATCACTTTCCTTTTTATGGGGGCTACGTTGTCTAATGTAGTACGTAATGAGGACGTAATACTATGAACAAAAGCATCAATCTGTGTAGGGCATGAAATTAATTTGCTACTCTCCACTGCGTTTCTCTGAAATACTGAAGAAGTTAAAGGTGTAATTCACACACAATGCCATAAGTCAGCACAAGGTCTAAAGTGTCACCAAGAGAGTGGGTAGGTGTTTGGATTTTTTGAGAGAAGAAAATTGAGTCTAAAATGGCAGGAAAGGCTACATTTAGGCTGTCTTTTTTGGTGTCCACATGAATGTTCAAATCTCCCACTATAATGATTTAATCAGTTTTTAACACTAGTTCAGACAAAAAATCTGAGATCTGATCTATAAATTCAGAGTAAGGACCTGGCGGACGATACAAAATAACAAACAGAAGTGGTTTAATTCTTTTAGAGGTTGGATCCCGGAAGGCTAAGGTTTAAATGTTCAAAAGAACTATAACTATTAGTCGGCCTGGGATTAATTAATAAATCTGATTGAAAAATGCTTCCTACTCCTCCAAGTCTGCCAGTACTTCGAGGAATGTGAAAGTTTGAATAATTAGAGGGAGTTGATTGGTTGATATTAACATAATCCTCTTGCTGCAGCCAGGTTTCTGTGAGACAAAGCAAATCAATTTGATTATCAAGAATTAAGTCATTAAATAATAAGGACTTTGAGGAGAGAGATCTGATGTTCAATAAGCCACACTTAATAGTTGTACATTTTTGTTTCATCTAAGTTGTTTTTATCTTTATTAGATTTTCAGGATTAGTTTTTTAGATTGATCTTTAATCTATTTGGTTTTGGCCGTGGGCAGGACACCGTCTCAATGGGATGATGGGTAGGTAACTGTAAAGAAGCAGCAGAAAGGAGTTCTAAACTACGACTCTGCTTCCTGTCTGGACCCTGAGGATCCAGACCAGGTCTGCTGCTGATTTGCTGTTATGTATCCCAGATTAAACATGACAATTTGTGTATTCCAACCTTGGATTTACTGTAGGTTGGGGTTCATTAGTATTCCCTGATGATGTGCCAATGAGGCAGTTGATTTTTTACATGATACGACAATGTAAAGCTCTAAC
Organism: Orestias chungarensis; assembly: GCA_032876305.1. NCBI lineage: Eukaryota > Metazoa > Chordata > Actinopteri > Cyprinodontiformes > Cyprinodontidae > Orestias > Orestias chungarensis. Next base: position 651,281 of record JAVLVB010000221.1, on the reverse strand, counting down.
TTAGACACTTATTATTGTGTAAAATCTTTATTATCGTAGTACTATTGCATTAACAGCAGTAAAGTTGCTGTATATTGAAACCTCAGAAGTTACAGTAGGTCTAATAGGTTGCCTTTTATTTGGAATTTGCTATAAGTGTGTGTGCGCACGTGCACAAATGCGGTTTGCTTGTGCCCATGCATTTAGGTGTGGGTGTGAACATGTATGTGTGGGAACATACATGCGTGGCAAGCCCAGGGTGGCCTGGTTACATGACTGACTCCTGGCCTGAAAAAATCTCCCAGTCCGGCCCGGCCAGCATTGCATTATAATTTGATGCATGACTTCCTGTTTCTCAAGAGTAAAAATCTGATTTAACCCTATTACCCTTTTTTTATTTTTGCTTGTCATAATAGGAAAGATATGAGAACATTCAAGTAAGGCAGGTTAATCCTTAAAAGTTGGGAAACAGCAACATAAAATTATTTCCCTTGGTTAAACTTAACCCCTAAACTAGTATTGTACTGCATCAGCAGACATCCCTGTGAAGCTCTATTCTCTGCAGCTTATAAAATACCTTTTATTTCTTCTGAACCACAGAGTACATCTTGGAGAAACTTCACAGCTGTTCCTTTTTTGATGAAGAAGTTCAGCCGTCCATGTTCTTCCTAACTCTGCATGACGCCATGCTTCACATTTTGGAGAAACATCCAGAGACTACAGAAAATAAAACAGACCATGATAAGGTAAAAGAGTCAGTAATCTTCTTATCTAGAACTAAAAACTGAAATTAAAATGGACCCTAAAACCGTGAAAACTGTTTTTCTCATTGTCTGACAAACATTAAGTCAACTAAATGTTTCTTGTCTTGTCTTAGTTAGGATTTACAGCAGTACTACTAGTTGCTAAATGCCACAATAAGATATTTTTTTGTATTCTTTAAACCTAGAAGTTTAGTGTTTCCACTTCTGTTTCCTTAGCCCGCAGGACATGTCTGCAAAAATAAAAGGTCTTTGCCCCGTCTTGAGTTTGCAGTCTGGCTTTGTTATGTAACTTGTAGAGTGATGGCTTCATCTTCAATAAATGGCAATTCAGCCATTTTGATCCAAGACTGTTAGACTGTTGATAGTGACCAGATTAAGTCAGCACCTTTACAAGGTCTGTCGTTCTGGAGTAATGATTCTGATTTTACACTAAAAAACGTTCATCTATGGGAGACGTCTCTTTTCTGAAAACATGCATACATACATAAAATATCCGTATAGTTTATTCTTGTATGAATTTGCACCCAAGGGTGAAACTGACTTATGAAGATTAATTTTACTCTTCCTGATTTCTTTGTTTTCCGTTGAATGTCACACACAGAAGCATCCTATTTGAGGTTTTATCTCAAAATTATTATACCTGGGACATACAAACGTCTACATTTGAGGATTGCATTTAGCAAATAGAACTCATTTTAGTAATCCTAACTTTTTATAAAACAGGGGATATTTGGTCTTATTTACTATCAGAAATAGAAAACAGAGACATTTGTGTTTGATGAATTTTATCTGTACTCTTTAAGCAAAATGAAAATGTCCATAACTTGGAGGTGTTTATATTTCTCAACAGATACTAACAACAGTGACAGTTCACCATCCGAACAGCATTTTGAGGATCAGAGACAAAAATGTAAGATGAATGTTTGAACAAGTGTTTACTACTGTTATAATCATCCTGTACAGTCGGGACATTATACACTTAACACACTCAAGTTTGAGTTTTGGAAAATATTTAACTCGTTTAATATCATTCCTGTGTATACAGGTCAAGGACAAAGCGCATAAACCACCATTCTAAAGAAATAAAACATGGTGGATTTATAACCTGATGTCCTCAGAAACTATTACATATGTTTTAGTCTGTATACATATAATTTGTTTTATTGTTTAATTTCCAAAAATGTCCAAAATGTCTGTGTATAACTGGACATCACTATGATAATAGCTTCCTTACTGTAACACATAAAGTGGCAGCATCATTCTGTGGGTTTAGAGAATGGAAAAAAACTGACAAGCTCTTAAAAGCTGTAAACAAATGTCAATGATTTATCATCATTGTCTTTCTACCTTTGTGTTTAACTTGTGTATTTGTGTTTGTTTAGAACATAAAACCCCATAAATTTTTTGTTTTTGCTTTACAGGGTCCTGGCAACGCTGCAGAGACGAAATTTTAACCAGAACCAGAACCAGAAGAAAAATTCAATCGAAAGAAACTGAAAAAAGAGACAAACATGTAGCTTTTTATATTACATTGTTTTAGAGATTACGTTTTAAATGAATGTAAAAATGAGATAAACATAAATATATAGAGAATATAGATTAACGATATATGATGTATTCCATCTATGACTAAAAAACATAATCTAGGTGTGAGAAAGACTGAGTCCACCTCACCAGTGCTTCAGTTCAGGGGTGTGATGAGCCTTGAAAAAACAATATGATCCCTATGGCAGCAGATTTACCCCTATTATAGAGGATCTGTACTTGTGTCATTGTAGTAGATATAGTGTTGTTCATAAAGTGCTAAAACATTTACAAATCAACAATTGATTTTATTTAACTTAAGAAATAAAAACTATAATGTACATCTCAGAAAATGCTTTCCAAGGAAAAAACAAAAAAGTAACTTTGGGAATTCTTGGTGCAGTATTTGCGAATGTTTTGTAAATAACTCAAAAGTATTTGCAGAAAATTTAGCTGTTCTTTTTTTTTAAATAAAACATATGTTAAATATTTAAAAAAAAAATGTAACATGTTGACCTGAAACATTTAGATGTGATGTTGCTTGACAGGCAATTGGCTGCCACAAAGACTGGAGATAAGAAAGACTGTGGATGTTATATTTTCTAAAGCAGAGCTAAGATGGGTTCTACTGTGTGTGTGAATGGATGTTAAGGTATATTTGGTGTTTAATGTGTTTTAAATTTTTCTTTTTGCAGTTAGTTGTGGTAGAGAAATTCAGGAATTGACTGCATAAGAAATGATTGAATGTGAATAACCAAATGACAATGAGAAGATAGAAAGCTCCAGGGCCGGACTGGGAGATTTTTTCAGGCCAGGAGTCAGTCATGTAACTAGGCCACCCTGGGTTTGCCAAGCATGCATGTTCCCACACATACATGTTCACACCAACACCTAAACGCATGGGCACAAGCAAAATGCATTTGGCATGTGCGCACACACACTTACAGCAAATTCCAAATAAAAGGCCACGTATTAGACCTACTGTAACTTCTGAGGTTGTAATATACAGTAACTTTACTGCTGTTAATGCAATAGTACTACGATGATAAAGATTTTACACAATAATAAGTGTCTAAGTTAGAGCTTTACAGTCAAATCATGTAAAAAATCAACTGCCTCAGTGGCACATTATCATCAGGGAATACTAATGAACCCCAACCTAGAGTAAGGTTGCAATACACAAATGTTCATGTTTGATCTGGGATACATAACAGCAAATCAGCAGCAGACAGAAATATTTAACAACACGATCACTTAATAGAATAATGGCAAATTGCTAAGAAAGCTATTATTACAATTGAGAGCCATTTATGTCTATGCTAGCGTCTGGTAGTGTTCATGTGTTGTTGCTCTACTGTAGAAATTGTTTTGTAACTTTTCCCAAATGCTCTACTTCTCCTGAAGTACCAGCAGGACTGGTGTCATCACCATCACCACCTTTGAATAGCAAACATATGTTTACAGTTTTTCCATAAACTGTATTTCATAGGGTAGGGTTAGGGTAGCCTGTCTCACTGATTTGGCCTTTACTCATATACATGATAATGATAAGATTATATCTGATTAAATGGACAAAAAAATAATTTAAAAAGTAAAATAATAAAAATAATAATAAAGTGGCGTGTAAATCAGTGATTTTAACTTCCCAGTCCGTATCTTAATTTCAAGGCTAAACATGTATAGGCTCCATATTTACACTGTAGACTGAATGTGTGCAGCCTACAAATATTTTATTAAAATTAAAAAAATATATATTTAACCTTAAAATAATATTTGTACCAACACTTTGTATGTGCGTGTTTTGTTTTTGTTTTTATAACTTACTTGTAATCTTTATTTTAATGGCAACCAGGGGGGACTGAATAAAAAATCTGTTACTTTTCTGCATTTTGCCACGTCCACCTCCAGCGCCTTTCTCTTTTTGTCTCTCCCCCTCTCTCTTCCTTTTGCCCGAGTTGCTTCTCCTCACTTCTTGCACGGCTTGCTCGTTAACAGACACATGCCACGCCCCTTCCTCCACACCTGTGTGGTTAATACACATATAATACACATATATCTTAATCGAAATAAACCAATTGTCTTTCCCTCCTCCTTGTCCCAGCGCTGGCCTTTCTATATGATGTTCACACTGCCAGCAGACAGAGACGCAGGCCAGCAGGCCAATATTAGGCCGGAGCTTCGGGAATACTCCCGGTTCCCCCTATGGCCAGTCAGGGCCATTAAAATCTGGAATTTCAAGTTTCCTATAGGGTCTGCTATAGGTACTATGTTCCAGTTGTCATTCCTCAAGTGGATTACCACTTAGGCCAGGGAGCTCCTAGTTCCCTGTTTCGCTGATTCCTACGTTCCAGTCCAGAAGATTCCTTGGAGCAATTTCATATATCACCTTAAATATATCTGTGACAATGAAGCACCTTTACCTTTACCATCATCACCATATCCATCACAGTGTGGGGCAGTGCTATCACAAAACACGACACCAAGAGACTGCAGCGCATTATCAAGTCTGCAGAGAGGACCATCGGTGTAAAGCTGCCCGCACTGCTGGACCTGCATGTCTCCAGTACCAGGAAGCGTGCAGAGAAAATCATCACGACCCGTTTCACCATGGCCTTCACCTATTTCGGTGCCTTCCATCAGGCCGACGCTTCAGCCACATGAAGACCCGTACGACCAAGCTACAGAGAAGCTTTTTTCCAACTTCCATTATTCTCATGAACAATTGAACAATTTATTTATATATTTTTATAACTTCTATAGTCTTTATACTGCACAAAACTGCACTTTAAAAAATATATATATAAAAAACAAATGCTAAATGTTACAAATGTCTTTACTGTATTTTTCTTGCACTGCAAGCATCTGTGTAACCAAAAACAAATTCCTTGTATGTGTGAGCATACTTGGCCAATAAAGCCGGATTCTGATTCTGATTCTTTATCTCCTGATTTTCTTCCTGTTAGCAGGTCAACTAAGCTACTACTACCATGACAGAACACTCATGCCAAACTGACCACGTTTGAACTGAACCAGATCACTGTTAAAAACAAATATCCATTGACCTCTTCAGCCTATGAACCCCTCAATCACGCTACTGTATTCACTAAACTGGATCTTTGTAACACCTACCACTATGTCAAAATCCTCCAGGTAAATGAATGGAAAAATGCTTTCAAAACCTCACCTGGACACTTCGAAATTCTCATCATACCATCTTGTTTATGCAATGCTACATCCGTTTTTCAAGTGTAACCGTGCTGAACCTACCTGTGTTTAAATTCAGCTCGGTCCAAATATTGAGTATGTACTTACAAAGTATTTTATGTCTGCGTTGTGTTAAAAGAGAGACAGGAGACCGAATGAGATGAAATATCGTTTATCGGTCAAAGTCAAGGGCTCAAGACAAGCGGGAACAGCACCTCATGCCCGTCTCATTCATATATGTAACAACATCATCCAGAGGGCGCTGTCCCACTCACAATACAAAATGCACAAACCACATGACAAGTGGAATTATTGTCATAATGTTTAGTCTGTGGACCCACATAAACCAGAGAACTCTCAGGAGTATAATAATAATAATAATTTATTGTAAGATGATGTGTTCTTGGATCCGCGGAAATGAACAGTTGATGGGGAACGGCGGCAATGGGAACCAGAGAGGAAGACGTAGAGGCGGGAGCCAAAGACGAAGGGTATTTGGAGAAACAGAGGACGACGTGGGGAACCGGGGACACTGTGAGGTAAGCAGAGTTGGAGTCTTGTACAGGGAATGGATGAGAAAGATGAACAGGAACGATCTTACTTGAAGTAGCCAGGTGGATGAGTGGTAGTTCTTCAGTGACGCTTGGGTTGTTTGTCCATGGGTTTGTGTGCGGCGGAAAGAAGGCTGAAGGAGAGCGAGCAGACCGAGCTGGAGGAAGGAGCGGTGAAACCAGATGACTGAGTTGACCGGAGAACTATTTGTTGAGTGAGTATGCCGACTCGGTGATGACCTGGAAAAAAGGGGAGCACAGGAAGCGACTTGAATGGCGAGAGGGACTACGACAAAGTAACAAAATAATCAAAGTATCAAAATAACAAAACACGAAACTAGAGACGACCAAACTGCAGAAAAACGCTAGAGACAAATACTAAACTTGAGATCTAAATCTAGACACAAGAAGGCTGGCTCGGAGAAATACGTTACCCAGTGTTACCTGGTGATCAGGTGCACCTAGGCGTGGCTGGGGTGACCCCTGTGTCCAACCTACCAAGCACACTGAAGGACTGAACCTGACAATTGTAATCAAACCCAACCCTGTTACACATGTACAACCACCGCTCCCAAGATTGCAAAGGAGGTATCTCTACATCAAAATTACAGTCACAAACACCCAGTCACAAAGACTATCCCATAGAGTTCAGCATGAGAAAAAAAAAGGTTGGCCAGACCCCATCAACACACATCGGGGGGGAAATTATGCCCATTCACATAATCCATAAACATGTAACTGCAAAATACCCCTCCTGAATAGCAAGGAAAAAGAAAACACAACATCCCAAAAATGTTGCAAACCCTTCTTTGAAAGAAAAAAAAAAAAAAAAGGGAACATTTAGAACTGAAGTCCCATAGAAACAAACTCAAAAGACTGATGCCGGTCTCTGGTGCATCATTTCAATAAGTCTAACCACTGGCCTCAACAACCTTCCAGCTCTAGATCTGCGGTCGGTCACACCGTCAACTACAGTCACTCTAGCAGTATCAGTAGCAGGTACATCAGAAGGTAAGTCAGGGGGCATGTCAGTGGGTAGATCAGTCAAGGGGATCAATGAGCAACTAGAGTCTTCCGAATCCATCAAAGGAGCTCTTCCAGAGGACTGCAACTGATCAGGTTGCTGGCTTATCTTGGGGCAACACCATGCCCTCGGACTGAACCTCAGCCGGTTCAGGTGCATGATCTATATCAGAGTCCTTGCACTGATCAGCATCCTCCGCATTTGTCACACTGTCTGCTCCCGACGGTAGGTCAGATACCCAGACTCTTGTTCTGAACTCAGCCGAGTCAGAAGTAACATCAATGACAACTGACCTCACAACACTGATGTCAAGTGAACTCGACGTTGGTGACAGTACACCATACTCCTGATCATCAGTTTCACATTCGGTTAGGGGAAGGAAATTCACGGGCTTAATCAGGTTACGATAGACCAATTTAACCTGGCCTGAAGTGGGATTCTGAACCTTAAAGGTGTCGCTATCATCATTCTTTTCAACCACCACATAGACTGTGCTTTCCCATCGGTCAGCAAGTTTTGTTTTGCCACGTTCTCCTTTGTTGGCCAGTAATACATGGTCATCCACCTCCACAGGTGCACCACGTACTTTACGGTTGTACAAGCAGTGTGACGGCGAAGCTGTTTAGTGGCTGTTGACTGAGCGACTGCCATAGCTTCTCTCATGTCTTTCCGCAGGGACTCAACGTAACGGTCATAGTCCACAACCTCCGGATCACTGAGCACAGAGCCGAAAACGACATCCACAGGACGGCGTGGAACTCTCCCAAACATGAGCAGAAACGGTGCATAGAAGTAGTTGTTCCACAGCTGATGTGCGACTGCCTTTGCTGACTGATTGGGGCATAAAAAGGCGTGTGCCATCTTTTTGAAGTGTTCAGTAGCGACAAGCACATCTAGGGATCTGTTTGACGAATCCTCAGCTGTCCAAAAATCGATACTGACAAGTTCAAGAAGCTCGGAGGTTCTTATATTTTCCAAGGGGGCTCTGGCTTCCGGCTCCGGAGACTTGCTGACAACACACCGTCTGCAGCGCCGTACATAGTCGGTGACATCACGGACCAGGCAAATCCAGTGAAACCTCTGTCTCATCAGATACAATGTCCGTTGCTGTCCTTGGTGTCCAGCCTCATCATGAACACCTTGTTAAACCTTGTGGCGCAGTGAGAGAGGGACGACATACAAGTAGGTCTTCCTTTTTGTGATAGGATTCTTAGCCACCCGTTACAGCACGCCGTCCATCATTGCAATTTAGCCCCCATTAAAAGGAAAGTGATTACTCATAGGAGATTGGCCCCCTGGTTTAATTCAGAACTTCGTATCTTGAAGGGAAAAACCAGGAAATTGGAGAAAAAATGGCGGTTTTCGCTTTTAGAGGAGTCCTATTTATCCTGGAAAAACAGCGTGCTTCTGTATAAAAGGACACTGCGCCAAGCTAGATCTGCA
>JAVLVB010000221.1:625756-642692 GCA_032876305.1 Orestias chungarensis | reverse complement strand
ATTCCAGAGGAGTGAATGCTGCAAGTCAATGACTCGATGCAATCTGCTGGGGTTCCTTAGATTGGAAACTTTTTCAAATTGATTTGTTAGAATGTATCCTTGATTTTAATTGATTTTTTGTAAAGTGCCTTGAGACGACACCTGTTGTAAATTGGCGCTATATAAATAAACTGATTCTTGATTCTTGATTCTTGATGGAACTTGTTGCACACCGCCCACTTTAAGGCAAAAAACTCTAGCCTGTGAGCTGGATACTTGGACTGGGCATAACTGAGCGATTTACTTGCTAAGGCGATCGGTCTGGCAGTTGATCCACCAGCCGGCACCTGAGACAAGACTGCACCGAGTCCATCGGTAGAAGCATCCACAGACAGCAGAAAGGGCTCACCAAAGTTTGGGTGCGCCAGCACAACTTGGTCCAGCAAGGCTTGCTTTAGCTGGCAGAAAGGTTGCCTACATTCCTCAGTCCAATAGGCAGCACTGAGCTGCTGTCGGACCTTGTAACGTTTCCACCCAACCCCTTTTGAACCTGAGGATAGCCGAAACAGCGGTCTGGCTTTGCAGAACAGCCCTCAATAAATTACTGGTAGTAGACCACCATACCAAGGAAAGAGCGGATCTTTCTCTCAGAAGAGATATTGGTACCGTTCTCCATTAGGTCTGATTCTATCAGGGAGGGGATGGCAGTTACCTTGTCGGGGATCAGCACCAATAATGTGGCCGAGAAACCTCACCGACCTCCTCAGAAAGTGACATTTTTTCGGAGCGAGCTTTAGGTTATGAGCCTGAAGTCTCTGGAAGACCATTTGCAGACGCTCGAGAGCAAGATCCTCAGTCGGAGCAAACACAAGGACATCATCCAGATAGCACAGCAAACTCATAAAGTTCTGATTGCCGAAGATGTTTAACATCATCCTCATGAATGTTGCTGGACTGTTACAAAGCCCCTGAGGCATCCGATTGCACTCGTACAATCCAAATGGGACGAAAAGGTTGTGTACTTTCGATCAGCTTCGTGCACTTCCACATTATAATAGCCAGAGGTCAAGTCCATAGTTGAGAAAAAGGCATTGCCCCCCAAGGCAGCCAAGGCGTCGGCCGGATGAGGGAGCGGGTGAGCATCATTGACAGTACGTGCATTGAGCCTGCGGAAATCATTACAGATCCTCAGGTCACACGACTTTTTCCAGACGATCACCAAGGGAGACGCAAACTCACTGCTAGACTTCAGTATAATTTCCCGCTCCTCCATCTCATCCAGTGCCTCTCTCAGTTTCTCATACTTGGTCGGTGGTATGCGCCTACATGGCAGCCGAAACGGTTTCTCGTCCATGACTCTGATACGGTGTAAGCAATCAGTGGCCTTGCCACAGTCCAGTTTGTTCCTCGAGAAGATTCACTGGTATTTGACAATGAGTTCAGCGAGTCTAGTTTGGTACTCTGGGGCAACTTCACATGACTTAATATCCACTTCGGACAGTCCCAAGTCACTTAGCTTTGACTGGAGGGAGTCACCGGCGCACTGTGTCTTAGGCTGAGTACGGTCTGGCAAGGTGGGGGCCTCTGAGACCAAGCTGTATCTCGTCGTGCAGTCAGACGGGACCTGCACATGCTGTCAAAAACTGGGCTGAGAACCAGCAAACAACTTAACTTAGACACAATTAGACACATCAGCCAGCTTGGCATTACGTCAGTGACAGACTTATCTGAGGGGTTAATCACCTTTACCGGGAGCCACCCGTCCCCTCTCAGAATTGACACAGACCTCCACACCATGATTGTTCTTGGTCTAGACCTGGTGATAGTTGGCTCCACAACAACAGCATTCCCAGCCAACATACCGTCCACACACTGCAGCTTGCCCCAAACCAGGTGCTCTGTCAAGGGTTCTAGAGTAACAGCTCTTTTGATTTTGACAGTTCCAATCCAATCAGGGACATCTTCACCATCAACCTCCACCTCTGAAAACAAACTCAACAGCCTCAGTTCAGCATCATCACTACCACTGAGCGCAGTGGGGCATTTGTTACAAAGATCCTACTTCAGCCTAAGCCTGTTAATCACATACCTGAATAGGTTACTGCCAACTATCAAGTCATCATTCTGACTCTTGACAACCAGCGTTGGGACAATTACATTGCAGCCGAAGCTTTCCATCACCAGGACGCACATACCACCAGGTAAGGTCTTCGAACCCCCACACCCTATCAATACAGTGTCTATTGGCTCAAGGGTGTGGCTCTCTAAAACAGTCTTTTGTAACAGCCGTGGAATAACACCAGAGCTCAGGGTGCATGCCATCGATCCGCTATCCAGCAAAGCTCTGACTGTAACTTTCCCGCCCAGTGTCACATCCTCATAGAACAGTTCATCATGTTGTTTGAGTCTCTGAATGTTATGGACTATGGGCATGCGTCCCATTTGTCTTCCCTCACAAGCACTCTGGCATATAGATTCCATGTCCTCTCCAACATTTGCAAAAGGGGGATCACATTGAGACCCAGCACTTGCCCCCACCACATGCAGGCCACCTAGTTTTCCTGCGGTTGTCCCCCTGGCTCAGTGCTCCCAGGCATTCCGACTACAGCCCCTGGACACTCACTGTGTGATCTGGCGCATAACAGTTGAAGCACAGTCGATTGGAACTGTAGTGGTACTGAGTAGTGTGTCCGTTATCAGTTGTCAGCACAAGGCGCTAAGGGCTTCACTTTCACTGACTGACCTCTTTGAGTATGCATGTTATTGGGAAACTTGTACTGCTGTGGCTTCTGCTCCAATACACGTTCAAGCAGAGCAATGACCTGATCCAGGCAATCCGGTGAGCTCTCGGCCAGCCAACCAGCAGACGACGACACCGCGGCAGCTGGAGGCACAACAGCCCTGGAGGGAGTTGCACTTTGCATAGGAGCGGCGACTTCCTGTTGAAAACAAAACAGAGGTTATTCTGTGCTTGGTTAGCTGCTTGCGATCTCTGCAGTGCTCAACAAGCTTCTCATGAATAGCTGCAACCGTCCACTCTTTAAGCTGCTTACACTTGAATATCAGCGACAGTTCAGGATCAGGACAGTTCTGGATAAACATAGCAGCTAGGTCACGGGACAGATAATCGAAAGACTTATTTTGTCTCTTCAAAGAGTCCTCTGTCACGTCAAGGGCCTTGTTAAGTCTAAGCCAATAGTCAAAGGGGTGTTCGTCAGAGTGTGGGACACTAGCATAGAAGTCAGCTAAGGGCAAGCTAGAAGACACTGTGTCACTGAAATCCTGTTTCAGTATCTCAAAGATGGGCTCAGGTCCTTCAGTCAGAGTCAAAACCGGCTTACTGTGCATGCCCACTCTGACCACTTCACGTGCCCTCCCCCCAAGCTTAGATATTACCTCCTCAGCTTGTTCAGCTACTGGGAGGCCCTTCTTTTTCAAATAGGACAGCATCATAACCTCCCACTCCTGAACTGAACATGAATCATGATCCCCTTTAAAACTCACAGGTTCTTTCACATCAGAGCGAACAATGACATTTAACATGGCAGATTCCGTAGCAGTAGCCCCAACTACACTAGGACTCGTGGCACTACCAAGTCGTGTCCCAATGCATGATGCAATACTTTCACCTATTGAAACCCCAATCTTTGAAACTATGTCACTCAAAAGTTTCTCACTAACATCAACCTCTCAATTTCATACACACCTGGCTCCAACAATATGAAATGAGACGCAGTTTTGAAACAGTTTTGCTCTGCTGATGCAACAATCTCTCAAGGATGATCTGGATCCAAGACCCCAGCCCAGTCCACTCTCTACGTTTTTCCTGTTGTCCGCTCTCGAGTTATCCATTGGGGTTCCACACCTCCAAGATTTTGTGTCATCCTGGCTCTAGTCAGACCACCGCTCACATCCTCCTTAAATTCTGGTGGCCAAGTATTTATCAAGACGTCCATGATTATGTAAAACCCTGCTCCATCTGTGCCCGAATTAAAACTTACAACCAACCGCATTCTAGTCTATTACAACCACTTCAAGTCCGGTGAAGAACTGGGTCCTTCATCGCCGTCGACTTTGTCACTGGACTACCAGCTTCTAAAGGTATAACCACAATATTCACCATCATCGTTTTTCTAAAGGATGTCACCTGGTTTTATTGAAAAACTCCCCACAGCTCTCCAGATTGCCCATCTCCTATTGAAACATGTCTTTCGCCTCCATGGGATACCTGATGTTCTGTCTGACCGTGGTCGTTTTTTTTCCCAAGTCTGGAAACATTTCTGTGAAATCACTGGTGCCCAAGGTAGGCGTATCATCCGGCTACCATCCTCAATCCAACGGTCAGACAGATCATCTAAATGAAGAAATTGAAGCAAGCCTCCATTGATTAATCTCCACCAACTCGTCCGATGGGAGCCATTCCTGGAGGGAATTTGCACACAAGTCTCAAGTCTCTTCTGCCACAGGTCTGCCCCCCTTCAAATCTTTCCTAGGTTACCAGCCTACCCTGTTTCAGTCCCATGAGAGGCGTATCGCCGTCACCTCAGTAAACCATCACACCAGACGTTGTCGTAGCATCTAGAAGAATACCATCGCCAAACTCAATTGCACCGCTGCTCAAAAAAAACTAGTTTGCTTATCGCAAAAGGACTCCTGCCCCGCAATACACTCCTTGAAAACAGGTTTGGCTCCTTTCCTGCGATATCCCTCTAAAAGTAATGTCCAAAAATCTTTGTTTTTATGGGTGGGGTGGGGAGGGGTGGGGAGAGATGGAGGTTTTGGATGGTTGGGTGTGTTGTCCTTCAGGATGCCGTTGGAACTGCTGGGTGCCCAGGTGCTGCCAATCTGACTTATGAACCTGTGGAGGATAAAAGGAGTGGCTAGGCAGTCATCCAGTGCATGAGTGTTCCCATAGTACAACCAAGCCCTCCAGTGTACTCTTATTGCCTTTGATGTTTAGCTTCTGTTTACCTCCAAGCCTCCTCATAACAGCCAAAACCCTCTTGACCTCCATCACTGGACAACACCACAGCCGCAAGCTAATTCTCCGGATCCAATCATCTCTTCCTGGCGGTTATCCATCTCCTCACCAAGTACAACCAACTCCACACACATTATCAACTCACCAGAATCAAACTCACCTTATGTCTCTGTTTAGAGCTCCCAGTTCCCAGCGTCACTTATTCCTACATTCCAGTCCAGAAGATTTCCTCGAGCACATTTCATATATCACTCTAAATACATCACAATAAACCAGGTTTACCTGATTCTTGATCTCCTGAGTTCCAGGTCAGCTAAACTACTAAAACCATGACATCTCCAAGTAATGGTTGCAGAATATATGATGTTAAAATGCCTTGCTTGTAAGGAAGGTAGAAATTATTTTTCAAGGAAGTTTAAGGCATGCATAAATTCTACAATGGAAAATAGGGATTAATGTTTCCTTGGGAATCAGCATATGAAATTGTATCATCCCATAATATGTATATTGTCAGTAGGAAGCAAAACATTGTTTGATTTAACATTTAACATAACATATAAAAGTTACACTTATATATCACCAATTTACAACAAAGTTTGGCTTTAGGTACATTGCATTATAAAATAGGTCATGTAATGTGAAGGTATCATTTATTTGAGTAAATAATTAAAGCAAAATAAGTGATATAATCAGCTGTAGTACAGGACATAGATCAATAGCAGACATGAATTTGCATTCAAGCAAGTACCTTTCTGATTTTGATTTTACATGTTGAATTTATTTTCATTCTAATATTAAGTGTGACTACTGTAATGTGTAGCTACAACTAGTGACCTTAAAGTAGTTAGTGTAAACAAACTACAGCCTATAATCCAATTGATTCCAATCATGTTAAGAACTGAAAAAACCCCTTAGATGTAGAAACAAGAAACAAGAGTAGAATTGTTGTTTTTTAATGGCGTATTCATGATTTTCAATTCACTGGATTTAGGAGGTTCTATAAAAGTGTAATAAATCACCACACCCACACTGTTGGTCCTGTAAGGTTATTTAGAACAATCAGAAAATGTATATAAGAAAATTTTTCTATATAACATTTTGTAACACAACAGATTTTTAGTATGCTTCTGTACATATGAAATTACAGTTTAAAACAATACAATCTGATAAACACTAGAATGATTTTCCACTGTGATTTTCACTCTGTTCTGGTATGTAAAACTCTAAGATTGATTGATAGTAACTGTAACATTGTGTTTACTTTACTTACTTACTCGCTTTAGATAAAAGCGTCTGCCAAATGCATAAACTTAAACACAAAAAGAATAAAGGTGGTCTAAAAAAAGCCCTGTTGCAAACCACACCTCATATATTATAATAATCAAAGTAAATCTTACAAACAGTGATCAATTATTAATTTCTTTAAGTAGTGAAATTTTTGTGGAATATTGTAATCGTCAAATTCATAAGCTTGGGCTGAATCTCTCATACCATTCTCTGTCTTTAAATGTTAACCTGTTATCTACATGTTCGAGTCATTCCAAGGGTAAGTACCTAAACAATAAAAGAAAGGAAAAGGAAGAGACTACACATTTCAAGTCTAACAGCTAGGCCTTCACCCCCAGCCATGAGCCTCCCCTAGCCACCATTACACACCACCCATGGGCTACAATTTCTTGAAAGGGGTTACCAACTGCAATCATCCAATCAAAGATGACAAGTATGTCAACAATAGGCAATAACATCTACAAAATTCTCCACAACAAGCAACCTGCTCAACATTAACTTCACCAAAACCGGACATACGGACTCGGGCACCAAGGCTCATTTAATCACCATGGGCAGTGTTTTAAACTCACGGTGCAAAATAAATCACACACAAACACACACACACACACACACACACACACACACACACACACACACACACATGGCCCGTCATCCAAGGATAGCGCTGATAATTTTCAGTCTTGAAATGCCTTTCCACTTTATTTGCCTTTTCTTTTAATTCCAGGTCTGGAGTTGGCCTACCGTATTTAATAATTTGTAGCTTTTCTGTGAAAGTCCGCCCTGAAAAAGGCGAAACTATTAAGCTAGCCACAACATCACTCTGGTCTTCCGGCATTTCGCTCTCTAACTCCCTCTCACGGTCTCTTGCCACTCTACATCTGAGATTGAAGTTAAGACTTCCAGATGGCCTACGATCTTTTTTTTCCTTTCCCGCCCACCTAAAATTAAACCATGATTGGTGAAGTCGCCCTTCACTCTGATACTAAGACACACTGCTTGGCCTTCTTCTGTACTCATGAAGTCCTAACCAATCAATGAGCCAGATAACCGGGTCTTGATAGATTCTGACGATTCTGATTGTATAACATGTTTTTCAGGACAGTAACCCTTTCATAACTGATGCGAACTTGACAGTAGACTTACAACAATAGAATGTAGATGAGAGAAAATGTATCAAATGCATTATATAACATTAAATTATCTTAAAAAATAAAACTTTTGAATTTACATTTTTTTAAATATACAAATAAAGTTTATTTAATATTCATTGTTTGGTCCACAAACTTTCTACGCCTTCTCTGAAGGCGTAGAAGGCCCTAAGGGTTCTCCACTGGTGTTGGTTGATGCAGTTCACCTGTATTGGGAAACTGGGTCGGTGGGCCTTCTCACAACCCAGCAGATTGCAGAGTGTATTTTCAATACAGGCGCAAAACCTTCTAAGCGTTCCTGGATATATCTATTAAGTAGTATTCAGAAGTAATAGTGATTATTTATTTCCAGCCTTGGAAAACTGGGTCAACTTTACACCATCAGCAGGATCCTGGAGGGTACTTGATAAACCGCCAAACCTTTTCACAGACGTTTCGTGGACTAAGTGAAGGCTTTTAGGCATCTCCATTGAGGGAGTCCTGTAAGGGCGGCACTCCAGGGCTGTAGGTACCAGGCCGATTGATAAAATATTGCTAGGTTCCTGGTGATTTGCATTGCCCAGCAAGGTGGGCTCATTTTAGGTGAGAGTTGGACTTCTCCAAGGTTGCTCTATTTCAGCAAATCTGCTTAATTTATAGACAGACTTTCTATCCACAGCTTAGGTCTTTAGATGAGGTGTGACTTAAGACTAATTTCAATCCAATCCAATCCACTTTTTTTATATAGCACATTCTAAACCAGGAACATGTTCACCAAACTGCTGCACATATAAAAAACATGATAAAAAATAAATAAATAAGACATAAAATAAACTAAAAATAACATAAGAGAACAAAAGTAATGCAATAAATAAAATAAGTAAAAATAAAATAAGACAATAAGCTAAAACAGTAAAAGACACATAGGACCATACAAAGCCAAAGAATAAAAGTGGGCCTTCAGACGAGACTTAAAACACTCCACAGTGGGAGCAGTTGGAACACGTAGGGGCAGAGCGTTGCAAGGTCTGGGACCAACAACAGAGAACGCCCTGTCCCCCCTAGTTTTAAGTCTAGTCTTAGGGACCGTGAGCTGGGACTTGCCCCCAGACCTCGGAGTGCGCGACGGAGAATAAAAATGGTGGCAATCAGAAATGTAGTTTGGAGCCAGTCCATTTAAAGCTCTAAAAACAAACATAATATTTTAATAATAATAATATTTTAAAATCTATTCTAAAACTTACAGGCAGCCAGTGCAGTGAAGCTAAAATAGGGGTGATGTGTTCATGCTTCTTGGCCCCTGTTAAAAGTCGTGCAGCAGAGTTCTGGACTAACTGCATACGGGAAAGAAACAAACACCAGCGTATAGGGCATTGCAGTAGTCCAGACGAGAAGAGATAAAAGCGTGCACAAGTTGTTCCAGAAGATTAAAAGATAAAAAAGGTTTGACTTTTGATAAAAGTCGAAGGTGATAGAAACTCGATTTTGAAACTGCATTAACATGTTTATCCAGTTTAAAATCACTGTCCAAGGTCACGCCAAGGCTGGTGACTTTCGGACGCACGTAGGTTTGAAGGGGTCCCAAGTCAAGGAGGGTGTTCCCAAACAACATGAATTCAGTCTTTCCCTCATTTAGCTTTAAAAAGTTTTAGGCCAACCAAGCTTTGACCTCATTTAGACAGCTAAGTAGGGGTGTCAGGGGGCAATGACTATTTTTTGTGAATGGCATGTAGATTTGGCAATCATCTACATAAAAGTTATAAGACATACCATGTTTTCTAAAAATCTCTCTGAGCGGGAGCAGGTAAAGGGCAAATTTGCACTTCTGCTTCTTGCAGACAATGTGTTCCTGTTGGCTTCATCAAATATTAACATCCAGTTTTTATGGTAAACAGCCAGGAAGAAGTGGAGAAGTTTAAGTATTTCAGGGAGTTGTTCATGAACGACGGAAGATTGCAGCAGGAGATTGATTGTTGCAGCTTCGGCAGTGTTGTGAGCTCTATAGAGTTCTGTCAAGTAGAAAGCCACAGAAATCTGTTTTGTCACAATGTGTCTGGACTTTCCCCTAGATAGGATAATATGCTTTGTTGTCTGGGGGGGGCTTCTCAACATTTAGAGGAGCCAGATCAGATGCCCCAGGATACCAACTTGATGCCTCTCTGGCGAAGTGTTACAGATATGCCCCACCAGGAGGAGGCCCAGAGAAAGACTACAGTTCACAGCTGACCTGGAAACGCCTTGGCATTCCCTCCTATGCAATAGGAGAAATCAAGGCTTTCTTTTAAGGCAGCTGGACCAATGACCTAAGATGGATGATGGATGGATGATGTTTATATTTGATTTTCTTTTTCCCTCTCTTGTTTAGGACTGGCCTTCTCTCTGCTGGCCTCGTTGCCTCCCAGCTATGGGCTCTACACAGCTTTCTTCCCAGTGCTAACATACTTTTTTCTTGGCACCTCAATGCATTGAAGTAGGTATGTTGTGCAAAAGCCATCACATTTCATTGTCTGGGTCTGTTTACTCTTTTTCCCAAGAGATAAAACAAGGTATGAGCTTCTCGCTTAAAATCTTGGAACCATTTTCGATCTAATCAGTTTGACAAGACTAGGTAAGACTTGTCTTTTTCCAATCTACCAATAACACACTTTCTGCAGGTTCCTTCCCTGTCCTGAGCCTCATGGAAGGAGCTGTCGTGACTCGCCTGGTCCCTGAGGATGGACCACCTGCAAATTTAACGGACTTTGAAGGTCTGACGCAGGACCAGCAGAGAGTCCTGGTGGCCTCCTCTATGACATTCCTATGGATATTTTCCAGGTAAATTTGATTCTTGATCCCTGGATGGTGAAAACAGTTGTATTTATTTTTAAACTACACACAACTAGAAGTTTCCAGAAATACACAAATACCTTTTTCACTTTTAAAGTCAAATTAGACCAAAACTCTCTCGTCTCTTAAGTTAGATTGACCAACATTATTTTTGTTCTAGTTTATTGATTCACCACATCAGCTGCTGCTCATATCTTGGTGTCTCAACTTAAGTTTGTGATAGGATTGATGGTTCCTGGAATCAGTGGTCCACTCTCCATAATATATGTAAGTCCAACTTTCTGGCAATTGGTTGACAAAATTAATAAACATTTATATTTGAACCAATGTGAACCAGTTGTTAGTCTTTAGTTTGTAGACCTTAAATCTTCTTACACATCAAGCTTACCACTTATTCAAAGTCTCTGATCCAGATTTAAGGAGTTGTTGAATCATGAATTATTTTAGGAACACAGTGTTCCACAGCAAACGAATAGCTGTAAATCACAGGAGTAGTAAGATAAGGATAAGGGGTAAGTACAGAGGGATTAAAGAAACATCTGTTGTTTGATTCAATCAATAGAATGATATTTTCTGGGTATGTGATTGTTCAATTGTCTTCAGAGTCAACAGCTTGAAATCAGTTATCTTTACTCCCTTGGTGTATTTCTTTGAAAAAAATGGTCAGCAGTGGGGAAAAAAAGGTTTTTACATATGCTGACATGTAGATATGCTCCTGCCCAACAGACTTTGTAAACGATCTTTGTCCAGATCACCTCCACGAACATCTGCAACATGATGATGTCCATTGTGATTATGGTAGTGGTGTTCATTGTAAAGGAGCTTAATGACAAATACAGTGCCAAGCTACCTGCTCCCATTCCTATAGAAGTTATAATGGTAAGGGCTTTTGATATTTTACTTTGTTTTACCCTCATGTATTTCTTACTAAATTTAATCTGTGCCTAAAAAGCATTATATCCAGTTTTTAATTTACAATTTTTTTTGAAAACAACAGAAATTTTCATTTTACAGACAATTATAGCTTGTGGTGTTTCATATGGCTTCAACTTTAAAGAGAGATTTAATGTTGACGTTGTTGGCAAGATGGTTAAGGGGTACGTTTAACATTCATCAATTATGTTGTTCTCTTGATATTTCACCAGCTGCATTATTTACAATTAAAAACAACCATGATCACAGTTCAGTTATGAGTCTCCTATTTTGCAAAGCGTCGAAAGCTTCAAGGAGAGTGCTGTGGAGTCCTGTCCTGTAGCCATTGTTGGATTCGCTCTGGCCTTTTCAGTGGCAAAAGTGTACTCTATCCAACATGATTACCCCATTTATGGTAACCAGGTGTGCTCTACACATATCCTAGATTGATAGTTTGGCTCTACAATACAAAATAAAGTTAATTGGTTACTGATGTTCAGGGATTAGTTTAAATTCTTGCAACATTGGGTGTTGGGTATTGCTTTTTTCCCTGCATAAATAAAACAGGTGATAATGAATCCTTTAATCTAAAACAATTATACTCTTTGCTCACAAGAGCATTTCTTATGCCTGCTTAAATTTTTATCTTAGGAGCTGTTGCATTTGGGGTTAGCAACATGTTCGGAGCAACCTTCAGATCCTTTGCATCCAGTACGGCACTCTCCAGGACTGCAGTGCAGGAGAGCTCTGGAGGCAAAACACAGGTCACATTTGTCCAGAATAATCAACAATCTGTTCCATATTGTCACCCTTTCCTATTGTATTCATCAGTTTACTCACTTTACAAGTGCAGATCGCAGGGCTGATCTCAGCAAACATGGCAATGATTGTAACACTGGCCCTTGGTTTCCTGCTGGAGCCACTCACCAAGGGCGAGAATGGAATGTTTTTTGTAAATTGGTTTTATAATTTGATTCCTGTGTACAACACATATAATCATTGTAACAATTTTGTACTTGGCGCCAGTCTGTTCTGGGTGCCTTGGTAATCAATCTTAAGGGGATGCTGATGCAGCACCTTTGGAGGAGAGACAAACCCGAATGTGTACGTACTCTGGAACTATTTAGATGTCAAAAGATGTTAAAAATACAATTTTTACACTGTTTTGAAAAAGGATTTGTTTCCTCACAATTTTCTGAAGCTTAAGTAAAATTTAATTGAAGCAACATCTGTATGTTTACTTAAAGTTAGGAGTGGGTATACAGACATTCTTGTTCAGGATTTTCTGCTAAACATTTAAGTTATCCAGGTCCTGAAAAAGCTACGCAACTCCAACTCCGATCTTTGTATTCCTGCAACTTTCTGGCTGAGAAAACACCCAATACTGTCACACTCTAGTATGAAGCACCTCCCAGAGTATGAAGTGTCTCTTGCTCTGTCATAACACTTCCCTAAGGTTAAGAACGTTGGGCCTGCCTTATATTTTAAGTGAAGTTCTACTAAAGGAAATGTTATTCTTCCGATCTGGTAGTAATCAAAAATGGTGCAGCTAGTAAAATAGAACTCACCTTTCCAAAAAAATAAAAATAAATGTAAAACATGGTTATTCACAAAACCAATTTAATAATAAGGCTGTCACATTTTTACATCAGTTAAAATTGTATTGGATTACTTCTTGCCCCTAATCCAACTATTATTTGGACTCTGCTTTTTGAATTTACTTGTTTTCTCATTCTGTTTTTTTTTCATGACATTAAATGGTCAGAAACATGTTAGTGCGACAGAATAAAAAAACAGAAAAAATCCGTGAGGGGGCCAAATACTTTTTCGAAGCACGACATTTACTGGTTTCCATGCTGATGTGGCATTTATTTTTGTGGTCTGGTTGTAGGTGGTGTGGGCTGGAACGTGCCTGGGTGCCATTCTGCTTGGACTGGGTCTGGGTCTGGGTCTGGGCTTGGGTTTGGGTGTAGAGCTTCTAACAGTTGTCTTCAGGACTCAATTGTAATAATAATACAATTTATGACATCTGACAAACTCTAAACTTCCAGAATCAAAGAGATAGGAATGCTTGATACCATAAACAACATGTGACTACAAAGCTAAGCATGTGTTGTGTGAGGGATGTGCAGCACGTAGTTGACATTTCTTGTGTAATTTCATATTCATAGCATTGCCTTGTCGCTTAGTTTTATCACAACCTTATCAGCAAGATATAATTCTCTCATTGTCGCAAGAACTTTCATTATGGTTCTTATTGATGGAAAGTATTTAAACCAAACCTAGCAGCCACAATTTTGAAACCACAGAAACCTTTAATACAGGTTTAAAGAAATTAATACAATTACGACTCATCCCATCTTTTGGCAGAATGTGCTGTTGATGTTCTGTACATGTACTGTGTAGTGTAGAACATGTACAAAGTACTAAGTGAACATCAACATAGTGTTCAACAAGATTACTGTCAGAACTAAACAACAGATGACCTAACACTGACCCCTTGCGGAACCCCTTCCTGTGCACTTTGCATAACTGCACCCAACATTCCCTTCTGTGACATCTCTGCGATGAAAGGACTCAAAACCGTAGAACAGAAATATATATATACAAAACCTGCAGTCATATAAATCCACAGGAAGACTTTAACTTGTGTCACATTCTGATGCTTTTTTTGTTTATTTCCCAAAGTATCAGATGATTTTCCACAGACAGTAATTTTGCACTGTAGCAGTTTTTACTTCATTTGACTAGAAGAAGCACAAGATGTTCTCAAGAGTTCTGATCTTTTTAGAAATGACTAACCTACAGGTTTGAAGTAACAGCTGACTGTATCTAATAGCTTATCAGAGAAAACATTTGTATTTGGATGATGAAAGCAACATTTCAAAGTCTAGCTATGCTTCTCTCTACACGCACTTAAGGAGTTTACCAGAGTTGATGTGGATGTTTACATAGTTTACCTATCATGATTGTGTTCTCAACATTTAAAGGTGTATTTTATCTAAACGACTACAAGGCAGCTTTGAACAAAGACGTTGATACATAATAAAATGGCCACCTCAGATTAATCTTAAATTGGGGCACTTAAAGGGAATATTTAAGTGATGAGTTATGTAGTTCAGTCGAGAAGTCAGGAGGAATGTTTGCTGAGAGGTAAACATCTCCAAGCACCTTACCGAAGTAATGAATTACAACAAAAACTATAGTTTATAAAACCTCTTGTGCAAAACGACAGAATTTTTATTGTAATGTTTGTGGGCAATCGATATTCATTGACAATATTTACTTGAGAAAAGCATCACCACTAAACCTCGTTTGTGGTGTTTACTTACTGTTAATAAGAGAGAGATGTCTGGGAAGCCTTATTTGATGTTAACCAGAGGATTTAACGTTACTTATAGTTTGGAAAAACAAGAGAAAAGCTGGTTGGGGTTTAATAAAATCGCATTAAAACTGCACACATAATCGCATAGTGACTGTTTACTTCTATCAACAGCTCTCATCCTGGAAACACTGCACAGCTGCATGTTCTTTGACCAGGAGATCCGGACATCCATGTTCTACCCGACCCCAAATGATGATGCCATTCTGCACGTGCTCGAAAAACATAAGGACGACACAAGTGGCCATGTGGTAGGAAAAACACACAATTAGCTGAGTTGATATTAATATATACCTACAGTGCTTGCTTAAAATGTAAACAAATGCTATGTACCAACACAAACCAAAACCAAAACCAAGTTACATTTGAAAATATTTGATCCAGTGACGAACCGTCACCAGAGAGCCACAAAATCCGTCATTGGCAACAGGACAGCAAAAAAAGGTTAAACAGCGTCATTAAGACTTCTTAAAGTTTCTAAAACTCACTCGATCCCCCTATATCTGGAACGTGAATCATATCCTATGATGCATCCACTGCAGCTCACAACATAACTCGCCCTAGTTTCAGTCTTTGATATACCAGCACATGACCACACCTTTAATGACCTTTAATCCTCAATGCTTAACTGTTCATAAAATCACATTAGGTGATAATTGTCTCACTGTAATGATAACAACTCTGCAGTTGCATTTTGATCTAGACACAAGCTTCTCTGATGAAAACCACCCCCACAGCATGATGCTGCCACCAATTGAGCTGGATTTCTGTGTTTTGCAATACAGGCATTTTTCCTGGTGCTGATAAAACTGAGATTTGTGAACAGTTTTCATGTTGACTTTTTGTCCAAATGAGGCCGTTTTCATCCCGTCCTTCCAGCTACACAAAACTCACTTTGAGCTGTTAATATTGTATATCTTTAGAAAAAATTAAAATGTACAAGTTTGGATCAATTCTACCATAAGAACCACAACTTTATTTCCAATATTAGATTTCCAAATGAAAATGACCATTAAAAGCTTATTTTTACCTTGACATTGAAGTTGTTTTTGTCCAAAAAAAGCCATATTTTGTTGGTCATGATTAATTACAAGCAATAAAAAGGTTTAAAAAAAAATAATCCAAGCAGATATAAGCAATTCTTCATCTTAATGAATGCAAAAAGAATCTTAACTGGTACCTTTAGTCACTCCGTGTAAATAAAAATTAATTATTCAACAAAAACAAACAATATTTTATTTTCTTAACAATTTTTCATCTTCTTACAAGCCAATAAGTTTAGGAGCATGCGAGGCGCCAAGTTTTCTATGGTTGTGATTGGCTGACATGTTTTACCTCAGTAAACTTCCTCCCATGTATTTCGTATGTTTAAAACACTCAGATGAACTCTGTGAATGATGGAAACTGTTCTGACCACAATCCTGATATTCTGTGAGACGAAATGTTTTTTTTATAAAGATCTGGCTTGTTTCATACATGTTTTTATGATGCACTACACAGAACTGTAAATACATGTGGATGAATCTAAGCAACGGGGGTTAAAAACCAAAATCAGGAAACTTGAAGTTTATAATTTAAAAAATGTTTAAAAACAAACAAGCTTGGGATGCACTTGTACGTTCATCTACAAAAGTCTGTTAATTGCTCTGTTCTCGTTGCAGTTGAAAGAAACTATAGACGAGTGGCTGCTGAGACCTGGAAGATCAACTCAAGGAAAAACTAAACAGGAACAGTTCTAACAGCATGTCACCCACTATGTGCTTCTTCAGAATTGTTACACAACTGCCATTAATAATTTATTTTTGTTCTTCACCACAATAACGTTTATTATGAGGTAATTCTTGGACTTTCTGCCTCTGTCACTATCAAACAAATCACAGAAATAACCTGCCATTGAAGACGGACTGTTTTACCATATTTTAATGTAGGTGACATCAGTAGACATATATACAGATATTAAACCATCGGCCATTAAAAATGAAAATAAAAAAAAGAAAAGAAATTCCTGGTTTTCTGTGGGTCTTTAAGATGTTCGATGGGAAGTTTTGCTCATATGTGAACGTTTCCTAACACGTCACTCAGACAGGCTCTATGGAAATGAAATGACACAGACTGTTGGCAGCTCACTGATAGTACGGCCTATAGCGGCCCTGATCTGGGTGGTGTGGCCCCGGCATCTGACCCTGGGGAGGGGGGCCCTGCATCCGAGGCGGCGGCCCTCTTGGAGCGGGCCACATGCCCGGGCTGAGCCCCCCCGGCTGGCTAAACGGCGGGCTGAGGGTGCCCTGGTCCTCAGGGAACTGTTGCATGGAGGCGGGGTTGTAGTGATGCGGAGGGGGGCCGTTAACGGGTGGTCCGCTGTGCTGTGGTGGGGGTCCGGGGGGCGGGTGGTTGATGTAAGGAGGCATCTGACCCATAATGTGGCCGGGTGGGGGGTTG
>JAVLVB010000221.1:614436-625656 GCA_032876305.1 Orestias chungarensis | reverse complement strand
GGGGTGGCGATGGGGGGGCTGCCCAGGGCCTGGCCCAGCAGACAGCTCCCGGGAGGAGGAGTCGTCGTGGATGGGAACGGTGATCAGATTGCTGTGCTTACGAGTCGTCACCGTGGAGATGCGGAACGTCTCGGGCCCCAGGGGTGAAGGTGGGGGCGGGCCGTCGTGTGGGTTGGGAGGCGGCGGCTGACTGTATGGGTCGTGGCTGCTGTGCTGGAGCGGGCCGGGCAGGTGGACGTGACCTTTGGGTATGTGCGGCGGAGGCACGCGGAACCTGTCGGGGATGTCGGGCACCAGGGGCAGATGGACGGGCTCCTGGCGCGACGCCGACGACTTGGACGCCCTCATGTGGCGATGGTTGACATGGGCCTGCAGGTCCCGCTGGGACAGGTAGGTGCGCTTGCATCCCGACACAATGCTGCACATGTAGAGGGAGCCGCGCTGGCACTGCTCGATGCGCTGGACCGGATCCGTGCAGTTGTAGAGATTCAACCTGAAGTCACAGAGAGACAAGCTGAGCATTCTCAACAAGGACCGTATCGACTGTGCTCAGCCTTCAGGACACGGCGACTCACCCCGGGCACATCTTGTCTCCCTTCTTCTCATGCAGCAAAGCGCAGTCGTAGCAGAAAACATGTTTACAGGGGATCTGAGACAGTAAAAGGTAAGAGCGTCAGGCTACCATCAAAACAAGAGACATCAGCTTCAACTATGCAAACAACATAAAGGCTGTTAGTGAAACAAACTTCACAGCGGAAACTTAGCACACTTGAAACCAACGATGCTGTAAGTCAGGGAAAATAAGTCTGAATCACATCCAGCACCACAACTTTAATGTGTGAAACATGTCTCTGTATGTAAAACATTTAAATATGAAATTTGACTTTTGTTTAATAAAATGACTGAAATAAATTTACTTTTTGATCCCATTCTAATCTACTGGGATGCATCTTTACACAACTGCATACCATCCGTCCGTACAGCTGAATGGGGAGACCACATTTGTCACAGAAGTGAATCGGAACTTCATCCCTTTCACCGATCAAATTTAACTGTCAGGGAAGAGACAAATATAAGAAAACATGCATGAATGTGCTTAGTGCCAAACAAAAAACTGAATCAAATCTCTAGTAACCTACCTTGTAGTCCCAGAACAGCTGCTGGGGAAATCTCCTCTGATGGCCAAACCTGTCGCCAGCTTTAGTTCCACAGTCAAACCTCTCCTCCTGCTTGAAGCCAAATTTATCTGGAAGATATCAGAGAGACGACGTTAAAGACCCAGAGAAGACAGGCTGGGAAAGCTTCAGAGGAAAATCCTGAAGTGGCAAACATTCATGTGGAGTTGTAAAACATGCCTTTTTCCATTTGATTGGAAAAAACGACATAAATCAGCCCTTAAAACTAAAAATATTTGAGAATCATCTATATTTTGTTTTTTATAACACCTAATGTTATACAGCAAAGACAATTATCTACAGGTCCTATGAAATTAAACATTTCATACTGAGGTAATTATAGAAAAAAAAACAATTACTGAGCTACTGAGCTAGTGTCAGAGCTGAAAGAACTGTTCATGGTTCTGAGTTAACAAAATAAACGTCCTACTGCGGTTCTGTTAACTTTGAGAAAGAAGTGTGAGAATCCCTGCTTTTGTCTGACCAGGCTAAAGGATATTGTCTCCCGCAGCTTTTATTACATCCAGCCCTAATATCTAGGATTTTTTTTCTTTACATATTTCAGACTTCTTATATTTCTAAACATACTAAAACAGGAGCTACACATGAATACACCCACAGCTGTTTATATATAGAGTCACAAATTCAGAGGGGAGAACTTTGCTTTCGAGGACTGTTTTTGTGCCGCCCACTTTTTACACTACATTCACTTTCAGTTATTCTCAGTCTGTTTATAGATTTTAAGACAAATTCAACACGCCTTGGGTTTTGTAACGCCACACTTTAAAGATGTTAGTTAGCGGCTGACCTCGTGACCCCACCACAGCACTCCTACAAACTGTCACATTAAAAGCGACCTTTATAGCTCGTATAATCAGGAATTGTGACATTAGAACATGTGTAGAGTATGAAGCTATGAAAGAAAGCTCCTACACAATAATGCACACGAAAATTCCAGTTTTCCAGCCTAGGATTTCGGTACGTATAGAAGAAAGGACAGAATGAAATAAGAAAGGAAGAAGGGATGGACGGAAGAAAGGAACGAAGAAAGGAGAGGGAAAAGTAGAAGAAAGGCGGAGCAAGAAAGAAAGGAGTGAAGAAAGGGGAAAAGAATGAAGCCACCAATAAAGGGAAGAAAGGAAAGTCACAACCCCACATCACTAATGTCATGGCAACGTAATGCAAGTATATGTGACAAATTTTAGCAAAGCTTCCCTCCAACATCTGTGTTTGCATTAATCCAGGCTGTCCCCCCTGAGCAGCTTCCCTACCATCCTCTCCAGGTTCACTTTTACACAGCCTGCCGGTGGGTCTCTGGACGCGCGGCGGAGGTTTGCTCCTTAACGGCGGCTTAGACAGCAGCTTAATGGGAATTCTTCTGCGAACATCCAGGTCACTCAAAGTCCCCGAACCGTCGCCTCCTTGAAGATCATTTTCTGTAGGTAATAAAGTCATACATAAAAAATATATATTAATACACAATAAATGGTCTCAAATTTAATCAAAGTAAACACGGTGCAATAAAAACAACTTAAACATAGTAGCATAAATACTTGGTATTATAGAGGAGGTTCTTGGTATATGTGTGATTCTATAAGTACAATACACCCACAACAAATGTCCGAAAATAAAAATAAGGACTTCCTCCTGTTTAAAGAGGCTCATTTATGGTCCTTAATAGTCAGCATCTTAATCAACTTAACAAAAATAGTACAAGTTTTAGCTCTAGTTAATTTCCCATCTGGGTTTAATAGAATATTTTAAATTTGTATGAAAATATTGATTTGCCTTGAAAACTAACAAATATGACAATCTACATCCAGTTCACATGGTAACTTGATTCATAATGTCAAGAAAAAAATATATAAATAACTAAGATGGTATTATAGAGCAAATGACAGCAGACTCCATTGGAAGTTCCAGAGCTCAATATATTGAGGTTCTCTTTGCGACTGATGAGGATGGACAGGGTGTGGAGAGAGAACATCAGAGGAATGGCTCATGTTAGATGTTTTGCAGACCAAGTTTTTCTTATTTTTAAGATGCACATGTATGTCAGCCATGTTTTTGTTTTTTTTACACATATAATTCAACACAAATTAAACACGAGTAAAACATCTCTTAAATTATAAGATATGTGCTGATTAAAAATCTATGCAGCTTTTTTGCCATAAAAGATTTTCGACATATGTTCCCTTTTGGTGGTCAGAAAAAATACAGTTTACATCCAAAAAGTCATGTTTGTTGCTGTAGAAAGCAACTTCATCAATAAAATCCCTGAAAAACAGACATACTTGATAGACGAAATGGAAAAAGATGTTCTATCTAGCTTTTGATTGAATCTGGAAAATCCTAGTTGAACATGTTCTTACACGTAAAATCTATAAGTAACTAGCTTTATAAACTGAAATTATGTAACAGCTCCCTCACACACAGATTAACATCACCTATGCTCCTATTAGAAATAAGCCACACAAAAAAAACTGGATTCTCATGAATCGTTTGTCCTTGCAAAAATGATCAATTTAATTATTTGTCTTCTGCTTTACATTTAAGTGTTACTTTGTTACATTCACAAAGTAGTGAATGAAGTTACATTCACAAGATTTATGTAATAGCTCGGGGTGCAACGCTAAATCCACACAAATGTCTGAAATTCAGCCTTGGTCCTTGAATTGATATAAAACGGAAACAGATTGCCTATATAAGTAGATTATTCTTATTATAACATCAGTGTAAAAACATTAGGATCAAAAAAGGATTAGGACAAAAAATAAATAGTAAAAAACTGTTTCCTAAACTGTTATCCGTATACTACAAATTTTAACCCCAACAGTGATAATGGTTTTAAGTGTCATATTTAATCTTAAAATGAATCTATTACATATAAATATCAATATACAATTTAATATATCTTGAAATTTAATGCAGTCTTGGTAAACAGAATTGTAACATGCAAATGCAGCACTACAACTTGTAATAATTTTACATTAAATCATACATTTAATAGCCCTAGGTTTGGTCTATCTTATTTACGTCTCAAACACGTTTTTCCCTGTTTTGTTGTTTTTTTTAAATCAGGCATCAACGCAACTACCTAGGGGCTTGGAAAACTATCGCGGAGATTACATATTAATCTCGAACACCTGCCGGTTAAGATTTAGAAAATAAACACAGAAATCAACTCACTGCAGATCGTTTCATTGTGACTTACGTGGAAAAGTTGTAGAAAACGAAGCGCGGAAAACGAGTTTCACGGCTCAGCATTAAAGCAGGGTTAGCATGTAGCATTAGCCGCATCAGCTAACATTAGCCAGTTAGCATTAGCGGCCTAACTGTGCCGGAACTAATTTAAAACAAACTATAGCGCTAAAAACATTAGCAATGTTCTGGGTTATAATTGAGTAAACTGCTGGTTAATATGACATAAAGCTAGCCAGACTGTGTCGGTATAGTGGTGCAGTTTTCTGTTGCTAATAATTCGTAGCTTCCTGTAACCATGAAACTGAGAGCAAAAAGGCTCCGAGGTGACTCTCCACAGCCGCTTTTTTCAATCACTCTTAGTTTTAACCCCCCAAAAGGCCCTATACAGAATTAAAATGGCAAAATATCAACAAACACATAAAAAAACAAAGTTTGCTAACTGCGGCTCAGATTAGCAGTTTGCTTACCGCCTTGGTCCATGATCCAGCAGAACGCAATGCATTGTGGGAGGCGGAAGGACAGTTGGGAGGAAATCCGACGGAAGAAGGGAAACAAAACGATGAAATATAATAAGTCATCAAAAGTGGTTGATAACTCTGCTGGTTTATGTAAGTGTGATTAAAAGGTTGAATACAGTCTATTAAACATCCAGACCGAGACTGAATTTATTTATAAAACGTCGATCAGACTAAACAAGTAGAATTGTGCGCAATCAAATTATTTATAAAGATATTAATAGTTAAGCTCCTGTTTGTTAGACAGGAACTTTAGTGGGACGCATTAGAGCATAGTAACGAATTATTTAGTAGTACCGCATGCTGCCAGGAGATGGCAGTAATGCATAGAAAACAACTGACTTTTAAGTTCTTTGGGAAAATAAAACATCTTAAATGGCTGATTTTTAATTTTTCTGTTTTAGCATTATGTATAAACAAACTAGTATCATCTGTTTTTATTTGCTGATGATTGTAGCTGCTATTAACAATTTCAGACGTGAAAACCATGCAGCCTGGTTTTAAACCCCTCTTATCAGCTTTAGGTCATGTAATGTTAACATGCTTTTACAAAACCCATGTTTTAATTAATTAATTAAAGCCAGTCACAATGTGTTTGAATTAAAAAATACCTTTTAAATCCCAATGGAAAATTAAATACTCTTCATATTATATTATACTTTTTTGTTTTCAGCTAATTGATGGTTGCGGAAGAGAATGATCTGAAGATTTCCTATGTTAGATCTCTTTTTGACTGGGGTTTAGCTGGTGTGTCCAGCAGAGGATATTGACATTTCTGTGTCACCCTTCCTGGTTGCACATCAGCAATCAGTTGTCATGTTTCTTCTGATTGGATGTTGACCTAGTGCTTAAATGCAGATAAATGACATGAAAAGCAAAGTGGAAATATTCTGGTGGGTCAAAGGGGTCTTGACTAAGTGTGCATCCAGATTATATTAAAGTTTGCTTTGTAAACAGCAAAAATTGACTATTATCTGAAAGAAACTGTTTGGACATTGAGAAATAGTCCAGTGAGACTAGAAATCTGTGGTTAAGAGATGGTATTATAGAGCAAATGACAGCAGACTCCATTGGAAGTGCCAGAGCTCAATATATTGAGGTTCTGTTTGCGACTGATGAGGATGGACAGGGTGTGGAGAGAGAACATCAGAGGAATGGCTCATGTTAGATGTTTTGCAGACCAAGTTTTTCTTATTTTTAAGATGCACATGTATGTCAGCCATGTTTTTGTTTTTTTTACACATATAATTCAACACAAATTACACACGAGTAAAACATCTCTTAAATTATAAGATATGTGCTGATTAAAAATCTATGCAGCTTTTTTGCCATAAAAGATTTTCGACATATGTTCTGTTTCGTGGTCAGAAAAAAAACAGTTTACATCAAAAAAGTCATGTTTGTTGCTGTAGAAAGCAACTTCATCAATAAAATCCCTGAAAAACAGACATACTTGATAGACGAAATGGAAAAAGATGTTCTATCTAGCTTTTGATTGAATCTGGAAAATCCTAGTTGAACATGTTCTTACACGTAAAATCAATAGACTTCAAATAGCTATTTTCCTTAAAAAACTGAACAAGACTTATTTACGTTAGGCTAACCAACCATGTATAAGTTTCATATCCTTGCCATGCTGATGCACTAGATGGCCAGGAGGACTAAGTCTCAGCAGTAAAAGCTCACATTGGACACAAAAGACATTGCCAACATTGCCATGTTGGGACCAATTACCTTTTTATGCAAATTTTGAAATATCGATGATGGAATAGTCAATAAGAAGGGGTCCGTCATCGCCATCAGGCAGAGAACACATCAAACAAAACAACTAAAGTTCAAGAACCGTCCAATGTCTTAATAAAACTGGACGCAAACAGAGGCTTCTTTAAATTTGGTGTAGTAAAGATTGCTACAGGATCTTTTACATTTACATTTATGCATTTAGCAGATGCTTTTATCCAAAGCAACTTACAAAAACCGGGTTAAACATTGAACTACGACGCAATTTACTCAGTTACCTGCAGTATGGTAGGAGAGGATTTAACATTTATGATGACACTCATTTACAGCATTTAGGTAAACACAGAAGGCCCAAGTACCATGCATTGAGTGCTAAATAATATCAAAGGGGGGGGGGGGTGTTATAAGTGCACTTAGATCTTTCAGGACAAGAGATACTCTCGGAAGATCTGGGTCTTCAAGGACTTCCTGAGGTTGGAAAGAGAATCTGATGCTCTGATAGTGAACGTAAGGTCGTTCCACCAGCGTGGAACCGTAAATGAGAAGAGTTTAGATTGACCTTCATGGGGCGTTGGTCGCGTAAGTTGGAGCTCCTTGGAAGAATGGAGGGGGCGGGCAGTGACGTAAGGCTTTAAGAGGGTGTTGAGGTAGATGGGAGCTGATCCATCAAACACTCTGTATGCCAGCATTAGTGATTTGAATTTGATGCGTGCAGCTAAGGGAAGCCAATGGAGTTTAGTGAAAAGGGGTGTGACATGCACTCGTTTTGGCTGGTTGAAAACCAAGCGAGCTGCAGCATTCTGGATCATCTGTAGCGGTCTTACAGCACAGGCTGGAAGACTTGTTAGGAGGGCATTGCAGTAGTCATGGTGGGAAATGACTAAGGTCTGAACTAGGAGCTGTGTCACATGTTGAGTTAGATATGGCCTAATCTTCCTGATGTAGAATAGAGAGAAGCGAAACGATCGAGAGAGGCAACCTGATCCGCGAAGGTCAGCTCAGCCCAGGTCTAATAACCTTAGTGGGTACCACAGATAGGAAGTCTAACCTGATGCTGATGTTGTGATGAATAGTTTCCTTGGTTGGGATGACAACCAGTTATGTTTTTGGAGAGGTTCAGTTGGAGGTGGTGATCTTTCATCCATGCAGATATGTCAAAAAGACAGGCTGAGATTGGCATCGTTACTGAGAGGTCGTCTGGAGGAAAGGACAGATAGAGCTGGGTATCATATGCATAAAAGTGACAGGAGAAGCCATGCGAATGGTTGATTGGGCCCAGCGAAGTAGTGTACAGGGCAAAGAGGAGGGGCCCCAACACTGAGCCTTGGGGCACCCCTGGGGTGACGTGGTGTCACGTTGATGTTTGGCATTGCAATGCTCCCTTGAAAGATCGTCCGTTGAGGTAGGATTTAAACCAGAAGTGTGCACTGCCCTGCCAGGTTGGTAAGTAGGATGCTGTGGTTTACGGTATCAAATGAGGCTGAGAGGTCCAGTAGGATGAGAAGTGTGATTGGCTGTCGCTTTGGCTTCTTTCAAGGATTCCTTTACTGACAGGAGTGCTTTTTCTGTGAAGTGACCGCTCTTGAAGCCTGATTGGTTAGAATCAAGGAGGTCATGTTGGGAGCGAAATTTCGTCACCTGCATCGCTCTTTCGATGATTTTAGATAGGAAAGGGAGGAGTGAGACCGGTCGGTAGTTCTCCACTTGGGTGGGGGCTAGGGAGGTTTTTTTTTTAATAAGGGACTTACTTGGGCTTGTTTGAGGGCAGTGGAGAATGATCCGGTAGATAGTGAAGCATTGATCACGTGAGTGGCTGCGATCACAACGGTTGGAGCTATGGCTTGCAGGAGTGTGGTGGGAATAGGATCCAGAGGGGAAGATGTAGGACGGCTGCCTGTGAGAAGTTTTGATACCTCATCCTCGGTGAGAGGGGTAAAAGAAGAAAAGGAAGCAGTGTGTTCAGCGGCGGTCAGAGGAAGGACCAGTGAGGAAGGGTGAGCTGTGGTCTGTGTAGATGGGTCTGAGAACTGACTACTGTTTGCTGCCACATTGTCTGTGAAGAAGTTGACAAAGGAATCTTCCGTGAGGTTGGTTCCGGGTGGAGGAGGTGGTGGGTTTAATAGAGACTTGAAGATAGAAAATAGCTTCCGGGTGTAAGGGGGGCTGGGGTAGCACCAGACCCCCTTAAATCTGATTCGACCCCCCAGGTGCAGGCATATAGACTGCTAAGTTGCACCCAACCAGTAGTTGGCGCTATGTACCACAAAGAGTTGTAATCGACTTTACTTAAACAAGAAGAGGCAGATTCAGCGTTATTGGACACTGTTGGGGCCAAAAATGGGCTAATTGACGTTCAACATAAATATAGGCTGGGTGATACCTGAAAGCAGAGTCACCCAGCCTATTTTTCTCAAGCAGCAGATGCTGCCACAGGCGGAGGTAGTAATGGGTGGATGAGGCATCATGAAGCCTGTCAACACATAGCAAAATTGTATTTATACTGTGTCGATACTGTGTCACTGAATACTGACACCTGGTGGACATTAAAAATCCATACAGGCAAAGTAGATAGACTGATTTGATTAACCAGTGTAAACAATAACATTTAAATCATTGTATGTTATTGTATATTATATATTGTATTATTTATTATCTTAAATTAAACTAAAAATATGTAATATTCTTAGATACAGTCAATAAATCATGTGAACATGTACCATAAATTTAAGTGAATGTGTTTGAAATGATGATGTTTGTGGACTGGGGTTTTTCTTCACTAATTTTTATTCAAAAAAAAAGTTTTTTCAACGCTTTGAAATTTAGTCCGTTATGCTTTTTCGATTAAGAGTCAATTTCAGCTGAATTTGGATTTGGATAGATAAACTAGAAGCTTTTAATGGACAGTGAGATCCTGATTCTAAAGTCAGTTTCATAATGGTTTCCTAATGAGTGACTGATTAAAATCACTTTTGTGTTCGGATAGGAGATCGTTTTGGTATGGATATAAAGTTAACGTTACATCTCATGATGTATACAGATGACCAGCTGCTCCACATTAACGTCTACATTTAATTTGGGTTGCAGAGCCTTGCACTTTTTCTTCAATCATTTGAGAAGAATTAAACAAGCAGATTATCAGCAATTTCATGTTTTGTTGCCTTAAATTAAATATAACGAGAAAATGATTTGGAAGTGGGAATTTAACATTATTGTGTGACTGTAAAAAATAACAAAAAAATCCTCTTTTTCCCCTGAGTGACAGGAATGTAGATATATGTATTTATAGATAGATATAGATACAGGGTCGGCTGAACAAAATAGAGGGAGATAGGGGTGATGACCAATAAATGAACAATAATCACATATCCTAATTAAATCAGTGGGCACAAGTGGTCTAAGCAGGAACTCAGTGTTGAGCAGAGGCACTCTGTGGCATCATTTACCTCCAAAGATGAGAAAGTGCTACGGGGTGGAAGAGCAGAGGCTACAAGTGCAGAGAAGTGCGAAGGGGGCAAGTTGCGAAGATTGCGTCGAAAGGAGACATTGGGAAGCTGTGCAGTGGATAGTTGATGGAGACAAGCATCAAGCTGAATAAAGTAGTGGTCTGAGAGGAGTAGAGGAGTAACCTTTAATGAGTTGGTCATGTAGTGTCTGCTTAAAACAAGATCGAGTACTTTACCAGCCCTGTGAGTTGGGGGGCTGCTTGCCCACAGCCATCAGCTTCTAGAATTAACTTTGAAAAAGATGAAATATTTGGCGCTACAATAACATTTTATTGAACTGTGGGATTCATAAAGTATTTTTGAATTTAATTTAACTGCTTTTCCACTAATGCCTTTTTTTGTACAAACACTCAGCGCCAGTTCACAAACACATTTTGAAGCCTTGACACAACTAGGTTTAATTTTAATGTATGTTTTGTTTATTTTGTATTTTTCGTAATGTGCCTTAAGGTTACATGTGCGGTGAACTGGCACCATATATTTTACCGAATGTGTACAGAACAGTTTGATTTTGGCTTTCAGTGTAATTCGGAGTCCATAAATGACAGTAGAACTTGAGCCTATACATGGAACAACTAAGTAAAATCATGGTTTCATAACTGAATTTGCTGTGGATGCAGTATCTGTGTCAGGTTGAGTCATTCATCACCACAGACTCACCGCTGGATCCAACCCCTCTCCGTGTCACCGCTCACTTCCAATAAACCTCATAATCATATCTTCTGAGTGTCTCTGCCTTTGTGGGTCAGAAAACCTAAAACCCGACATGACAGAACACTCAGGCCAAATAGATCCACAAGAGGCTCTCAGAAGAACCACAGCCGAACAGACCACCATGATACACTCTCACGATTCCGTCCTCTGCTCCCTCACCGAACAACAATCCAACACAAATCAGACCCTGGATCAGATCACATTCCTACTCCAGGGTCTGAGTACCAAGACCTCTGAGAGTCGCCCTCCTCCATACGAGGGCGCCACTGTTCCTCTTCCGCCCTCACCGCCACCTCGACACCGGGAGTTTCCGGTTCCGGGTCATCGAGGAGTTCCGCTTCCGGTTCCTGAGAGGTACTCCGGAAGTGC
>JAVLVB010000221.1:596387-614336 GCA_032876305.1 Orestias chungarensis | reverse complement strand
ACTCCGGAGAAATCATATCCCGCCTGCTCACAGGTATTTCCACTCCTCTTCACTCTGCTCGATCTGCCTTCCCCAGCATACCCCGTCAGCTGGATCAGACCCCCGGACCACACCATACTCTGGACTCAACCGGACATTCCCCTGGCGACACCTCCACTACGATTCAAGTAAGACCGTTCTCATTCTTCACTTCAGCTAACCAAATATTCACCAAACCTGTCCTCGCTCTCAGAGGTATCCCGGTCTTCCACGTCGAGCCTCCCGTTCACTTCCGCCACTCAGTGCCGCTCGCACTTTTCCCCCGAGATCATCACCACAGACTCACCGCTGGATCCAACCCCTCTCCGTGTCACCACTCACTTCCAATAAACCTCATAATCATATCTTCTGAGTGTCTCTGCCTTTGTGGGTCAGAAAACCTAAAACCCGACATGACAATCTGTGAGATTTCACACAAAGTCACCACAAAGATAACGTTGGTTTTCTGCTACTGTTTATTGAAATTGTTCAGTATTGGGGTTTCATGGGGCAAACAGGGCCACAACACTGCGTTACAGTTTCTTTCTTTGGGTAAAACCAACTAACACAAAGTTAAAATCCTATACAAAACGGGACTAACGAATGTATAAACTGTTTTGTCTTCTTTTCACAGCCATTGATAAAAATAAAAAAAATAACACCGCTCTGTCTCTCCCACAATCACACTTACTGCACATAGACTTCTACAAATTTCATCTATACAACATGAAAACAGCCATTCAGGCTGGGATACGTTCTCTGAGGGGGGCAGGAAAGTTTGAATTGATTTATTTTTTATTTTAGAACTTTATTTTAAATCTCTTTTCACTTATTTGCATAAAACAGTGCGTACCCTTTAACAGAAAGCTGGCTATTGATTTGTGATTGCTTTTTGGCATGACCTGGAGCAGGACAGGAACCAACGCTCCTTACGTTTACAGGTTCCATAAGGGAGAAATTTTAGCCAGAGACACAAAAATGACTTTAGGTTCGGTGCATTGTTTTTCTAAAATTACATATCTTGGATATGAAGACAAAGCTAGGACCAGAAAGTCCTCACTCAGTTCCATGTTGAACCATAGTTGTGGTTCTGAATGTTTCAGCCGATTAACTTTAAGAGTTTCCCATGACCGCAAAGTGTTTTCCAAAGCCCAAGCCTTCAGATTAATTTCCTACCTTCCAGTCGTCAGCTTCATTTTAGCACACTGTGTAACAGCTGGCAGCACTCTTAAAAGTCTATCATTCCTTTTTGTGCGTGCATGTGTGGGTTCTGAACTCATCAGTAATTAAAATTTAGTTTTTTTTGAGGGGGGGTTGTGGACAAATGGAGGAATTTTGGTCAGGTGCTTTATGCCAAACAGTCAAGCAAGGTATTTTGTTGTGAAGCCTGGATCAAATTGTTGGTAAGCAAGCCAAGATTTGAGAAAGTAACCAGAGTAACAAGAGCAACAGAGCGTACACATACTGGGATGTTTGTCTTTATTCCCCAAAATATTCACTACATTCATTTGTTGTAGGGTTGGTAGTTGGGACTGTGACGATACGTTCAACTCACAAGACATGACGCAGAATAAAGGTCTGATAATAGTGTAAAAGGTTTAGGATTGATTTCCCTACAAACCTTAATCGGGAAGTATGTTATCTAAGGTCACCGAAAGGCCTAGAACAGTAGAATCTGGCTTAAGTTCAGCCCAGAAATTTCATACTCAGCTTTAATTAGTAAAGAGTTGAAATTTTGTTTTTTTAAATGACAAAAAAGTAAAATAAAAAAAATGTATATATATATACATAATAAAATATATATATATTTAGGATACATGCATTAATATCAAACTGCCTCTATAAAAGCAGCCCAGCGCAGCTGAACAAATCAGCTGCTCTCTTCCAAATTGAAAGCAGTCCTCACCAAATAAAAGCATAAAGGTTTTTACTGGTTTCAGTCGTGTTAATGTTTTATTATGCAGATCAGAATATATCAGAATAATGAAAAGGTTATATGAAAATTTGTAAATAGCTTCCTAAGTTTTGCACAAAAAAATATGTTTATTTAAGCTGTTTTTTATTCATCAAATTAACTTCCGCGAGTTAATTTGATGAATAGGAGATGGTAACAGGTCTACCAAACAAGCTACAAATGTAGAAATGGTGACTTTATTTTACAGCCTTAATGTCATCAAATCCAGTAAATGGAAACATGTTTTTTTTATTTGCATGATAATTGATTTGCAAAATAAACAATAAAAGAGGATAAAATGTAACACTTGACATTTAATAACTAGGTTTCAACAATCCAAACATTTTTTTTAGTTTGAAAAAATTTAGGGCGGATTTGTGTAACATCAAAAATCTTAAATATTGTTTTTACTGTTTTCTTATTAAAAAAAAGAAGAAAACAAATTATACCTGTTACTTCTGGACTCAAGCAAACTGGCCTAAGCGAGAGTGCAAATCAGTCAAAGACACGTAATTTATATTTTACCTTGGTTGTTTTGAATGACTTTAATCCGACACAAATTTTGTGTCGGATTAAAACTTCCACAACTAAATGATTTGGTTTTGTTGCCCCCTCCCCTTTTCCAAAATGAAAGAAATCCAACATTTGGCTTCTTTCTTATTGAACAAAGATACTATATGTGCCTTACAGTCAGAGGTGGAGAGTAACAAAGAGAAGAAATTTAAGCGGATTATTAGGTTTTGGGAATTAGGATTAAGTTAGTTTTTATCACCTCTAAACTTGAATAATAACCAGAGGGTTGCTGAGGTTCTGGAAGCCACTAATTGATGCCCTGTGAGACGGATTGAAGAAACGATTTGGGGACATGATGTCTCACTGATGATTTTTATTGAATTCTTAGTCTGAACCTTTTATGGGTGATTTTTACGTTATGTGAGTTCATCACCAGGTGGTTTCAGAGTTACAAGTTTCTATACAACCACTCAACATAATAAAGCACTTTATTGATATTAAAAACATATTTTTTGTGCTTTTGAATACTATTTTAATTTGAGTAAAATCTTGACAGAGCAACCTGAGTAAGATTTGACCATTATTATCAAACTTTTACTTAAGTAACAAAGTTGAGCACAGTGTTTACTGCTGCTTACACTTATAGTTGTATTGTTAAACCCCTGATATATTGTTTTTTTCCTGTTGAATTATAATGCTTGACTGTACATAATTTCAATATATTAAAAGTACGTATACTGTAATTGGCCAATAGCTCACATCCATGTGGATCAAGCAACAGATTCCAAGAAAAATGTTTTTCTTTCTTTTTGATGATTTTACTATGATTTAGTCGGGACCACAAGACACTTTCTACATAGTTTGCAATGATTATAAAAAAACTATGTAAAGGTTTATATAGTCTGGTTAAATTGGTGTGCAGACTCTAAACTCCTGT
Organism: Orestias chungarensis; assembly: GCA_032876305.1. Classification (NCBI taxonomy): domain Eukaryota; kingdom Metazoa; phylum Chordata; class Actinopteri; order Cyprinodontiformes; family Cyprinodontidae; genus Orestias; species Orestias chungarensis. Next base: position 610,914 of record JAVLVB010000221.1, on the reverse strand, counting down.
CGAAAAAATCAGCCGATCATTGAGTTCAGGTAAACGGCCAATAATCTTAATCAAGTTTAATCAAGGGTCATAGATTTTAGAGACTTTTTTTTATAAATGTATTAGATAAATGTGGATTAGTTTCTGTTGTGAAAAAATACCACCTCAAATATTTCTGCTATTTGGTAATTTTGTCAAATTATTTCAGTTAATCAAACAACTTCTAAACTCTGGTCCATTGTGAAAAGGCAATGGGCTCCAACACCTAATAATTGACACATCTGTTTGCGTTGTGTAATCTTAATCTGGCCATATTCCACCATTTGCAGTCATGACATAGGATCTTGTTCAGATTAAGATCTATAATCCAACTGGGCTTTTTTCAGGTGGTCATGCTGATATGTTTTGGAATATTGTTCTGCTTCATACTTAAGAGAAATTTGGCTTAAGGCCAGAGACTCCCTCAGGATTTTCATGCAGATTCTGCAGAAGGAGAAAACAGCCCAACAACGTCACATTACCACCACTATGCATGACTTTTGCTTGGCCAGTCTTATTTTTTTTTTAGCGGGATGGAGTTTCATACTTTAATTTGTTTATATTGAAGTGAGAATTTCGCATAGCACACATTAGGGAGTCTCAGTTTTCAGTATCGGCCTATATTTTATTACTATTTCTTTTTTTTCACATTTTCCAACCAAAAGTTTTGTTTGAGTTACACATGGCAAAGACAGATCTTTGATATGTTTAGTATTATTATTTATGGGCTCCTTTTCACCAGATGAAAGTTCACCATCTGTTGAAATGAGATAAAAATTGAACAAAACAAGTCATTTTGCAACCAAAAACTGACTTGTTAGAGAAATGAGTGCAATGGTAACACAAAATTCCATCTGTAAATTAAATTTTCAATAGGGAAATTTACTATAGCTGCCAATGATGTCATTAAAAAAACTACTAAGAAGAAAAAGGATGCATCCATGTGATTTAAAAGGTGATTAAATTAACTTAATTGATCAATAAAAAGTGCAAGAACGTTTATTAAAGGAGTTGCTTTCTCAGAGGGATGACCTGGAAAACTCCTTTTCATGTGTGTTTCCTTCTTTTTTTTAAACACAATCCCTCAATGGAAAGGCATCACGACAGACTATCGACAAGCTACCGTTTCTGCCCTTGATTAATGGAAGTACTGTAGGGAAAATGTAGAGGTAGTATTTCGTGCTACAAACAAATGGAAAACATATACAAGGTTATCAGTTTTCCCAAGAAGCTTGCTTGAAATTTATTTCAAATTTAGCGACAGAAAACCCAAAATCTTCATCCCACACGCTAATGTTCTCAGTTAGCTGACTGAACAAGAATGAAATTAAAGGAAGACATAATAAGACTTGTTTCAAAGGCTCTTCCCTCAAAGCTGCGTCTGAATGAACCGCATGATAACAGATTAAATGAGAGTACAGATCTTTGGCTGTTAAGTGGAGAAAACTAAACATTGCAAATTACAAAAAAAAAAAGAAAACCCATCTTGCATCAACCGTAAGGCATGGTGGAAGAACTGCAACGGTTTGGACTTGCTTTACATCCACAGGATCTTGTAACAAACTCTTTTGTTTACTAAGGTATTATAGAGTTGAGTAGGAAGTCATCTGCCCTGTCGGTGACGGTGGGCTTCAATCGGGTCAAGAAAAGTAAGACAGCCACTCCATGACGATGTGAGGGATTGATTACGCAACACCGAACACAACTTCTCTTAGTGATTACAGCTAAAGGTGGTACAGGTAGGTTGCCGCTGGCTGGGTGGAAAACATTCAGGTGCAAAGGACAAGGGAGGACATCATAACAGGAAACAAATATAATACTTATCATCATCTAATGTGGTACACTCGAAAACAACACGAAAAAAAAAATTTACACAAAAATTTCTATTCTCTTTCCCCCCGAACATTTCAAAGTAGAAAATACAAGTGCAATTAATGTTCCAAATATTAGTTAAATCACATACATTTCTCTCTAAAGTAACAGTTTGTCACTTCTAGGTAGTTTATCTTTTTTTGTTATAAATACGTTTTTGTTTTCATAAAAAAAAAAAAGAAATTGTAGGATCTGTTCTCGTGCTAAGCTGAAAGAAAGCACAGGCTAAGGTGGAATCGGTGGGATTGTAATGAATTTGTTTTTCACGTATAAGTCCTTAACTTGTGCTCATCAGGAATACAACAGTGCACTCTCCTTAATGATTCAACTAGTTCAGCAACAACAAGACAAAAAAAAAACCAGCAGACCGAGAGGAAAGCGGATCAAATGAAGGTGGATTAATGCGGAGTGCTTGTAGGTAGAAGGCAGAAAAGTAAGAATATGAAGAGTAAAGAACACAGAAACATCAAGTTGACTGATATCGGTTGGCTAATACAGGCTGGTTGTTAATATCAATTAATATTATCATTATATTACAAACACTATAATAAAACTTAAATAATGAAAGAATTATTTCATATTTTTTTAAAGATTGTAGCGCTGCTTAAAGGGTTAGCTTGGATTTTTTTGTTTTGTTTTGGAGGCATGGTTTACTTTAAATTGTCAAAAATATTACTCTTACCAAAGATCTCTTGATAAAGCCCCTGGTTGACATTTTTAGGAGTTTAATTTTACCATTTAGTTTGTGTAAGAACTTTGTAATTCACTAAAATAACAATAAATATTGGCAGCCTTTGCCAACATAAACTCATAATGGTGCATTCGAACTGCTTCAGTGCTGAACGATGCCATTAGTTTGATCAGGTTTATTTTAGAAATGGATTTGCTTTTGCTTCTGTTTGCATAATTAAATAATAAAAAAATCATTTGTGAATGGTTTTGTCATTCGCCGCCTGGGGATTTTGCTAGCATGACTCCAATGAATTATACATATGTCAATCTAGCAGTTGGTCATAAAAGAGTATTTATGATCAATGCTACATATTGTATTTTATGTATAGCAATTGGAAATGCAAAAGTAACCCATAGTGTATAACAATGTAAACACTGGCGTAATGCAACGTAATCTGACACAATTATTGGCCAATTATTGGCTGCAGTCTATGCAGCCTAGCCTATGCAGTTAATTGCTGATTATTTCTATTGGCAACTTGAATCAAACTGTGCTAAATTAAGGGTTTATCTCAAAGAAACATGCAAATTAATCAACAGTATTTTTTTTTTCCTGAAAAGCATACACTAAGGTTTGTCAGTTGTGAAAGTAAGGACGATTTTAGACATTTCAGGATTAGCTGTAACTATTGGTATGTCTACATCGGTGTATTTAGCATTTTAACTCCTTATTACTGAAATGTGAGGAACGAATATATTACAAAATTAAATACTTCTGCAAAATGTCTACAACATTATAATTACTGGCCTCTCTAAACATATATTCGTCAAACTTTGCACGTGTATGTTACTAAAAATGGTGTGGGGTTTACAGTTTTGTATCCAAGACGTAACAAGGCATCATGTGACAACAGAGACGGAGGACAGAGACAGAAAGTCTAGCCGAAAAACGGGGCAAAAATCCTGAACGTAGGCAGAAGGTGATCTGGGATTTAGTGTTACATGTAGGTCGGTGGATCTGGAATGATGCAGGATCACAAGGGTCAAACAAGAAAGTGCACAAATAGGTTTTTTAGTCTAGCTGTATGGTCGCAGGAACCTGGTCACTTTGGACCTCAGCAGCTTGATGAAGGAGCGCGGGAACATCTCTCTGGAATCTGCGGTTGTGTACTTAAAGTAATTCTGGGGATGGGCGAGTACGTCAAACAGGGCCTTTATTAACTTCTTGTCCTGTTGAAACAAAAAAAGAAAAAAAAAAGGCGTAAACCATAAAAACTGCAGCACATAGAGGCTAGATCATGCAAGGAGGGTTTATAATCATCTTTTGGATACCTTGAGTATTTCCTGGTGATTCTCAGACGCATAAAGTCTTCCGTCTCGCACAATGTCTTCTATCAGCTGCTGGTAGTCTTCTACAACATGACAGAATCAAAAAGAAACAGAACAAAGCACGTTTTGGTTGCTGGGTGATGGCAAAAAAGTTAAGTTAACTATGCTGAGGAAATCACAAACTCACCATCATAAGTGACATATGGAACTTGGAAGCCTTTGCCACTGTTCCCCTCGTTAGACTTAAACTGAATCCAAAGCCTGCGAGAACGAGAGGTAAAGGCTATCGGTCGCTCATAGGTCTGACAGGTCTCGTACGTTGTGATGGAAGTGGGCACCGCTGGAGGAACAGCATAGAAGTGTTACAGTTTTTATCACTATTTGCTGTGAGCTTATGTTACAGTAGCCTCAACCCAAAACTATATACCTGAGATATACACTGTATATACTAAGGTGTTAAGCTCTGTTCAGTTTATGGACCTTTTTGAGTAAAGTATTCTACAATGTTGGGTACAACCATTCTCAACCCAGAAACCTCCATACGTGTGGATTACTATGTTCTGGCTCACATATAAAAAAGTATTTACAGATGGTTAAATAGCAGCTGTACATACTATACCCCAAAAAACAAGTACAAGCATTAGTGTTGGTTTTCTTCTTCAGCTCCTGATTTTTTGAGGTTCTCCTCGTCTACTGTGTGTGTAGCCCCACACATTGATCGTGGCTCGCATTACAGATGGTGGCACGTGCAGCAACCATGAACGTTGGTAAAGTTTTCTATTAATATTTCGATTTACTGAGAGGGTGTAAACTAAAATCTGTTGACTAAAAGATTTGTTTTACTTCAGTCTTCTAGCTCGAGTAAGGGAATCGGATCAAGAGCAATGCACTAATGCCAATTTCTGTTACTTTAACATGGTTTTAGAAATTGACCAGCTTTAGTGGTAGGTCTGGTTATTTTTAAAGGCGGACGAAGAGTCAGAAGCTGATGAGTGTTCATTCTCACCAAGTTCCATGCTACTGATATGTTCCACATCATGCCTCATTTAGCTCTGCAATGCCAAAAACTTTTATGAAGAATTACGTGTGTGCAGAATAGTGCTAATTTATTCTGAGTTAGCTGAGTGCTCATGATACTTCTGGTGAAACTGTTTTGTGGATGCTAGTGCTTTATATTATTTTTTTAAGTACTTTAAAATAAGTTTTTCAAAAACATGAGGCAGTCTTTATTGCTAAACTGGTATTTCTATTTACCACTTTTTCTCATGACCAGCACATCTCCACACTCATCTTCGATGGGAAGGAAGATCTCCGGCACCACAATCAGGATTCTTCTTTTGTGTGGTGGGATTATAGTCCATACACAGTCTACGTTTGATGGGTAATCTCCAGGGTAGTTGGGAGATTCAATGTAGCCGGTAAAATCTCCGACTTCACCTCCGCACAGCTGGTCTGACGAGAGATTTAATCAAAACAACTTTGAAGTAGAACTAACACTCCAAGGAACAACGTCTTGGTAAAGTTTGAAAAGTGAGCCGTAGACCAATTCAAAGCAAATATACAGTTACTTTTGCAGTGGGACACATTTGTGGCGCCATCAAAGTCAGTCGTAGTGTTCCCAGGGCAGTTGATGCAGTAGTTCTGGCCAAACTCTGATTGGTATGTCCCTGCTCGACAGCGGATGCAGCGGTGGATAGTGGAGTTGTAGTAGTGTCCAGGAGCACAGTGTACTTAAAAAAAAAAGAAAATTATTCAGATTATGCATTATATATTGAAATTAACACAGCCTCTGACCATCTATGCTGATCAGGGTGTGGTGGTGGGTTGGCGCCCCTCGCAAAGTAACCTTGACCTGCTGATGCTGGATGGTGAATATTTCAAATAATCTAAACCCTTGCGGCTTGACAGTAATTTTAAATGTAAATAGATGCACAGCATTATGGGAAGGAAAGGTCCTTAAAAGCAAAACCTTTTACTTTTAAAGATCCTGTGGAGCTCTTGATTCTTGACCTAAAATAAGGTCGCCACTGATAATAACTACAGTGTCTTTGTAAGATGGAACAAGAAAATCCCTCGAGCCACATTTTATCTCCCGCTACACACTAGAGCATTTGGACGTTGTAAAGGATGGGGCACTAAAATGTCAGACTGGCTGTCAGACAATTTATCTGGATGGAAATAATTGTTCTAACATTACATGCATGCTAAGAAAATCCCACTTAAGAGGTTTTATACACGAGCCAGAGGAGGGGGAAGCTATCATGATCTAGGGACTTTTTTTGGTTGTTTAACTGAACATCAAAGCTTTAGGCTCTGCAGGGGTAGAGTTGTTGCAGCATCCATCCCTCTGAGTGGGTGATTCAACAGGACAACACTGTACTTCACAATGCCTGTCTTATGTAGAAGTTATTAACATAAATAATCTCTCTGTAAAAAAACAACAAAAAAAAGCAACATCCTGTAGGTTCTTCATGGAAAAGCCAATTTTGCCACATGGATGTACCGACCACAACGTTCCTACCAACGAACTAAAAAACAGTCCCATCAGGTGCATACGAACAAACTTTTGAAGTGAACTAACAGAGAGATGTGGTTTTGGAGGCTTTTGGATTTTTCTGGCCAATGCTTTAATCAGATGATGAACAACAAGCTTAAGTTTCAGTATGAATGTCAAGAATTTTTTTATATTGCTCTGGTTTAACCTAATCATTAACCAGTACCAATACATCAAAAACGTATCCTGTTCTCAAGGTATTTAGGTCAGGATTTGTGTATATTAACCTGCTAAGGTTTTCTCATTAAGCAGTTTCTCTCAACTTTAAAGCTCATTTACTCCAACCACATCTCAGTGTTCTTAAGCCCAACAGCTGAATCACTAAACAAAGCAATTTAAAGTCATAATGCTTCTGTGTTGCACAGTAATGTATCAGACTTTGCCAGCAAACTATTCTGTTTAAACAGTGTACTTGCCATCTGTAACAGCCTACCAGTCCAAAGCATTGTGACGAAAGCTCAGTGCAACATTGAATCAGGCTCAACTCCTCTTCTGTCAAATCTGCTTGAACAGTTGCTGAAAATGAAGCATGTACGTGTAGCAGCAGTGCATCATCATTGCAACAGTTTCCTAAATTCCTTGAATTCAAAGTACCTAACATCAAAGACTGAATCAGAGTGTGTCCAATGTGTGCTGAGGCAGAAAGGTATTCCACTGATTGTTTGCGTATTTGATGGGGTGTATGGTTGATACAAACTGCTCACCTTCTATTGTTCTCTGTGTCATGTCCTTTTAGGTACTCTTTATGCTCATGCTTTCACTCAGAACCAACTTTATGTACAATGCTCTCTAAATCCATAATGTTTTAATCTACAGCAAAGTTTGATGGAGTTTAGATTTTAAATGAAATTTAAATTTAGTTTAAAAGCACCTCATTAATTTCAATGGTAAATTCAATGTTTTCACAACTAATATCATCCAAGTATCTTCCCAAAGTCATTGTGGATGGCAATATTGTGGAAAGGAAGGATCTCAGAAGTCCTAGATTGTTGCGATGACTTGCACAGATTAGGCGATAAAATTATTTGTTATAAGTATTTTTAAAACTTTTTCTACATGTTTTTGACTAATATTATTTAAATCTGAATAAAAAACAAGACTATTTATTTTGTGAAAAAATATAGGAATTTGTGAGTTTAATGCAAGTAATTCCTTGAATCTGGTTTGGTTTTAGTGTTGTAATTCAATGAATCCCAAAGGATAATTTTATTTTGTAGAAACTCCTATAATTTCTGATTATTCGAAGATTTATTGTAGATGCTAATGGCTATGAGCAGGAGGGATGTCCTGTATTAGTCTGTATTACAACAATTCAAAAGAGGTCTCTGAATGGCACAATTTTTCACATCACAAATATCCAACAATGTAGAATATGTTTACTGGTTCAAGGTGTCTGCAAACATCTAATAGGAAACAATTTATAGAACACCAAGGTCTATAGTTGCAGTATTATATGTAACAGGGGACGTTTTAAAACTTGATCTCTGCAAAACTACCTTTAGAGTTTTATGTAAATCATCTTTAAAATGAATAATATTAACAGAAACAAACCCTAACCTTTGGCCTCGCAGTCCCTGAAGGTGACAGAACCTTCATATTTGGTCATGAGGCCTCCTCCGCAAGGGAAGCAAAGAACCCGACCCGGTTCTGGCTGGTAGGAGCCCAAAAGACAAAGCTGGCATGGCCGGAATCCATCATTGGAAAACTGACCTGCGGGACACTGACCTGCAAGACCGACAAAACAAAGACCAGTTTTTAGTCAGAGCACTTTTATTCCTTTAGGTAAACAAATGTATTTCATTGGTAATTATAAAAACAAGATATTGTATGTTTGCTTTGTGTCTCTCAAAGTGCATGATTTTGAGTTGCTGCTGAAAACTGAACAGAAGCAACACTTGACGATAATACTTTTCTCTCTTTCTTAGGCTCATTTATTTAGCACAGCTAAGACAGATAAAAATTGAAATCGAGTCGTACAGTGCCTTGTGAAAGTATTCAAACCCCTGAAACCTTTTCAGATGTTGTCAGGCAACAAAATCAAATTTTAATGATTTTTAGTCAAATTGTTTGCACTAGTTTAACAGAGATCAGAGCATTTATAATCAGTCCATTTTGAGTCTTGCCACAGATTTAAAAAAGGATTTAGCTGAGGATAAGTATAAAACGGCCAGTATAAAACGTGTAAGAAATGTACTTGTGGCTCTGCCTCTATATTTGATTTGCTGGAAGGGGAAAATCTTGTAAAAGTATTTTTCTTCCCCTAGATTTTTTCCAGGTTTGCCCGGTGAGTTGCTTCACTGAGCCTGTCCAGGTATCCAGAACCATGCAGAATAAAAAGCTTTTCCGCAGCACGACACTGCCACCACCATGTTTTACAATTCAATCTTTAATTATTCCGAAACGTACGCATTTCTGCGTGTCTTAGAAGCTTCTGACAGTTTAATATTTTTTTACATTGCTTAGGACTTTGCACAGTTGAGATTACAGAGTAATCCCCCAAAACAAAAACAGAATTATTTAGCGTCTGTTTTAAGTCACTGGCTCCAATTTAGCAACTCCGAAATATGAATTTAAACTCATTTTCAACAAAGAGATAATTCAGAAATCTGTATCATAACTCTGCAAACACTAAAGGATCCCAGTGTACCTCATATCGCTTTAATCTTCGAATGGTGAGAGTGAGCTTACCGCCGCACTGAGACACATTCTTGGCACCAGCGATGCCCTGTCCTTCAGTGCTAGGACATGGCTCACAGGACAGCTGTCCCTCCATGTCCTGGTACGTTCCAGCAGGGCACTGAACACACTGCTCCTGCTCACCACTGTAAAACGTTCCTGCACCGCAGCTCACTGTAAAAAAAAAAAGACACTGGTGAATTCTCATAAGGCTATGTTTGTGTTCCTCGCACAGGAGCATAAAGGCCGGTCCATCAATCCCAGACCTACCACACTTTCCATCTCGGAAGACTTGACCTGTGCTGCACGTCTCGGCTCCATCTGCAATCCTGGATGGTTTCTGGGCCACTTCGTACTCCGTTCCAGAAAACTGGATGTAGAATTGTTGCTTATTGATGGACTTCCTCAATGTCCGCATTGCCATCTTGAGCTTCTGCCTCATCTTCTCTCGCACACAGTCAATGTTACAGGAATCTGAGGTTAAACAACAGAATTTTAATCTTTCCGATACAAATGTTCTATTTCCTTCCAAATGAGGCGAAAGGAACTTAGCGAGACCGAAACACCTGAGGCTTTCTCCTCCTTCATCTCCATTTCAAACTCGGCTGTGATGAAAGAAACCTCTTTTGCCGGAGATTTGCGTCCTCTGCGGCGTTTCTTTGATGAGTCACACTTGAGGTTGACAAACGTCACCTGACAGTCCTCAGTGCAGGGGAACTGACCTCCTGTCAGAGTGAAAACAGAAATGCTGAACATTAAAGTCAACTCGAGTGTGTTTCCTGCTAAATGCACAAAATACGGCGATGTACCTGAAATAAAGCAGAGATGTTCTTTACCTTGGATGTTCTGTTTGGAAGGATCTCTATGCTTCTCCTTGTTGCGCGGGCTCAGGTGACATTTAGCATCTTTTATCTTGAACTTGTCCTTGTGCTTGATGGGTGGGGCTAGCGGATCTATATTCGTCAACATCAGAAAGAAACCGTTTAAACATAAAGTCTACTATATGCCATACCTGTGAACATAATCCTATTCAATGCCTTTTCGTTGCGGTTTTGTACAGAGGCCAGCAGGTGCAAATAAGCAGAAAACCTTCAAATGCGCTGTAAATGGTGCAAAGTCTGACAAATATGAGTGCAAAAAAAATGTAAAAGAAAGTGTTGCAATGACAGAAAACATAAGCAAAAAATTCCTGCGCTTGCACAGGTGTTCTACATCTAATCAGGAGCTGGAGCAGTATAAGAGGAGTGGTGGATCAACTTCACATCTCCTGGTTATTTGTTACTACTGGTAACGTTAACCTCCTCAGACCTGACTTAGTCTTCTGTGATGTAAGTGTTTCTAGTTAGACTCCTCATTGCATTTTTCCTCTTTGCGTTTTTTCCTCGTTGCATCTAGTTGATTTCCATGTTCACTATTTTTCCCTGTGTCACATTCTGCCCTGTTGGCTGTGGGCTGAGATCTGCTACTTCTCTGCAGCACCTCCTATCAGCTCCAACCTTCCACACCTGCTCACCCTCAGCTGCAGCTTCTCACTGCTCGTCAGCCAGGCAGCATTTAAGCAGCAGTGTTTCCCTCATTCAGTGCCAGATTGTCGTTGCAGCATCCACTTCATTCAAGCATTTATTATTGGTTTAAATTCTCGGTTTCGACTCCAGCTTGCCTCTGACCACGTCTTCACGTCTCTGCCCCGACCTTCTGCCAGTCCACGACAAGCCTTTTGTCTGTCCCCTTCGGATTTTGTTTGTTTGGCTGAAGCACTCTCAAGCCTGCCGGCTTCCTGTTGGTCTTTGGAGCTTCCAAGGCCTGTCATCTGCTGTCAGGTGAATTACCAGCTTTTTGCCAACGCTGTGAGGACTCGCCAGTCTCCTCGTACCCTGTTGATGCCTGGAGTTAACCAAAGACTGTTTCCTGCTGCCAGTTAAATTACCTGCTTGTTGCTACGCCTAAAGAAATAAAGTACTTAAAACTCTACCTGACGTTGTAGTGCACTTGGGTCCTAAACCAGTTCCTTGACACCCCATTGCTCAACTCCTCTGTGCTCCTTCCCAGATCAAACCAAGACTCCTTCCGTTTCCTGAACCCTGGCTCAGTTCTCCACTCTAGCTCCACCCTCCTCGGATTCAGCTCGGACTGTCCTCTCCTGCATCACCTCAACTAAGACTAAACAATATTATTCTACCAGTCAATTTCTCATACCAGATTTCCACCCCACAGAAGCTCCCGGTCTCCAGCCGTTCCAGTTCCTGTATACAATCTAATCTGTTCAAGAAAATTTCTTTACCGGATCTCCTGAGAGTCCTCCGTTTATGTGGGTCAGATTGCTAAAAATTATGACAATACTCAGGCCAAGCCGACCCACATAACTGATCAATGTCATGATCCGTGTTTTTGGTTTGGTTCAGTTCATTATTTAGTCGTTAATATTAATTATATTTAGTTATTGTTTTGTTTAGGTGATTTTCTAGTTTGGTTGAGTCTTTGTTTTCTCCCTCGCTGTCTGCTCTCTCTTTCTCCCTGTGTGTCATGATCTTTGTTTAGTTCTCAGTTTAGTTTGCTGTTAAATTTGTTGTAGTTGCTTTGTTTTACTTTGTTATCATTAGTTATTGTTTTGTTTAGGTTATTTTCTATTTTGGTTGAGTCTTTGTTTTGTTATTCTTTTCTGTGTTCTCTCTCTTTCTCTCTGTGTGTGTTTCCTGCAGCTTGAGTTCTCTCATAATCTTTTCCACCTGTTACTAATAATCCAATCATCATCTCCACCACTCCACCTCCTGCTCCTCAGTATTTAAGCTTGGTTTACCCATTGACTCACCGCTGGATCTCCTGCTGATTTCCTTCCTCGTCTCTCTGCGTCATCTCTTGCTTGTTCCTCTACGTCTCCCAGTAAGCCTTCAGCTCTTGCTCGCTGAATTCTCTGTCCTGGCTCTTCTCCATCCTTATTTCTCCCCTGGTTCCGTCTTTGCATTTACTTTGGGTTTTGTTTTCTTGTAGTCTCCGGTTTCCCGTGCCCCCCCCCTTCCATTTCTCCCCAGTTCCCTGTCTCAGTTTATTTCCTCCCTTGTGATTATTATTTGGATTGTTTTATTTATTCACAATTGTAGTTCTCGCTTCAGTTCTCTGTTTTGTTTACGTTTGTAGTTCCTGCGTCTCGCTTCAGTTCTCTGTTTTGTTTACGTTTGTAGTCCAGCTTCCGTTCTCTGTTTGTTTACGTTCCGCGTTGTTCCGTTTCCGCTTTGCCCTAGCTCCTGTTTATGTTCCGTTTATGTTCATTATTCTTTCCCCAAAATAAATTATTTATTCTCTCAATTCGACCTCTGCTCAAGTCATTGATCACAACCTGACAATCAATCCACAATGCTACAAACCCTTGGATCCGTTCTCTGCTCTCTTTTTGACCAACAGGCAATGACAAATCAGACTCTTGACCATATAACTCACCTTTTACAGAATCTTAATCCTAGTTTCGCCGATTCCAACCCCCCGCCCTACAAGGGCGCTGCAGCTTTTCAACCGCCATCTCCTCCTTCTCCCTGTCCTCAATTTCCAGTTCCGGGTGTCCGCGGGGTTTCACTTACTGTTCCGGAAAAATACTCCGGTGCGGTTGCGATGGATTCGTACTGCAGTGCTCGTTGGTCTTCACCGCATTCTTTTGCCAATGATGATGCCAAGATCTCCTATATTATCGGGCTTCTTACCTGTAAGGCGCTCAAATAGGCAGAGGCTCGTTTCCGACGCTTCCCTGAGTTCGGGCTATCGTATCAAGCTTTCTTAGATGAGTTTACTAACACTTTTGGTCCAGAGAAGGACCGTTTATCTTTTTTTCGTAATCTGTGTAAACTAACACAGGGTAATAAGACTGCAGCAGACTTTTCCATAGAGTTTTCCATTGAGTCCCGGGCTAGCGCTAATCGGGTCCTTGTAGCCAGTCAGCCTCTCCCTCCATCCTCCGATCCATCTACTAAGCCATCATCTGAGCCCTGTAGGTCACCGACACACAGGTCGGAGCCCATGTAGGTTGGGCGAATCAGGCCAACTACTGAGGAACGGCAGAGGAGGACGCAGTCTAGGGAGTGTTTGTACTGTGGAAATCCCAATCACTACGTCACCACCTGTCCGCTCCGCAGGAGAGAATGGGTCCCCAAGAGGGTTCGTCTCTAGATGTGAGGCCACAGACGGACCAAAAAATAACATCCCCTGAGCCTTGACTCCTTTTTTCTTTCACCCTGTTTCACAATCAAGAATCCATTCAGTTATCTGCTCTTGTTGACTCTGGCTGCGAACAATCTCTTATTGCCCAGACCCTCGTTGATCGACTGAATATCCCCACTACCCCATTAGACTTTCATCTTTGTGGATGGGCGCCCCCTACCACAGGTTACACATATCACTCGTCCCTTCAAACTCATCACTGCAGGAAATCACAAAGAACACAGGTCATGTTTAGTTTTTTTGTCAACTCACCCCAACATAATTCTGGGTTTTTACTAACCCACAACCCGACAACAAATTGGTCAAACTGTACTGTTGACTCCTGGTCCTCTAACTTGCTCTCCTCCTCTGTCCAGGTTGCCGTTCCTCCTAGCTCTCCACCAGAGAATGCCTCCGTCGACTCTCAGGATTTGAGCAATGTTCCTGAAGAGTACAAGGATCTCAGTGAGGTCTTCAATAAAAGTAAGGCAAGTTCACTTCCACCTCATCTTCCATATGACTGTGCGATAGACTTATTACCAGGCGCTGCTTTACCATCAAGTCTTCTCTACAATATCTCCCAAAAGGAGCGAGAGTCGATGGAAGCCTAAATAAACGAGTCTCTGGCCCCTGGTATAATCAGGACATCACCATCCCCACTAGGAGCAGGATTCTCCTATTTTGGACAATCTGACCACTTCTCTCTCTGCTACTTTCTTCCTTTGTCCAATCTACTTAGTTACTGTAATTTCACTCTGTTAACCTTTTGTTTTCTCTTAGTGTTCTTCTCTCCATAGTAACCACACATGGGCTGGCATTCTGTTAGCTGAGACAACTTCTTGGATGAGAACATGGGCTGAGATGCTTCCAGTAACGCTCTACAACTGTTGCTATAAACGCTATTATTTCAGTATCCTGTGCTTCTAATTTAGCTTTCAGTCGGTCGTGGCAGATGGCTGCTTGTACTGAGCCTGGTTCTGCTGGAGGTTTCTTCCTGTTAAAGGGGAGTTTTTCCTCTCCATTGTCGCTACATGCATGCTCAGTATGAGGGATTGCTGTAAAGTCAACGACAACACAAGCCATTGTTTTGGTCTGCTGATTCCAGAGGAGTGAATGCTGCAAGTCAATGACTCGATGCAATCTGCTGGGGTTCCTTAGATTGGAAACTTTTTCAAATTGATTTGTTATGATGTATCTTTGATTTTAATTGATTTTCTGTGA
>JAVLVB010000221.1:570492-596287 GCA_032876305.1 Orestias chungarensis | reverse complement strand
GCTGTAAAGTCAACGACAACACAAGCCATTGTTTTGGTCTGCTGATTCCAGAGGAGTGAATGCTGCAAGTCAATGACTCGATGCAATCTGCTGGGGTTCCTTAGATTGGAAACTTTTTCAAATTGATTTGTTATGATGTATCTTTGATTTTAATTGATTTTCTGTGAAGTGCCTTGAGACGACACCTGTTGTAAATTGGGGCTATATAAATAAACTGATTCTTGTTTCTTCTTTTTTGTTTCCAAAAAAGATGGTTCGCTTTGACCCTGCATTGATTATCGTGGTCTAAATAACATTACTATCAAAAAGCAGATACACTTTACCCCTTCTCACTGCCGCATTCTAGTCTCTCCACCAAACCACCATTTTCACTAAGTTGGATCTCTGTAATGACTCTCATCTCATCCGTATACGCCAGGTAGATTAATGGAAAACTGCTTTCAAAACACCCGTAGGTCACTCCGAATATTTGCTTATGCCCTCTGGTCTCTGTAACGCCCCATCTGTCTTCCAAGCCTTAATTAACAATGTTCTCAGAGATTTCTTGAATATTTTTGTTTTTGTTTATTTAGATGATATTTTGATTTCTTCCAAGAACCCCTCCGAACACACGATTCATCTCCGCAAAGTCCTCCAAGTGTTGTTAAAGCGGAGTAGTGCGAATTCCACATATCATACATCTCGTTCCTCTGCTATATTTTTGAGAGTGGACAGATCCGAGCTGATCCGATCAAGATCCAAGCCATTACCGACTGGCCCATACCTGAATCCAGAAAGTAGCTTCGCCGCTTTCTGGGTTTTGCAAACTTCTACAGACGTTTCATTAGAAATTACAGTCAGATCGCTACTCCCCTTACTGCTCTAATATCAGTCAAACGCCCCTTCACCTGGTCGCCTGAGGCCCACGCCGCTTTCATTAAGCTTAAAGATATGTTTTCTCAAGTCCCAGTTCTGGTCCAGCCCATCCCCTAAAACAGTTTGTCCTCGAGGTTGACGGACGTGGGGGTCGGTGTGGTTCTCTCTCAGAAGTCATCTGAGGAAAACAAATTGCATCCCTGTGCCTTTTACTCCCGCCGTCTCACACCAGCCAAAAGGAATTAGGATATGGGAGACCGGGAGCTTCTTGCTATTAAATTAGCTCTTGAGGAATGGCGTCACTGGTTGGAGGCCGCAAATCACCCAGTGCTGGTCTGAACCAACAATAAGAACCTTTCATACATGCTAAACGTCTAAATCCCAGACAATCTCCCTGGTCCCCTGTTCTTCTCTCGCTTCAACAATCTCTTTCAGACCCGGTACCAAGAATGTGAAGCCTGACGCTCTCTCTCAACAGTTCCCCAGATGACTCACCCCAGGAACCCTCAACCATCATTTCCCCCGACTGTGTGGTTGGCTCGGTGACCTGGGAGATAGAAAGTATTGTTCAGAATGCTTTAAAGACAGAACACGATTCTCGCCTGCCCCTCAGAAAACTACTTACGTTCTTTCTCCTGTCCGTTCTCATGTCATACATTGGTTCTATACAGCAAAGTTCTCCTGCCTGGTCCGGTCGGACCACCGCCCTAATCTCACGCACATTCTGGTGGCCGAATATCCACTGCGATGTCTACGAATAGGTCTAAGGATGTCCTTCCTGTGCCCGAAAGAAATCCGGAAATAAACCTCCTTGTCTATACATCATCTTTCGGTCCCGAAACGTCCCTGGTCCCACATCGCCCTGAATTTCATCACCGGCCTGCCGTCATCACAACAATCCTTGCCTTAATAGACCATTTTTCCAAAGCCTGCCATCTAGTCTCCCTCCGTAAGTTGCCCAGAGCCCTTCAGACCGCTCGCCTGCTAGTCAAGCATTTTTTCCGTCTCCACGGCATCCCCACCGATGTTCTGTCTGACCATGGTCCACAGTTTGTCTCGGAAGTCTGGAAACATTTCCTCTGGTCTATCCTCTGGTTACCACCCTCAGAACAACGGTCTGATGAAACGTCTCAACCAAGAAGTTGAAGCTGTTCTCCATTGCCTTACATCTTCCAATAAGGCCAACTGGAACCAGTACCTCCCCTGGATTGAATACGCCCACAATTCACATGTCTCCGCTGCCACAGGTCTGTCTCCACTTGAGGTCTACCTGGGTTAACAGCCACCACCGTTCCCTGCCAATGAGAGGGATATCTCGACAACCTCAGTCCACCATTACATCCGCCAAACCCATAAGACATGGAAGGAAACCCTTAAAGCACTTCAATGCACAAAGGTCCAAAATAACAAATATGCTGACCGGACCAATGCCCCAGCTCCAATTTACTCTCCCAGTCAGCAGGTATGAGTGTCATCCAGAGAAAACCCTCTGAAGCCGTGGTCCAAGAAGTTGTCCCCCAGGTTCATCGGCCCTTACACGATTGACTCTTTCATCAGTCCCTCCACTGTCCGCCTCCATTTGCCCTCCAGTCTCAGGATCCACCCTACGTTTCACGTGTCCCAGATCAAACCCGTTCAGACCAGTACTTTGTTCCCTCCGGCCGATCCTCCTCCACCCGCCCGGATCATAGATGGACATCCTGGTTACGGCGTCTGGAGGGCCGTGGCTTCCCGTCGACGAGGTCGGGGGCACCAGTATCTGGTCGACTGGGAGGGCTAGAGTCCCAAGGAGCGTAACTGCGTGCCCGACTACTTCATCCTGGACCCGCAGCTCATTTGTGAGTTTGAAGCCTCTTCCTCATCCTCTCATTCTGGACCGCCTGGTGGCGGTCCTTGAGGGGTGGGGATGGGTACTGTCAGGATGGCGGAGGTTTTTTAGTTCTTGCAGGTTCTTACAATCTAACCTGTTCAATCAAACTTCTTTACCTGATCACCTGAGAGTCCTCCGTTTATGTGGGTTAAATCGCTAAAAATTATGACACCGCTCTCTCTGATTCCTCGGGTTCTGTGGCTCCCCACCCCCATTATATAGCATTCTTAGAAAGAAGCCTAACATGCACAAGTACACTTACACACACGCACGCTGATGTTTAGATTCAGATGCTCCCAAATACTAAGACTAAAGCAAATTCTAATAAAGTTTTACATATATATATATATATATATATATATATATATATATATATATATATATATATATATATATATATATATATATATATAAGCATTGCAGTGTAGGTCCAAATTCTAAATTTTAAGTTTTTGCCTCCATTGTTGATGCATGGTTTTTTGTTAATGGCAGCATTTGCTGCATATGTACGATTTGTGATCATCATTAAGGAAATAATTATCATTGTTTCCTTACAGGTTGAGCTTCTTTTCCACATTTAGAGTTGTGGTTCCTACAGGTGAGTTAAGAACCCAACACTAGATCATGAAATACGAAATAAGCGTGGTCCTTCAATATGATTTCCAGAAGAAAAAAATAATTTTAAAATAGTCAGTAATGGCACATTTAGTTAGGAGTAATGCTTAACCAACAAGACCTGAATAAACAAGTTGGACTTTATTCTTTCTAATCCACGCAGTTCCAAGTTAGACGAAACAGACTCACGTATTCACAAACTGAAGTTCAACAACTAAAATGGTACTTCTGGAGTCCGAACGTTAATGATTGATTGCATCTCCAACACACTGCCGTTGTTGTCTTAAATACACTTTGTAAATTATTTAGCAGTAGGCTTACAGTCCATCTGGAAAACCCACTTGGTTCTGGCTGATGTCTTAAAATGTTGCTTCAACATTTCCACATAATTTTATTTTCCCATGATTTAATCTATTCTGTAAGGTGCACAAGTCCCCACTGTGGAAAAACACCCCCAGAACACAATGCTGGCACCCATGTACTTGACATCTGGGATTGATGTTCTCAGACTTGTACGCTTCTAGATTTTCGCTTAAAATAATGATGTTTATGATGACCAGATACTTTGGTGTTTTATCAAACTATAGGACATTTTTTCAAACCACACATTGTTGTTGCTGAGGACATTATCTCACCCCATGATTGTCCAGGACTAGTTCAACCGTGGATAATAAAACTCTATTAGCCAACATGATTGTGACCTGTCCCATCTGTGAAAACATTTTGTGCTGGTTATACTTGCTATTGCATACAATACTGACGTTTGACCAGCTGTTAACTACAGATGAATCAAAACAGAGTCTAAGTTAATGACAGACAGAGAAACAGAAAGAAAAAAAAACATTGAAGAGGTTCAACAGGGTGCACCGGGTGGCTCGATTGGTACACCATCGTTCATGCAGGTAAGGAGAGAAAACTCAGGTATAAACCAGATGCCACACTGCATATTACCTACAGTGGTGACGGCATCATGCAATGGGGATGCTTTTCTTTATCAGAGACATAATTATGGGAAAATCCTTTTAAGAAACTGAAGTTCATGGTCATAATATGGCAAAGTTAAAGATGGATCAATAGTTTTGCAAGAAATATTATGACCTGGATTTTATGTATTAGTACAATGTTTATACAAATGGATTAATTACCAGGCTGGGTTGGAACTCCACAGCTTAATGTGTAGTTATCTGAGTCTGCAAGAAAAAACAACAACACGTATGTTAGGCTGTGCTTAAATGAAGGGAGGTTTTCATGATGACAGTTGGGGTGTTTAAACATGGGTCATCCTTATACGTTTAAAACAGAGAGCTCAAAGCCAGAAGTTTCCATGTGACCCTGACCTTGATGGCTAAATTAAATGCTGAAATAGAAGAATTATTAATGTTGTCGCTCCTCTCCAGTGCACTGGCAAACACAAGTATGCACTTTAGGTAAGAAACGATAGATTGTAGCTTTCGAAAATCATAAAAGCATGAAGAATAAATAAGAGTCCAGTCTCTGTTAAGCCCCAAATATTTTACCTGGCTTGTGCCTCTTTGATATTAAGATGGACTCCAAAAGGACAAAAAAAAAACACTTCATTTCATGCCTCACAGCCATCTATCATTCTCACACTACGGCTGCCAAGTTAAACTGAGCGAGGGCCACATTACAGAATGCCACGATCAAAGTATGTAATCAATTTGCAGATGTGTTAAGCACTATTGCAGGAGAGGAGGCTGAGGTGTTAGCCAAAGTCTCGGGATGGCTGGAGCCAACAGATCCTTCCTGAGTGAAAAACACACCAGTCTGAGCGGAGAAACCAATAAATACAGCAATAAAAAGCACTGGCAGCTTTATCAGGCACCGGTGGGAGCTGCATCTGTCAGATAATGCCACCAGAGGGCAGCATTCAATCTCTAACAAAAAAAGAAAACCCTTATCTGACATACAGTAGATGACATAGGTAAATAAAAAATTAAGTTTTAATCATGATATTACAAACAGTTTGTAAAAGATATTGTAAGTGCAAGACAGTCAACACAACTGCCCACATTTCCAGGTCTTGCCCTCTGAATAAGTTCTCCCCAGAAACATGCTGCAAGACGCTAAATAAAGTCCCCAAAAACCCTAAATGGTCATCACAGGTTTTTGCTAGTGTTGTATTATTTATCAGGAAAACACTAATCAGGATTAACTGTCACAAGGAGGTGTGCAATGAGAAAACTGGCTATACGTGTAAGGTGGATGAGCTAATCATAAAATTACTTCAGGACAGCCTTCTATGGATGAACAAATTACCTTTATTGACAAAACATACTTTTAGATCCCATCTACCCCCTTTATATGCTTTCAAAAGAAAAACTCTCACTAAAAACGACTGGACTGAAAGACTCCAAAAACGTTATCATGTTAGTGGCCACACAAAAACTGCTATCTCAACACATAAAACTGTGTTTACGCCATCTAAGTAGGCAACAAAGTAAGCAGAGCAACATCTGACCTTTTTTTGTAGGCATCAGTGTTGGATGGTTTTTGTGCAATCTATGGCTAGCATTCATCACATAGATTACAATCTGTGTAGAATTTGGTTCTACTGTTACAATAAACACTTGCCATGTTTCTAATGTAATGCACCATTTCCGTCAACATTAGTTAGTCATTTTTTACATTTCAAATCATCTTAAAAAACAAAAACCGTACAAAAAAATTGCCTGGAACAACAAGAGCTTGAGTTTTTTCATGCATAAGTCTAGCATGTTATGTGACCATGTGCACAATAGCATTTTTGTATTATTTATTTTTCATTTTCATGTAACTTATTTGTCATACGGGTTTTAACTAAGCTGATATGACGTCATCAGACTGGTTCACTCACTACATGATAAGAACAAAAGAAGCAGGATTCAGTTTTTACAACATTCAGCTGTGGAGAACAATACCCAGAAACCTGCAGAAAATGTTGGCTCCCATTTAAATCAGAACTGAAAAAACTTATGTTCACTGGATTTCCCCTACAATGATTTAATTTAGTTTTTTACTGAGTTATTTTATCGCAACTCTGTTATCTGTTCACAAACGGCCGTCCCATAAAGTGCTGGAAACGTCACCTGCGAGGAAGAAAGCACTGGAGGGACAAGAGAGCGAGCAGACTTCCACGCCTCCACTCTTGGTGCAGATCAGCTGGGCTCGTGGTGCAGGCTTTCCATTGGGTAGACATTTCACAGCCTCTGAGGAACACAATGGCATCACTTATCAGCGAGCGCTAACAGTGGAACCGAGAGGTAGACCCATGGACGACCGGGAACCCGAGCTTACCGATGCAGTCTTTCTTGTTCCAGTGGAGTTTCTGTCCCGGTGGACACAAACACTCATAGCTACCCTGTGTGTTCATGCAGCCGTACTCACAGCTTCCGTTGTTAATGCTGCACTCATCGATATCTAAAACAGAAAAAAAAGGAGAGCAAAGAAAGTTTTTCTGGTTGGACATTAAATGTCCAAGACAAGCACATTTAATGTATTTGTTGAATGTTCTGGACGGCCCCTTTCTGTCTGCTTCGACACTCACCTCCACAGTGCGTGAGGCCGTAGAGGATGTATCCCTTGTTGCACAAGCACTCAAAGCTACCGGGGTCGTTAATGCAGGTGTGATCACAGGTCCTCTCAAAAGAGCATTCGTCAACGTCTGAGGGAGGCCAATAACAAACAGCTTAAAAGAAGTATTCATGCTCATCCAACATTTTCACATGTTCTATCACTTAAACCAAAACCTCAAAAGTGTTTTATTTTCACTGTTAATTATACATGGTAATAATTCAAAATCAAAAATTGTGGCAGGCAATTGTTCCCAGGCTCCTGAGCTTCTGCCCTGCAGGTATCTTGGGGTATGTCTCTACCAGATTTCTACATCTGGAGAAATTCTTTTTTTCTTATTTTATTTTTTTCAAAATGCCTCAAAGTCATACTCCTAGGTGTAAAACTCAGTTTAATTAAGGTATGTATGTCCAAGAAAATATCTATGGTCTAAAGCAAAGCATTGCAGACCAGACATTACATTTAGCATCACTGCCCTGCTGGAAGGTGAACCTCCACCTCAGTGTCAACTCTTTTGCAACCTTTAATGACTTTTCCTCAGTAATTTCCCAGGATTTGGTTTTATTCTTTAGCATCCCTGTCTGTTCTAAAGCCCTTAACAGGTTTTATTCATATCATTCTGGCTGTACTGAGTTTATTTAACTTCAATCCTTCAGACCTAACTGTTAAGTCATTCACGTGTTCACGTTCACGTGTACCCCAAGGTATTGCCGTAGACCCCCTTTCCTTTATAACCTACATTCTTCCCCTTTTCATAAATTCAGTTTATATTGCTTTGCTGGTGACACCCAGCTCTTACTCCCAGGCCCAGACTGGCCATAGGGAGAACCGGGAGTATTCCCAAAGCGCCGGTCTAATATTGGCCTGCTGGCCCGCGTCTCTCTTTAAAAAAAGAAAAAAGTCTGCCGGCAGTGCGAATATCAGATAGACAGGCCAGCGCTGGGACAAGCCATAGAGGCAGTCAGGCCAGCAGCAGACGTTAGCATAGACATAAATGGCTCTCAACTGTAATAATAGCTTTCTTGGCGTTATAGCATTTTTCTATTAAATGATTGTGTTGTTACATATTTCTGTCTGCTGATGATTTGCTGTTATGTATCCCAGATCAAACATGAACATTTGTGTATTTTAACCTTGGATTTACTCTAGGTTGGGGTTCATTAGTATTCCCTGATGATGTGCCACTGAGGCAGTTGATTTTTTACATGATTTGAATGTAAAGCTCTAACTTAGACAATAATTATTGTGTAAAATCTTTATTATCGTAGTACTATTGCATTAACAGCAGTAAAGTTGCTGTATATTACAACCTCAGAGGTTACAGTAGGCTAATAGGTGGCCTTTTATTTGGAATTTGCTATAAGTGTGTGTGCGCACGTGCCAAATGTGGTTTGCTTGTGCCCGTGCATTTAGGCGTGGGTGTGAACATGTATGTGTGGGAACATGCATGCGTGGAAAGCCCGGGGTGGCCTGGTTACATGACTGACTCCTGGCCTGAAAAAATCTCCCAGTCCGGCCCTGCTTACTCCCATAGTTATCTCACTTATGTTAAAATGAAATAAAGACCTAGTTTGTCTCAAACTTCCTTAAACTTAAGAATCATAAATCTGATTTCTTACTAACCCAGATCCACCCTATCCACAGTTGACAGTTTCAATTGTTCTACTGACAACTGACAACTCCTTGAATTTCCCCCTTCCTCCAAGTTTTTACCTACCCCCATAGTCTGCCTCCATCCTGGTCCACACTCTTCAACTAATTATATCATCTCTCTTCTAATTGGTCTAACCTCCCAAATCCCTCTGGAAACCTGAAATGGTCCAGAATTCAGTGGCTCGTATCAGTACTAGAACCCCATCATTTTTATACATAGCCCAAGTCTAACAGCAACTTTCAGTCACTAACAGAATTAAATCAACAATACTGCTGTATACCTTAATTTTATACTTAAAAATGTACTATTATTGTCATTATTATTATTACTACTACTATTATTATTAATAATAATATTAAAGAAAAACCTGAATGAAAACATCTTTTGGGAAATAATATTACAGAATATTTTGTTTCATTCAACGTATAAAATCTTTAAATTGTTCCCAAACATGATAGAATCCACAGAAGTCACCTAAAAATTGCTCAAACTTGCTCAAAATATGCCTTGGAAACATTTTAAAACTAATTAATGTACAAAGTGCTACTTATGTTTATTTATTGTAATGAATAGATAAAAATAAATTTATAACATTGAAGCTGAAAATGTTAATCTAACATGTTCAAATTAAATTTGTAACTCAGAGGAAGTTGGTCAGGCTCCATGTTTACTCAGTAAACACTCCAGGCAAATGTCCCTGAGAGGACATCGGAAAGGTTCGCGCGTGTGGTTGGAGCTAGTCAGACCAGTAAAGTTTGCATAAACTGAGAACAGAGCCCACAGTAGTTCCCAACATATTTACAGGCATCCTAAAAGAAAGTACACCTTTCATTTCTAAGATTCTTACATATTAGGAAATAAATCATAATCTTCAAGACGGAAAGACACTATTTAACAGACACACTGTCATTATCAAACAAATTTGAAGCCAAAATAAAAAAAATTTAAAAAAAAACTTTCAGCATTAACTGTTAAAATGTTACCATTGTGAAAATAAATGTTAACATTAGTAACTTAAAGGAGGTTTTCTTATGTCATTGTGTCATCTAAAGACTATTCTTTATAAAACAGGTATTTGATTATTTGTTTCTTAACATTTCACAGAATTTCTACACAGGTTAGGTTCTGGACTAAAAAAGTCCAATACAACACCCTAATCATCTTTGATAAAGCTGTTGTGTTGGAGCAGTGGTGCTTAACCTTGTTTGAGGTACCGAACCCACCAGTTTCATATGCACATTCACCAAACCCTTCTTTAGTGATAAATGAAATATGATTTTTTTTTCCTAATTCAACACATAGGTATATATTTTTTTACTGGTACACAAAATGAACAGTGCATGAACTTCACCTTGATCAAAGAACAAAATCAACGCAGTGGATGAACTCACAACAAATTACATACAAATCAGTGTGACTTCCACTGTTGTTTTTGAGAGACCAGTTCAGATATGCGTGGCTTCACCTTGGCAAGTGCTACTCTCATGTCATTTTCACAGCAAAGTCTGTTCCTTTTCTTTGTTTTTATGCCCAGCATCCTCGATAAGGAGACTAGAGTTGCTCAACTTAGCATTGCAAATCATGCAGATAGGATGCTGACTCCTATCACGTTCCGTGATACATGTGAATCCATATTGAACATATTTGTCCAACCACTTTCTTTCTTTGCCCGACAAAATATGGATTCAAATATTAAGAAAGAAACCACACAATGTCCGACTACAACAGTCACACTGTGACTACTGAGCACACTAAATTCCCTGCAGCACTGATTGGCCAATGAATGTAACGTGATCATCTGCAGCAAGTGATGGCCAAGGGGGGGGCGTGTCATCATGATTTACATAATGAGTCGGGTGTGTCTCGAGGCTCCGCCAAACCCCTGAGACCAACTCACCGAACCCCTAGGGCTTGATAGAACCCCTGTTAAGAATCACTGTGTTGGAGATTTGATGCCCTGTTTAATATATTGATCCAGATAGTCCTCAGATGGACACTAGAATGCTATGGTATAAAGACAAAATAAGGGTACCCAAGTTCTTATAAATCCACGCTTTACAATTAGCATGAGGATAATAATTGATTTAGCGATCAATGCTTTTGAAATGTACTGGCTAGAATGCAAAAGAAGAGTCTGATTCAAATTGATAATAACTATGCTTAACATAAAAAGTTAAGGAAACAGTGTTTGGGGGATTGCTTTCTATGTTGTAATAATGCTTCTTGGATGCAAATCGTACACCGCCTCAGGAAGCTTGTTTGTTTTAATGTAAACATTGACATGAGTAAAAAAGAAAACAAACTGGTGCGTGTGTTTTGTACCTATTCAAAAACATATCAGAACTGATCAATCAGTGCCAAACAGCATATTCTGCTATTTTCTTTTGCTTAGTTTTAAAAATGGATCAGATAATTAAAGTTAAGAAACATTGTTCTCATTAGTCAGAGAACAGTAAAAAACTTTGGAAACCTCAAACGTCTCCCCTAATGCTGTAGAGCAGCTTGGTCACACAGTGATGTGGGATGCCATCCCCCTCTTCGTGTCCAGCATAAGATGCTTGGGAGTCTCAGAGAGCATTTGGCAAACATTGATGGGAGCAACCTACATGCCCAAAACCTAAAAGTTGCTTTTCCTTACAACTTCAGCACAACAAAACAGACAAAAAGAAAAAAATGTTGCAACTTTTTTTGTAACAAACAATAATCAAACAAATAATCAAACAAAAACTCCCTTTCATTTCATGCAGATAAAAAACAGGAGAGCTAGGGCTTCAGATTCTGTTTTGAAGAATGAAGCTTATGATTAAGAACACCAAAGCTATAGTTAAGCATGGTGGTGGCCTTCTGCTGGGTTTCTTCTTATACTACAAACATATCTCTAAGTCCACTAAAGTTTGATTTCAGAAAACGTCCTGACAAATTTTAGAGTGGCTGTCAATGTTAGCTTAATTAAAATCTACTAAAACCGTCTGGTGGGATTTGAAAAAGATGGCTGCAGCACAAAAATGTAAGAAAATGACTATATTGTAGGTCTTTGGGTGATGGGGTGGGCTACCATTGATGGATGCCACCCTTGTCTGTGGGTATGAACTTCAATAGCAGGGGGTTTAACATCAGGACGCGACAACTCCTAAAAATCACCTGTCAAGCAAAGGTTGAATAATTTTGAGTCTACAGTCATCATTAAAAATGGAGTAACCACCTGCTATTTTAGTTGTGTGATTTAATAATATTGGTACTTTTTTACTTATTTACTGCGAACTGCTAGTTTGTGTATTTTGCCAATAACATTGTAGTTTCATAATTTTAGCATTGAGTGTAGATACAGTGGATAGGAAAGACCTGGCAGCTGTTGGCATTGTGGTGCACTGGCAAAGGTGCCTGTAATACTGAAGCCATATCAGAGTGACGATGTAATGTGGCTGACACCAGTCAACACCACATACTTAAGACTTCAAATACAAAGTCAATGAATACAATGCTAATCAGACGCATACACGGCACCATTTGTTTGTTTTGGGTGGAAGATAGAACAACTTTAGGGTTTTGGTGTTAGGAAAAATAATTTTGTGTATGTTTTATCTTCTGCCTAGCTTGCTGTGACTTGTAAGCAGGAATTTGCCTTTGGTCCTGCAAACCCAGAGTGTTCAGAAAGCTTACAAACACAAAACACACCCAGACTGGGAACTTTCAGACGCATGAACAGTATTGTTGACCTTCCATTATACTATGGGTTACATGTCGGCTGATTGCTTCAAACAATCTCATAATAAAGTCATAACTAGTTACAAAATACTGGTATAGTGTGTGAACAAGACCAGAACAATAATATTATTGAATGAGTAAGCTGCACATGTTAGAATGTTACAAAACTTAAACAGATGACAAATAAACTAAAACCAGAGGGTTCAGCGAATAAAAACATACAAATAAATGTTTTCCTCACCGTCTGCGTCATGATTCTGATGTGTTTTGGTTTTTGGCTGCATCTGACGGTATGTGTGTGTTTACATGGTTTCTTTGTTGCTTGTGTAGTCCATTAGCCATGTCTCAAATTTCCTCAGTTAAAGTATATTTAGTTGTTTACTTTTCTTCAAAGCTGCAAATTGTTTTAGTCCATCCATCCATCCATCCATCCATCCATCCATTTTCTTCCACTTATCGGGTTCCGAGGGCAACAAACTAAGCAGGGAGACCCATGCTTCACTCTCCCCAACCACTTGGGCAAGCTCATCCGGGGGAATCCCAAGGCAATCCCAGGCCAGCCGAGAAACATAGTTCCTCCAGCTTGTCCTGGGTCTTCCTCTAGGCCTCCACCCGGTGGGACGTCCCCGGAAACCCTCTCCAGGGAGGCGTGCAGGAGGCATCCTAACCAGATGCCCGAGCCACCTCAACTGGCCCCTGGTCCCGGATGGCCGAGCTCCTCAGAGCCCAGACACCTTGCGGAGGAAACTAATTTCAGCTGCTTGTATCCGGGATCTCGTTCTTTCGGTCATGACCCAAAGCTCATGACCATAAATCAGGGTAGGAATGTAGATCAACCGTTAAATCGAGAGCTTCGCTTTTTGACTCATTTCTCTCTTCACAACGACGGACTGGTACAGCACTGGTACAGCACGGATTGGTGCGGCGTCTGCATCACTGCAGACGCCGCACCAATCCGTCTTTTAATCTCCCGCTCCATTTTTCCCCCATTTGTGAACAAGACCCCAAGATACTTAAAATCCTCCACTTGAGGCAGGACCTCCCCCCCGACCCGGAGAAGGCACTCTACCGTTTTCCAGCTCAAGACCATGGCCTCGGACTTGGAGGGACTGATTCTCATCCCGGCCGTGTCACACTGGCTACAAACCGCTCCAGCGAGAGCTGCAGATCGCCAGCTGATGAAGCCAAAAGGACCACATCATCCTCAAAAAGCAGAGATGCTAAGTTCACTAAATCGGATCCCCTCAACACCTTGGCTGGGCCTCGAAATTGTATCCATAAAAGTTATAACTGGGATTGGTGACAAAGGGCAGACTTGGCAGAGTCCAACTCTCACCAGAAACGACCCCGACTTACTGCCGGTAATGTGCAAATCGACCCCAGAACAATGGCCAAAGACCTTATAAAGATGCTGGCTACTGCTGATAATCCAGTGCCTTTATCCCCAGTGAAACCTGTGTTGTAACAACATGGTCTAAAAGGCAACTCAGTGGAGAGGGAGCCTTTACCCCAAAGAAACACAAAACAGCCACGTTGCTGTGGATTACTCTGATGACAGAGACTCTGTTTCTGATTTCTATTTTCCAGTGCATGAAAACTTTTATTACATTTTTTTCTTTACCAGACAAATTAAAATAGTAAAAAACAGGTTAATTTTGGCTACTTACCTTTGCATGTCCTCTCATCTGTGAGAAGTTTGAATCCCTTCTGACAGCTGCACTCAAAGGAGCCCACTGTGTTTCGGCAAAAATGATCACAGCCTCCGTTGTTCTCCTCACATTCGTCGATATCTAAGTTGGGGAAATCAGAGGGTGAAACCAACAAAGGTAAGTGTTTACATACAGAATTCAAAACTCACTCAACACCCATTAAAGTTATACACATTCTGTCACATCACAACCAAACTTCAAGGTATTTCATTTGGCGTTAATATGAGGTGAACAGACCTGAATCAAATGGCCGAATCCCCTCCTCTACAAGCAGTCAAGTTCTACAGAGCTTAAATATTCCCAGGACAGGGTGCCAGTAAATCACAAGGCAACACAGAGACGCATGGAACCAACAACCCTGCAAAAAGTCGTATTTTTAGACTATGGGAGGTGCCATAGTACCAAGAGAGAACCCAAGCATGCATATGAATATTAAACGGCAATTCAGAAAGACCCAAAGCCGGGTTCAGAACCCACAAATTTCTTCAACAACAACACAAGCCATTGTTTCGGTCTGCTGATTCAATGACTCAATGATTCAATGCAAGTCAATGACTCAATGCAATCTGCTGGGGTTCCTTAGATTGGAAACTTTTTCAAACTGATTTGTTTATGATGTATCTATAAATTTAATTTATTTTCTTGTAAAGTGCCTTGAGACAACATCTGTTGTAAATTGGTGCTATATAAATAAACTGATTCTTGTTTCTTGTTGCGAGGCAACATTGCGACAATGTGCCACAGCGTAGTACTTTCTTCCCATCTCCCATCTAATTAGTAAAGCTGTGTGTAAACTAATCTCTTACATCCTGAATGATTGAGTTTTAAGTAAGTTGTCATTAAATGAAAAAACAAAACCAACCGAAAATCCATTTTTATAAAACTAAACTTTTGAGTTCTTGTCCAGCTGTGCTTCAGCAAATCTGAGGTACAAATTCTGAAATACCAATAATTATAATAATAATAAGGGGAATGCAGTCACCTCTGAGGAGTAGTTTTAACTGGCAATCACAGACCTCATGACATCTGGTTTCGCCAAGCCTACAACATTCTTACTTTCCCTCATCGGGATTTAACATATCCTCTGAAGAACTTTCACAGCTTCTAAATTTCCTCATATCTCACTTATAGCTATTCGGTTATAAGAGCTTTAAAATTCTGTTGAAGCCTGTTGAAAAAAGTTCGCAGATAAGATTAAGCTGAACAAGGAGGACGAATAAAAAGGAAGGGAAGCAAAAGGAAGAACAGAGCACATTCGTCTGACCAATTAAACAGACTAAACCCTTTTTGATTAGTGCTTCAAGTGATAGAAACTTTCAGGGATTAGCAGTAAGGTTCCATAGGGGGATAAATAGGTTTAGCAGGATGCCAGAGAAAAATGGAGGAGAGTAAAGATCAGAGAGGGTATAAGTACAAAATTAAGAAAAAAGGGAAAGAAACTGGAAAACATTGGAGTAAAGAGGAACCACCATGGCACTACAAAGTAAGACAATGAAAAAACTATGTGAAAAGGAAGAAGATGAATGTAGGAGCTGAGGAAATGTAATACTGAATAAAAGTGAGGTCAGGAGAACGGTTTGTAGAAATATGGTAATCTACGTTTGGGGCTTAAAAATTGGTTTGTGAATGTGATTGAATGGCATAGAAGTACAACAGAGTTCAATATGTTGATCATGTTCATATTGTCAATTACTTAAGCCTACGGAATTACTACTAATTCTCTAGTAGTCAATAAGTCATTTACAGGGAAACCCTGTACAAATTGCCAGACAATGCACACACATACAACTAACAACCCCTCCGCCCCTAATCTGCTTTAAGAAGGAATTTGCTCTAGCTGCTGGAAAATTGAAAGTCTTCAGCTCCCTAAAAACTTGTGACAGGCCAAGGTTTCCGTGCAGGTGCATAGCCCAACCTGTTTCTGTTTCAGCTTGACAGCACAAAAGGCTGAAAGACATGACCTTAGTAAACAGATGCCATCGCAACTGGAAATTGAGCGGGGGGGACTAATTTTAGCATCTCAGTCAGGTTGATAATAAGATTTCCATCTTTAGGATGGAAGTTCTAGAGTCAAGTTTACTAAATTGTTTTCTACCTTTTTCAGGTATGATCACCACTTTTGAGTTAGTGTTGAAGGTTCAAAACCTTCTAAAGACAAGCCCTTTTTTACAAGGTGTCCAATGTCCTACATAAATATACAGCTATAAATAAAGATAAAATTAAATTAAGACGAGTTTGATATGGTCTGACTATCAGCATCTTTGGTCGATCTTAATTTTCATCAGCACAGACATAGCGTTCGCACAGCATAAAATGAGAAGAACTAATCCGATCATTGGATCATTACTGGAGAATCGGAGCAGCATTTATGAAAATACTGTAGTACTGCTGAATATGGTGTGGAGTTCAAATGTTCAAATATCACACAATGTAATGGCCACTCAGTGTTTTTTTTGCAAACAGGAACTGTTAACTAGCACCAAATGCATTTCTATATTCAAATGTAATGTCTAAATAGAAGTATTGTGTGGTCTAAAGGATTTTATTCTAGTCATTAATGTGTATCTAATAATTTCCACACAAAAAAAGTACACATAAAGGGAGAAAAAAAGTATTATTACACAATGTTCGCTTGCTGCCCATGTTGTTTTTGCTCCAGTGCCTCTTTAAAACCAGTGAATACAACCCTGGGCCTTCCCAAGACAGACAGACACAGCTTCTTAATTACCCTGGTAGCTGAAAACACTGGCAGAATCACAGCATCTGCCCACACTTAATGGCCTCTCTGAGGGTGGCTGTGGGTAGATAATTACCCTTAATGAAGCTTAAATATTCTTTGAGCCTAACTAAATACATTAAGCTAGAGCACGTCTTGATATGATAAAGTCTGCATCGAAGAAACAGATAAACCGAAATCAGGTCTCTCAGAGCCTCACTACCATTGTGTAATGAACAGCCCCAATATTTTGACTGAGCTCCTTTTTTTCGTCAAAATTCAACCAAAAACAGGTAGACTTAATTTCTGTAGATAAGTGTTCTAAAATATAGTTAAGTGAGTTTCTTAAAACAGGTAGAAGTTCTTATATGAAAACAAGTTGATTTAAGCGGATTTAAGACAAATACAATAACTTGAAGAAGATTCATCTGGGAGAAAGTGCTCATCTTCTTAACAAGTTGTAAACGTAGCTACTTTTAAGTGAAATTGCTGAGGAGAAATACCACTTTGGTCACAAACTTATAAAGTAAAACATTGACAGTATGTGTTTTTATTAAACCTGAATTTATGTCTGTCGTCACCAAATAAAGATAGTGATGCAACACATCCATCTTTTTAGTCACATTTTCTTAACCAAACTTTATATTAGTTTTACTACAATGTAAAAGTCTATTAATCCTGGCTTACATATGGGAAACGTTTGGCACTGAAAAGACACTTTCTGAAGTTATCACTGACTACTGGAGAGAGGTCAGAGATGCATACAAATTTTATATTTTTGAACCCTTGGTTGCTAATCCCGAGAAACAGTGAACATATAGTACAAAAAAAACCTCATGTTTTAATTGGACCTTGGGGAAATGTGTAAAGAAAAAGTGCATCAAACGTGTTGGGTCATTTTAGCAAGTGGTTCCTCTTACTAACCCTGCTGCTGGGGTTAGAAGTCTAGTGCTGGTGTGAGGATTTTACTGGTAGAATTGGTATAAAAATACAAGAATGAATGTAATCAGCGTGTTCACATGAATGGACTCATTGATGTTTTTTTTGTTTGTCTTGTTTTTTAACAAAGAAACATCTGGATCGCCTGAAGCATTTTGGAATTTTAATGAGGATGTTCCTAATTAACAGAACATAATTTCACACAAGACAGCATATACGTAGGCAGTATGTAAAAGCAAAACCTTAAAATAAAAATATATAATTATATCCTTAAAAACTCTGCCAAAAAGCAAACAAACAAAAAACTATTTTCTACGAATACGCTGCTATGAAGTAGTATTTGCATTTGAAGGATGGAGAGGTTTTTTTTAAGTACATGGCCTTTTTAACTAAAACTAGGTTACTCCAAACTCCAAAAACTGGGTTTATGAGAGAATTCATAGCTGATTTACTCAATTATGACAAGTCCTTGGATTTGTATTTTCTGCAGTCTAGACACTCTGGATGGTTTACATGATAAATCAATGTTGGGTTGAAAAGCTTTCTCCTCTTAAATATCAGTGTTCTTTTTATGTTTATATTTACTAAGATGATCTTTGTTAGATATTAATAAACCTAAAACATTCGCATTGTACTTCTTTGCAAAAACTAATACCTTTAACAAGTGATTTTTTAATTTGGGAAAATCATCTGTCACCTTTCTATCACAGTCTTACTCATTCTGCTGACTGCTTTACGGCAAACGTCACACCCCTGTTTCTTATCTTCAACATCATCATATGACATTGTCTCACCACGACATTCATCACCTCATCTCTATTCATCCTTCACACAGCCACTGGACCTAGAATTGTACTTCAGTCCAACTGAATACGACCGGGAGATCAGGATTTTACGACACTATGACCTGGTGCTCATGGGAAATGCAGTCTTCCTTCAGGCAAAACAATCACGCTTTTGTCCACACTGACAGTCAATATATAGTAAATATAATTATGTTCTTATCAGCGTGCAGTCCCCAAATGTCCCTGGTTAATTAATGAATCGCACCCTTTAACACCAGAGCTGCAGTTAATCCCGTACTAGCTGTAAATGCTGCTTAATGGAACAGCCATGTTAACTCATTAAATTTGGACTAACAGGCAAGAAAAATTGCATAGAACTAATTTTAAAATGCTTACAAATTACACTACCTTACTTTCCCTATGATCTCATGAGATAAAAACTTTTAATGAGACTCGACTCTCAGTCCTTGAGTCCAGGTCGAGTCTTTAGTGTTACTCAAACTCAAGTCTATCTTTATCTCCTTTTCCATCATACATTCATAGTGTGGCTCAACTTGGATCAACTTTAGTGTACATGGTTTGGGTGGTTGTCCGTTACAGCTGAGCAACAGCTCAATTGGGTGGGGCCAACATATAGTGTCAGAGTACCAGCCGTTTGGAAGGAACCATCTGCTATAGAAGATCTAACACAAACTATGAGCAAAATTACTACTGACATGGAGACGTTTATACCTGGCTTTTAAAACCCTTGATTTGTTGAAAGAAATTTTCTTCTTCAACTCAAATGTTAGGCAATTGTCAAAACTTCTAATTGTTGAAGAACTATTGGTGAACTGATGGCAAAACAAATGTATAAAAAAGCCTTCCTTTACTCAGGATCTTGGGTCAGGACATTCCATCACACTTTTTCCTTATCAAGCTTGCCGTATTTTTTTCTTTATGTTGAAGGTTTTACCTTTTAATATTTGTAGCCTATCAAAAAAATAAAAAATTAATCACAGTTTGCAAATGTGTGAATCTGTGTCTCGAGGAGTGTTTAAGTATTGTCTTTTTAAAGGTCAATCTGAAAAAATGAAAAAGAAAAAAGTGACAAAAAATTTGGGAATCAAAGTTTCCTCACTTTGGTCCGATGCAGATTTTTGAGTCGGAATGTGCACATAACACAAATAGAGAACAAATTGTGAAAAGCTAAGAAAATCAGCAGTTTTCACAAATATTTACAGAGAAAAGCAATTAAATGGAAAGGATTAGCAGAAACCTGAACCTCCACAAATAATTAGGGATCGAGAACGGGGATCTGGTTCTGTTGGAGAGGCTTGGTTTTCTTTGGGGGCTGTTGCCAGTGGAAGGGACAGGCATTGGGCTGAGAAGATGTGTGTATTTACTCAGGTATTAAATGACCCCAGCACACAAACAAACACTCTATGGGTGCATGTGGGCTGAAGGAAAACTAAGTTGTGCATGACTATGATCGGTGATGTGAGACTAAGCAACAACCGGCTAAACTGTGTTTCCTCTGAACAGCTTCCTTCCTGCTGAGAATGCACAACCATTTCATCCTTACCTACACAGCAAGAGTTTTAACTTAACCTTATACCTAGTGCATTCAGATTTATAGCATTAAAAGTATCTTGGTAGTATTTTAAAGGATGGAAGATACACATGTTGAAAAAAATATTATTTGATGATTATACATTCCACACTATTTTCAATATAGGTCTAATGACATTCCCGAGATTATCGCTTTCAGTCGAACAAATACAATGAACTACAAAATTAAGATATCTGCAAGCCTCCTGATTGTAGATTATTTTTACATTACGTAATTCAATGCAACTAATTGTTCATCACTTTAATTAGCGCCACCAATGTAGAAGATGGGTCGTTTTGTACATATACTCAGACTTACTTCAGTCAGTGGATGTGTATATGAGCCGGACTCAAAGCGGATGTCAACACAAAGATCGTTGATAAGGTTGGGAGGATTTCCTCTTAGGTAAAATTTGAAGAGCACCGGATAAAGCAGATCAGAAAATATACAAACTTGCATGTCAAATTGAATGAAGCCAGTCTTCTTTAAGGGCTCTATGTACTAATTTCTTTTCTTTAGTGATTTTTTAGGATAAAAGTAAAACTATGTCTTGTACCTTGTGAATTGAGGCCGTGGCTGAAATTAAGGGAAAGAATGAATTACTTGTGCGAAATGTAGCTGATTGGTATGCTTGACTATGAAAGCTGAATTATCCACAGGAAAATCATCCTATCAGAAATGCCCGAGTGCATTCATGGTGTAGGTACTGAATTAATTTGACATTTTTAGTCAAAGTGACCATTAACTTTTACGCTATGTTTTAAATATTCATAAACAGGCACGCATCAGTAGACATCTTGGGGGAATGTGAGAATAAAGCTCACGAACCTAAACTGGAAAAAAAGCCAAAGCACTTTTAAAAAACCATACAAAGGAGGCACCAAAGATTATAAATAAATAAAGAATAAAGCGAAGCAGCGAAATCATAGAAGAACTTTCATGTCCCTTCAGAATACCCTTCAGTGATAAAATCCTAAATTTGACACACAGTTTTGGCCTCTTTACGAGTTCTGACATTCTCCAGATGTTCTGCAGATTTTCCTGTGAGCAGAACCGATGTGGCGTTTACCTTTCTTTTGGTTGTCTGTGTACAAGCCGGTATTCTCAGGTCTTTTCAGGTAAACGGGGCAATCAGGCCAGTGAGGACATGTCAACATTGCCAATCCGTTTCTTTTCAGTGCAGTACACCGACCACACACTGTTCTCGGGAGCAGCTTGAAACCCACGTGCACACAGGCAACCTTTCATGAACCTCCCTGAGAACAAAACCACCATGTAATGTAATGAGTGTTAATGATCCCGCTCTTACAGGGGCACACACATACCTAACAACGAGATCTGACCTCGCTCCGATGTGCAACTCCTAATCAAACATCTGGAAACCGTTAACAACATCTTCTCTCTAGTCTCTCTTTAACCCAGCTGTTGGTATGAGAGTCTGTAATGAGAAATCTCCTCGGGTTGGCGTGTCTGTCATCGGGAAAAGCTGAACGGCCTTCTCTGTCAGCGCAGATAAAAGGGTGTTTATCATACTGGTGGGTTTTAAACATGCCCTGCATAGTTTATATTGAAATAATTATGATAGACAGGCAGGACAGGGCACATCCAATTGGCACCAGAGCAGAGGTGATGAAACCATGGAGAGAA
The DNA here is from genome assembly GCA_032876305.1 of Orestias chungarensis. Classification (NCBI taxonomy): domain Eukaryota; kingdom Metazoa; phylum Chordata; class Actinopteri; order Cyprinodontiformes; family Cyprinodontidae; genus Orestias; species Orestias chungarensis. Next base: position 574,631 of record JAVLVB010000221.1, on the reverse strand, counting down.
ATGATTGGGAAGAGCACTGTCTGTCACTAGGAAGCCGTTCAGAACCACATTAGTTTGGACCACCTTAGAAGGTGGCATTCATCTTACACCAAAGATGAAATCTAAGTAACCTATACATTTGAAACCAGATATTTACATACTCTCAACGAAAAGAATATTCTCTACAGAGTAAAATGCTGTTTTAGGTCTCTTATAATTACCCAAGTTATTCCTCAATCCAAAATAACAGAATTATTCATGAAACTTTTAACTTTTGGGTTGCTGAAAGAGTCACACATGGTTTTGTCAGTTTGTAGCCCGTTTTTAAAACAACATTTAAAAACCGGCAACAAATTTTCTATGGAATGCTTTGTCATTGCCAAGCCAAAAGAAAAATATTTTCTGTCTTAAGGCTACCTTGATTTTGGCCATTGTCTATTTAAACATTTGTAAGACTTTTTTTCAACCACGCTTAAAAAGATTTATTAGGTTTTCACAGACCAAACAGGGATGGACTTTATAAGCCACATAAAATTCTGTATCATTTATCATTATGAAAAATGTACAATTATGTAAAGTTCTCTGTGTGTTTATTCATGTAGCAGATGCTTTTATCCAAAGAGACTTACAAAGTGGACACAACGTTACAGTTATAATCAATCTGACCATAATCTGTCTAGAGGAAAATCCCTAGTCAGAATTATTTGTGTCAGCGAAGAGATAGAGGGAAGTACAGAAAGAGTAGTATAGGTGGGTATAGAGGTATGGGTAAGAGTTAGGATGGGAGAGACTCTTTGAACGGGTGGGTCTTTAAGAGTTTTTTGAAGATAGACAGGGACGCTTCTGTTCTTGTAGAGCTTGGTAGGTCATTCCACCATCTTGGAAGAAACACAAGAAAACAGTCTGTATTGTTTTAAGCATGGTGCAGTCACTGCTAGACGACAATCCATTGATGATCGAAGTTTGCAAGAGTATTCAAGTAGATGTGAGCCGTACTCTTAAGCAATATGTAGGCTAGCGTCAGGAACTTGAATTTGATGCGGGCAAGCAGGGGTAACCAGTGAAGCTCAATGTACATGAGACTTTTTAGGCTGATTGAAGACCAGACACGCCACCGGGATCATTTGTAAAGGTTTTACAGTACAGGCTGGGAGACCAGGAGTGTGTTGCAATAGTCTAGGCGGGAGATAACCATAGACTGAACAGGAGCTGGGTAGCATGTTGGGTTAGGTATGGCTGCATCTTTTTTCATGTTTAGTAAGGCGAAGCGACAAGATTGAGAAACGGAGGCAACATGATCTTTAAAGGTCAGTTTCTTGGACACCCAAGTTTCTTGCTGCCTTTGGTGGAGTCAGAGACTGTCAATAACACCATCCCCACTAGAACAGTGAGATGCTTCCAGAGTAACCACCCCTATATCACCAGTGATCTGGAGAAACACTTAAGTTATCTGACTTGAGTGTTGAGAAATGACTTAGCAGAATGTGCTTCTTGAGGTCCTTTAGTGTTTGCAGGAAGATGCTGCATGTCTCCTATGTGGCAGCAGCATCAGAAAAGGCTTAAAAGGCTCAAAAACGTAAATAAGGAGGCTGGTTCTGTTTTGTGAACAGCTCTGGAAATTATATGCAAAAAACAACAAAATGGTTAAGGAGTTAGGAGCTCATCCTGTAATTGACAGGTTGCCGGTTCAAACTGCTCCTCCATCATTCTCTCTCATTGTGTTCTTGAGCAAGACAATTCACCTTTGTTGCCTGCTGGTGGTGGTCCGAGAGCTGCTGATAGTACAGCATCCTTGCTTCTGTCAGTGTGGCCCACGGCAGCTGTGGCTACATCATAGCTCACCACCATCAGTGTCTGAATTTGTGAGTAACTTATTAAAATGGTACACAAATACAGACCATTTGTAAAATAACATGGAGAACATCCACAGCAAAACTTCCATAATGACTTGGGAGTAGTTCGTTTTAGATTGTAATTTGGATTTATTAGGTTGTAATTCATTAAAATGTTATTGTTTTGAATGTAGTGGGGCGGATTTTAGTCTACTGTTGTGTACCCCAGTGCTTCAACTAATAAGATAGAGACAACCCCTAAAGTGAAACCACAGAGTAAACCCCAGTTCTTTTCCATTTCTGCAGTGTCTTATATCGTTTGGTAAAATTCATTTTCCTATAGCGGTCTAAACAGATAAAGACAGATAATTTTTTTATTTATTGATGGTGACATGTATAACAGTACGGTAAAATGTTACAAACTTAAGGGGCTTTAGTGTTAGAATAGGATTTCAATAATAGTGGATTATGATCCACTTCAATACAGAAAAGCCAAATGAAAGCATAGCTATGACACTCAGTTAAGAACCCTGATGGGATTACTGGTGGTCTTGCAAACTTTTCATCTGTTGACAGATCAATGTGAATTTCATTGCCCATATCTATCTTAGTTCTAAGTAACAGCTATAGGAACCCTGAGGGTTTATTCCCAGTGAAATTATGTAGGCGTGGAAAAGCTGCCCTGTACTCCTATCCATCTTCTGTACTCAACTCAGGCCCAATTAAAGGGACTCTCTGTCTTTCTACCACTGTAAATGCTGGGATCGACAACAACCCAACATTAACAAAAAGATTTTGTAACACATAAAGAAATGTTGAACTCTACACGTACATATTACATAATATACAAATTAAATGCGATAATGCTGAATTCACAGAATTCTCATCTTCTCATCTTTGACTCGATTGGATTGGAAACTTTTTCAAACTGATTTGTAATGATGCATCTATTAATTTAATAGATTTTCCTCGAGACGACATCTGTTGTTAATTGGCGCTATAAAAATAAACTGATTCTTGATTCTCAATACATCTCCAATCAATTAAATTCAACTACAGGTCAAAAAGGACATTAAATGTTGTAAATAATGTGATTCATTCATTTAAAGAATAAGTAGGGGTGGTTATGTTTTGGTTTGGAAGGATTTCCATTAGCAGTCAATCTGCTAATGGTTGACAGTGTTCAGTTAAATATCCAGGCAGAAGAGATATGCCGCGGTACCATGTCCTGACACCCTCAGTTGTTGGGAAGCACTGCTAATCCACCTCATTTGTTTTTGACACTTCTCTTTAAATCTCTGTCCGCCTGTGGAGTTAGGAGGACATGCACAGAGATGTTGAAGTTGGGGATATTTTGATTAACATAATAGATGGTTTGAACTTCCTCTTCTTCTCTGCTCCTTGGTTCTTCTCTGCTTTCATAAAGTCCCCTTCTATCCCCTTCTGAGATTTTAGGGTCATAGTTCAAGTACCATTTGAGCTTCTGTGAAGCCAATCAACTGCTCCTAATTGTGACAACCATACCTTGTTTCCACGGTTACACATCGTAACAAATATCTGGTACTGAAAACGTAGCTCCAAAAACAGTTCCAACTGCACAGCTCTCAAAACCAAAGGGAATATACAAATAAATGCAACTTCTATTTAATAACAAGTTCTCAGTAAATAGTACTCTCTTCAGGTATATTCATTACAGAACACTTTTTAGTTTCCTATTTGAAAGCTTAATTTAGTGGCACTGCTTTTTTTATTTTACTAAGATCTTTCCATTTTCACATTTACTTAAAAAAACAACAACGCAGATATCCCTAAAAACCATGATGAATGAGACTTGTCAACAACATATGTTCTCATTAATATATTGTCGTGCACTTCAAGCAGCCTAGTCAGCAGTTTTCTCCCATTTGCTAGTGCTTCTTTTTTGACCACACTTTTTTTGTCTACTCAACATTCTATCAATACAGTAAAACCATTGAAACAGTGAATAAACGCTTTGATAACATTGTAATCTTTTGAGCTGCACTTGAACACTGGAGATTGCAAGGCATGGGTATTAGGAAATATGGAACTTTCTGGAAGTCATAATTACTGAAAAGTTACCCATTACTTTAATGTTCCTAATAAACCAAAACATTTTTAAAAGCTGTAATATCTATAGCATTGGTGGTAGAAAAATGTAGGTTAATTTCATGATTTGAATGCTGTTTTCTTTTCTTGGTCTTTTGTTTTTTTCTTTTCTTTGATTATTAGCTAAACATATAAACCACTTCTAATAATACTGACATACAATTAGATGGAAATTATAAAGTAAATCTTCAATGCTAATAA
>JAVLVB010000221.1:534122-561184 GCA_032876305.1 Orestias chungarensis | reverse complement strand
GGGGGGGGGGGGGGGGGGGGGGATACAAGCACAAGCGGCATGGCAACACATAGAAAGAGGAAGAAAAGAGTTACCCATATGTAGCCGCCGTTTCACCCGCTTGTCCACATCAGCTACTGACGTGGCATTGAACTCAGAGCTCTCAATTGCAGCCTCATCTTTCTCTAAAACACAAGTGACAAGGGGACAAACAGTGAGCAGCAGGTTAATGAGAAGCCCAATTGACCAGCCCTAACTTTGGCATCTGAGCAAAAATAAAAAACCAAAGCCAAGAAGCAAGAAGCGATGAAGAGGCACCACAATCCCTGTTAGAGTGTTAATCCCCAAACATTGATCAATCCCCTGCAGCAAATCAAACAAACAAAATAAAATAAATGAAACTGATCAGTATCAGTAGCTTAATGAAGCAGTAGGTAGGCAAAAAGGTAGAGAGGGCAAGAAGAAATTTCCTGGCCTAAAATATAAACCTTCAAAAAAACTCTAGAGGTCAAGGGATATTTTTTTGGAAGGGATAGGTTGGGGTGAACATTTGGATTTTGATTCTGATCGTGACCTTGCTGTTGGTAATGGTGTTTAAGTGTTTCATAACACACAGCCACACATTTTTAAGTAATAATTTCCTCATTTTAACATGTAAGAAAAAGGAAGAGGAACAAAAATATTAGGAGGAAAAAGTGTCTGATCGTTTCTTATAGTTGCTTCTTTCAACAATGACAAGGAGAGGGGCAAGGAAAACAGAATGATGATGCTAGAAAGAGCACAAGGGCAGTGCATAAGGGGGCAATTAGTATGGAGAAGGTACTTAAAGAACACAAATGACATGATGACTGGGAGGGATTATAGAACAAAGAGGGAAAAGAAAAAAGAAGAAAGTTTGCAGTCCTTCATGAGTTACAATGGGAGGGGGTAAAGGGAAAGTGAGGTATAAGATCGCTAAAGGCTGCAAATGTAAAAATTTTGGGGGGGTATTGCATGTACAAAGAATCAGGAATAGAAAGGAAGAGAGGGTAGTCTGGGCGCAGTGCTGGTTGCCTGTTTGTCTATTGATCAAACCACAACAGTCTTAACAGTCAATGCTTGATTAACCACATTCCCAAAAGCTGGACTGCAGCAGCGGAGAAAAAATGGCAACAGTACAAATTAGAATAAGGGACTGATTGTAACTAAAGTACCATGCATGTCTTGCATTGGATGATGGGGTTGGGAGAAAGAGCCATAATTAAGGTCTAAATTAGCATCAGTCTATGAATGAGCGCCACTTGCTCCAAGGAGAAAAGTCTTTGATGTTCTATGGAGTTGGAGGGTGAGGGGCCAGCCATTGGTTACAATTAATGTCCCTTCCTTTCTCCTTGGTCCACCTTGGTACCGTTTTCTCCAGTGAAAGTAAAGGATGCTCTACAGCATACTCAGCAATGAATAGAGGCTTTCTGGTGCTCAGCTAACTGGGTGAAATGCGGTAGTGTGAAAGTCTGATTGTTGAATCAAAAGCTTGCGCATACCAGCTTTTGAGTCTCTGTTGGCTAGAGTGTGTAAAAAAATGTCAGTGAGGGAGATCAAATGTAAGTGTGTGTGTGTGTGTCTATATGTATGTGCAAAAGCTCTAGAAATCTGTGGTACTAGTAGATCGTTGTAGGGCCACAGAAAGGTAAGTGACCTACAGGGGGGAAAATAAGTTTTGAAAACAACAAAGTTTTTCATAGAGAGAATATCTTTAATGGGGCTATTAAAATTCACACCATACCTTGTTAGCAACTCAAGTAATCCATACATACAAAAAGATCAACATTATTTCATCAATAGCTAAAGACATGTGAAAAGGAGTGGAATGGCAGAGGGAATGAAAGCTAAAACAATGAAAAGACAAAAAGGCATGAAATGCCAAAAAAAGGACCTATATTTATTTAGAAAGCATTTCAGTATCCATCAGTGCAAATAAATACCAGTTAAATCTAATAGTCTGGATTGAAGGCTCATAAAAATGTTTCTCAAGAAAAAACACGAAGCATTTTATAATTTAAAGTAGGAAAATGCTCCATCAAGTTCTTTGGAACATTATCAAATCCAATTATATTAATGGGACTGGTTACAGACGTAATTCTAAATATCTGAAGGGTAAGGTGAGAACTTTTGGGGCCATTTTCTGAAAGTAAACCAGCTGTCTGACAGACGAGTCAGAACGATGGTCAGAAGAACTTTCCTAGAGCAAAAGAGACCTAACAGAAACATTGGAAAGACTTAGACTCAGATTAAAAGTCCCTTTCTGATTGTTCAATATGAATCTTGTTCAAACAACACTCTGCTTCAAAAATTTACGTTATTGCAGAGCATTTCAACAAGTCAATGAATGTACAAGATGCAAGACTTTACTACCAAAGCATGAACGTTAACCACACAAGTCAATGTAAATGTTCACAAGGCGACACTTCACTGCTGAAGAAAAACTTGCTGTTGCTTGTTTTAAAGTTGGCTGCAGAACCTTTGGATGAGTGACCTCTATATTATTAGACTCATTTTTGAGAAGAAATGCCACTGTGCATCACTTCCATAGCACTATAATTTGGAAGGTCAGTTCATTAAAACCAAGAAATTAGGTCCATGGAGGTTAGGAACTGTTGAATACGTGTTGGTTGGGCAACTCCCATACAACCTCTGGGACCCTACTAACAGCTTAAAAATAATTCTGCGATGAAAACCACACTTTTCCTCCTGAATATGAAGCTTGACTATGGAACCTCTTATCTAGAACCCCTGAATAAATACTGCTGGACAGTCATGGACGTTCCTCCCGGTCTGCCGTTTCAGAGGAACTGCCCTTAATGTCCACGAGAGATTTCAGGGATGTGTCAACTAACATAATTCTGCAACATGTGTCAACTACTTGGGCCCTGTGGCCCTGCCACCAAAATACTTCTAACTTTTCTCCAGATTTCACTTACTAATTGTAAAAAATTGCAATAGGATTGAAGAGGTCGGCTATGTTTTCAGTACACTGACTTACAATGTACCAAAGTCACCAAGCCCCACCATTGGTGGTTATCTATTTTACCATACAAAGATACCAAAGGGTGTATGAGAATCTCATTCTCCATAACCACACCGAACCCCTACAGTGACCGAGTGTTTTGGTTAAGCAACCATTTAAGACGGCATAGACATTATCTACTGGCTGCTTCTTGTGTACCACAGGTTAAAAAGTTTTATTTGAGTTGCAACAGAAATACAAGTCTGCAAAGTGGCTTAGTTTGTAGCACTGTTGCCTTGAAGTATGTAGGTCTATGTATGTTCTCCCTCAGCCTGTATGGGGTCTTTCTGGGTACCAAAGTCCCAAAATATGACTTTTAGATCAATCATATAAGTTATCATTTGGTGTTTGTGTGTGTGCAAATGATTGTTTGTCCTGTTTGTCTCTGTGCTGCACTGCAATGGCATTCTGTCCAGTGTCTACCCTGTCAATTGCAGAATTACTGCTGTAGATGGTCACCTGCCCCCATTATTCTTAGAATAAGTGAGTTTAAATGACGAATGTATGGTACAGACATATGTGTACATTTTCTGAAACAAGCCAATTATAATTATATTTTCTCAGAATTTTATTACTGTCTTCAATACTTATTTCCCCTGCTGTATGCAGGATGAGGTGTAACAAAATATGTAAACCATTCTACAACTAGAACTAGAAAATAAATGTGATAAAACCAATGCCACTAAACTGATGCACCAACAATTAAAAAATTACTTTATACATTTAAAAAGGGCAAATGGTAAAAAAAGGGGGAGAGGAAACAAGGGAATTCATACGAATGCAGTGCAGGGACTCCAGTGCAGCTGGTTAACAAGGAAAGCAACAAATGCATAGATTAGTGACAGAGGTAACCAAATGAATGATGTCACAAATGGGAGTGGACACATGCAATAAAAATGGCATATTATGACATGGGTGGTCAGCGTGAGCCCCTGCTTCTCTGTTCAGTTATGTAATGTCAGTAGAAGCAAGGAGGCATGGATGCCATCTTTAAGTTGGCATTTATTAGTTAGCCAGTTGGTTTCAACAGTTCTTGCTCTGGATTTTGCTTGGTGATGGCAAATGACAAGATAGTGAGAGGACAGTACGGGGAGGTTAGGTAAGGCTTGCTTAATCTAAGATCAGGCTGCAATTGAGATGTCTGTTTAGCCACAGATTGTAACACAAGACCCCTGATCCCCCCAACCCATGGGTATGTCCTCTAATGCACTGAGTAAAAGTTCTTCTTTTACCTCTAAACTGGTTTTCACATAGATGTTTAGACAAGACAGGCAATCAGGTACTATCTCCAGAAAGGAGGAAGACAAAAGAGGGAGGAGTGGGACATCATCTGTGTAGAAAGGGTAAAATAGGATTGGGTGTTTAAGGTGTGTCCAAAGTGCTGAGGGGTTTCCTGGGATGACAGACAAGGTCTTCTTTCATCAAAATATGAAGAAAGAGAAAGGGAGAGACACACGGGGAGAAACGATAGACATCAGACACTGGGAGTCAGAGGAAGCTTCCAGCTCTCCTTTCTTTTTCCATTCTGTAGTCTTTCCTTGACATGGTGATCCATCTCCTTATGGAAGCTGAAAAGAAAACATGTTACCAGCAGTCAAATGCTACTGCTGCACAGCTATCGGTTGCAGTAATGAGGGACAAAAACAATGAGAAACAAAATAGGTGATTTTTCTTTTGATATCCCTTGTATGGCTGGTCAAAAACATTGAATTGTTATCGTAAAACCTCTCGGATGATTTCTGGTCTGTCAACTGACAAACCAACATCAGATGCTACAAACATTTTCCTTTGTTCAGCATCAAGTGTAAAAGTGTTTCTTTGACCTAAACTAGACAATAATTGTTTTAGTGCTGGCTAGACTACAATAATTTTTCCATTTTGTTACGTTATACCCACAAACTTTAATAAATGTTATTGGAATTCAGTGATTTAGCTGCACAAAGTAATGCATAAATATTCTGATTTGACATTTGTATGTGTAGAACTACCTTCACAACAGTTATTACTGGAAATCATTGTATGTTTTCACCAGCTTTAGAGAACCACTACTGTTAAAATATGACGATTGCTGAAACAGATTGAATGACACCCAAGTTCATTACATTTTCTAAGTAAGTGACTTAATTGTACTCAGGCTAACCCAGTTATTTTTCATTTCCTGTTAAAAACATCCTCTTTCAAATAAATCCTTCACTTAGTCAAGCATAGCTATGTTTTCTCAAAAATAAAACATGTAAGTGGATCCCATATTAATTTCAGATTACTGACCAATGGTATCAACCAGTATCAAACATAAACATCTAACAAGAAAACAAGTTTTGTATAAAATATGCAAAAACAAAATGAACAGCTTTCTAAATAAAATATCACTTTATTGCGGTTTTGCAATATAATAGCAAGTCCATACTCTTTTGGTATGTAAAGTTAACACTAGAATCACCAGTAAGTCGAATTTCCTGTACAAATTATTATTGATCTTTAATTCAGCCAAAAATAACTATGTTTCATTCATCACCCATTTTCTTATTATCTTAAAGTCTAAAATGAACACTGAAAGGTCTTCACATTTTAGGTATGGTATTTTTTTTCTTCCTGGCACACTTCAATGCACCATGAATCACAAACACGACGCCCAATTAAATTTTTTCAAGTCCTAGTCAAGCTTCAAGTCCCTTATCCCAATTCAGAGATATGTCTCCTGTCTCTAACAACCGAAAAAACCCTTTTCCTGTCAATACAAAACATTCAAATTAGTCTAAAGATTGCTTCACTGACTGTTAGAATTCCAAACCTGTCCTGTTAGAAATACATTTTCACATGAATATTTAATCTATTTTTTTTTCATGAAATAATTGTTCATATTATTCTAAAAATGTTACTTGATCTTCTTTAGACAGAGATATAACACTTGTACATGAATTTCTAAATGAATAAAGCAATGCGCTTCTTTGTCTATGACTATATTAAAAGCATATTATTATTTCTTCATTTTGTCCATCCCATTATACTCTGTACTAAAATGGCTTTGAAGATTTTGCGATGGATAATTTTGAACAACATTGGAAGCCATTTTCTAAATCCACAATTAGAACCTTTCTTCTCAATTCTAAATAATCCCAGTGTTTCAGTGTTTTGTGGAGTTTGCCAGGGCGGCCCTTCTCGTAATCATACCTATTTAGGCTTTAATGGACATGATTTTAAGGTGCAGTAATGAATGGGGCTACGGGAAAAACATACAGTGAAAATAACCCATTCTGGTGGTTCTAGTGTTAAAAACTTTGCATAAAGCCTAAATTGGTGTTTTATCGGTCAGTTCCTTTTCTACTTATAATTAATTTGGCTATTAGGGCTGTTTCAAGAGGACAAAATCAAATAAGTATTAACTCATAACTAACAACTAACTAAATAAATTCCGCTATGTAAAAATAGTTGTATGCAAGAAAAAACTAAGTACACCTTTCCTCTTAGAAAGGTCCAAGAGCACTTGATTAACAAGTGTGACCATAACAAAGAGGAACTCTGGCAGTTTGCTGATCTGGAGCATTCAGATGTATTTAACACAATGCCAGAATAGAAAGATAATAAAAGGAACAATTGTTAATGATAAATGTTTTGGAAAAGGGGGGAAAAGTTACTTTTCTTTAGCTATTTCTTTTCCGTCGTTCTACTGAGGGTAAGATTATTCACAAAGTGGAAAACTCTCTTAATAATACTTTTTGGGAAAGCTACAGCATATCCCAAACTGGGTCATTAAACGGAACAATGATGACAATTTTTCATCTGCAACATAATATCTGAAGACGAGAGAATGGGGCTGTTGATGTGGTAGATCAAACCTCAGCATTAACTGAGTCCATAAACAACCTTTGAAGAGAACTCTGCAAACCTGGACAACTGTAAAAAATGAAGCAGAGAACAGTGGGCCTAAATTCCTTCACATTCATGTGAAAAACAGAAGTCATTGTTGCTAAAGGTGATTCAATCAACACAAAAATGTTTGGGTGTACTTAGTTTTCTGTTTACACTTAGCTTCATTTTTGTTAAAAACAATTCCTGTCTTACTGTCAGTTCTGCGTGTTTTTGTACACATTATTTCAGACAAAGCAAATCATTTAAATCACATCTTAGAATTTAAATAGGGAGTACTTTATAGTATAACAGAAACACACAACTTAGTTACGATAGTATGTTTGTACCTTGAGGTTAAAAAATAAAGATGCTTGCTTGGTTAATTCTCCATATTTCCAAGCATCTGATGCCAAACCCCCTGAAGTAAAAGCAGTTATTGGCAGTGTAAACCCCTCAGGCTCCTCCAGCCGGTGCCAGCAGGGAGGAGGTGATGAAAGAGATAAAAAGAACATTCTCACTTACCTGGAATATTTTATTCATCCTGGATCAATTTTAAAAGCAAAATAAAAAAGATCATCTTGAACCTACAGTTAGGATCCTGAGGACACTTATACAAATCAACTTCCTGTGTGTGATCGGGTTTTATAACAGCTGTTGCCACTCACAAATGGAACAATTTATACAGTATGTCAATTGAAACCATTTAAGCAATAGTTCTGATCCTTGAAAACAGGGTGAATGGGATGTTATGAACAATCAGGATATAAAGGTAAGCAGATATATTAGTTTAGTATTGTCAATATTGCTAACTAGCTTAATGCTGAAGCTATAACTTACAAATTAATATAAATACAGCAGAAAAACAGTTTCCAGTATAAACAACCTATTTTAATAACCTACTATGCTAATATAAAGTCAAGATACTCATAGCCTACTATGGATTTAGAGTTGTAATGAAATGACACACTGATACTCTGACTATCAACTTTAGGGAAAAGATTGGTTATAATGTCTAAACCAAGTATGTGTACCTACCTACTTTTATTATTTAAAACAAACTCCATAGTATGAAGGATTACAAGTTTTGGTTAACATGTTTTTTAGCCTGCTGTGGTAAGGTATTATTATTAGCATCAGACATGATTGTGAGTGCTTGAATCTTCTATTTTAGAGCCTCTTAGTTTCTGGCTTATTGGGCAAACTGTAACACTGTAGACACTTCCAAATATGTTTCAATTGTTTGTGTCAGTTTCAGTAACCAGTAGAAAGTACGTTTTAAGAAAAACCCAATTACAAAAATCTGAATTTACTAAAAAGACAACATATTTTTTATCAACAATAAAACAACCTGACTAATAAAGTCAGTTTTACTGAGGGTAAAAATGCAGCTAGGATTAAACTCAAACCATAGTCAAAGTAGAGTCAATAAACATTCAGGTCAAAGGTTTAAAAATAACAATCAAGAGTAAAAATCAGTAAAACATAAAAAAACACTTAAATAATGAATGGTTATGATTTCATAATGAAAATCCCAAATAACACAGACTTAAAATCAGCTATGGAGCTGCTTTACAAGCAGTTGTGCATTATGTTTCATCTGTGATCGTTTAACTGAGTCGGCAATTAAGTAAAAAATATTCAAAATTGTCTTGGTTGTACATTGGAAGTTTTGTCAGAAATCCAAATGCTATGAGTGTAGGGTAATGTGAAAACTTCTGTAAAGATGGAAGGCCAGCTGCCTGTTTCAAGCCACGGGTTTGCATAGTTTTGGAGGCCATTATGGCTCTCACTTACCGATGCAGGTCTTGCTGTCTGAATGCAGGGCGTACTTTTGGTGACATCCACAAACTGGCCCTGTGTCCGTGTCTTCACATGTGTGCTGGCAGCCTCCATTTCCATAGTTACAAGTTACTAAAAAATTCAAATTAAAATGTTACATTTTGCACCAATAACTGAGAAAACAATTGTGACACCATGTTTATTTTGAATATCAGTACTGTTGGTTATTTACCTTATATCTTTGCTATCAGTATATTTATTTATTAATTCATTTTTGAATTTTTGCACAGTAGGAGTTTTATTCATTTTTGGAAAAGATTTTGTTTTAGAGTTACAAAAAGTAAATATACCACATGGCCATAAATGTTTGGCAATTAGTAGAATGATTAATGCAAAGAAAACAACAAAAACAAGCTATATTTATGCATAAAGACATGTAAATTAAAAAACTTTGAAATACGGTGCAAATAAATAACCAGGATACAGATTTAGTAAGGAAGAGTAAAGAGAAAGTGTTTAATAAAAAAACGAAGCAAGAACCAACTTATTTCACCTGGTTTTAAGTTATTTTTAATCCGTACTTAAACATAAAGGTGTTAAATAACAACAATCGCCTAAAAGTAGCTGAGGGACATCAACGGGTAATTAAGTCTTTGTCAATGGTGTCTTTGGATAGGCCAAAACCTATTCATAGGTCTTTAAAACTGTTTGGTCCTTGTAACCTTGTTGGCAGGGATGTGTGGTATCAGCATAAGCATTAGGGCATCTATTGGGGAGAAAAATGTTTGTAGGTTCTTTGCTGTCCCAAGATGAACTGAAATTCAGACAATAATCTATCGATTTACAGCAACAAACCTCTGTGCATTTTACAGGGATTTTCCTCTTTATGTAGCAATACAAATAAATGTATAACCTTGTTCTATGCGTTGCTTTCTAAAGAGGTCTGTTTGAATTGCTCAGTGTTTGGAAGCCCCAATGATTGGCGGACTACAATTCTAAAACAGAAAGCAGAAATAAACGTCTTTTCTTTAGCAGCAAACAGGAAGCTTGTCAAAGGTGACTGACGGACAAGAACAACTTGAGAAAATTTGAGTGTATAAAACCGCCAGAGATTGCTTGATGTGTTTATGAATGTTTGGAAGTAATACTACTACTATAGTACTATTTAACTTGTTTTCCAGCTCAGCACTGGATCTTTCACTGCTAATGAAATATCACCACAGAAGAGAACCAATTTAAACTCTACAGAGGTTGCTGCAGTACTCACACTCTGCCTGTGAGAGAAGAAGAAGAAGAATGATGCCAAATAAAGTGCAATTAAAAGCTTATTCCCCCCTCAATAATAGCGGCTCTGCATTCCATGGCTGCACACGCTAAATGAGGAGTGAGAAAAAGCAACTGAACTGTAAAGAGTTGTGAATTCCTGCTACTGAATCCTTCAGCACCTTCAGTTTGGGTTGATGTGCTCAAATGGTTTTGGAATTAAATGTCCACCCTCATATTTTACCACTGAAGTCCTATTGGAAGCTGTTCATCATACTGGTTACTGATGTTTATCACAGGAACAGCTCGATCTTTTTTACCACTACGTAAATGCAAGAAAAACAAGCATACAAAGAAAGCAGTTAGAGGTTTACAACCTTGTAGAACTGGAAATAAAATGGAGACTTAACTGAATCCAAATCTTAATATTTGTTGAATACTTAATCATAAATAAAAAACTGAAGAAAAAAACAGGTCACACATTTGGAAAAAAGAACAAAAGTCCTCTCTCTGACTACTTTCTTTATATCTCCACAGAACAAAGAAACATGACAATATACATTTTATTTCATTGTCCATGTTATGTTCAGTTAGGACTGGATAGTATATTAGTAATCAGCCGAAAGTTAATTAGATTGTTAAATTAGCCAAAGAATAAACCTTTGCTTTTAAAAATTAAAATTAACAAAATCTATTAAGAAACTGAAGATGGATTCCATTTGTAGCTTTCAAACATGAACACGGCTAAGGCAAATCCTCCCTGATTTTTTGCAAAGCACCTATAACTTGCTTTTTCTTAAAATCTGTAATACTTTAAGCTCGTCAAAGATTGAAGAGATTATTCTGCAAGCAGGCTATCTTAAACTCACCTTTGGTATTTCTTAAAATGCAACACACAATCTGAAGCCAACTGTAATACATGTCTGACAAACTATTGAACCATCTTACTACCCTCTCCTACCGTTGTGTAACGCTCTTAATGATGAATGCTTGGTTACCCAAACTAATAGAAACAACCGTCAGCTCTTAAGGAACCGTAGTTCAAAGGCACGCCATCCAAGCTAGTTCAAGAATCAGAGGTATATTTGGGGGAAAATATGCTGTCAGAGATTTTTATCTTTACAACAAAGAGTTGTTACAGATTTCTCAAATGCACATCTAACATGCAAATCAGAGTTTCTACCACATCCAAATGGTCGCCTACTGGGCTGAACCATTATACAGTGAACTTATTATTAAGTTAGACAAGCACTTTTGAGAAAATTTGAGATCCAATGTCAGGTTATGATGAAAGTGTCCTCTCAGAAGACAGACAGACTTTGGTTTCAACGAGACAGCAACATTATTAGGGTAGGCTGTCACATTTAAACAATGGTTAACTTGTACCAGGCAGCCACATTGGGTAAAGGAAATATGACCAAGACCAGACTAAACCATTGATCAAACAAGGAGTGACATTTGCTTTTGGTTTAATGCTAAATTCTAACTAAGCCATGTGGATGTTGCAACTGGAGATGCGTCTGACCATATTTTTCTAATCTGTTTTTGGTAATTCTGTGCAAATTGTGGGTTCAGTTTTATGTTCTTATGTACGGTCTGCAACAAACTGCTAAAATCTGCAAGGACTCTCTTTTACCTGCAGACTTCTTTGCATTTTCTTTTGCGATTTTTGTCACAGCTTAGAGTGGACACAGAGATCCGATGTGTGGGTCAGATGTGATACATACATGTGCAGTCTTTCTGGTTTTTGGCCAACTCAAAACCAGGTCGGCACTCGCATGACACCCCACTTTTGAAGGGAGCTTCTCTGCAGATGTGAGCACAGCCATGGTCTTTGTTCATGCAGTTCATTCCATCTGTTCAAAGGAAGGGGACAATAAAACATGGACATTTTTAAGACATTTTTGAGAGTGTTCAAAACTTGATTTGATCCAACAAAACTTGATTTGATTGAATAAAAAAGGGATCAGATGAGTACATGACACATCACTCACGAATGCCATTGCAGTAAAAAAGGACTTCAACAATAGCCAGGCTTTGGTTTCTAACCTTACTGTTAGATGGGTTAAAAAGATCTTTAACTCGAGTTTATCCGGACAATCAGAACAAATTCAGCTATTAACATCCTTTGTTCTAGGGTTTGTTAATATTATGGGTCATAGCTTCTACCATATTCTCTAACTGTTAAAACTGGAGTCACACAGGGCTTTATGCTGAGTCCACTAATATGTCTATTATTAATTACCTTCCCTAAGTGAAATCCTGATATTCAAACATATGCAGATGATGTTGTTAATTTCCTCTTTTGGTAATAGTTTAAAAGGAATTGACATACAGATCATCAGATATTACAGGAATGGTTAAATAATGGCCAGTGAAATATCAAAATTGTGAGAGAACAGCAAGTCTGTTGTAAAACTCACAGTACAGATTTAAACAATTAGACTTTCTGTTAGGATGAAGAAGAAGTTGGTTTTGAGCAAAACGTTTAGCCACTTCACCAATGTCTCTGACAACAAAATCTTTTTAAACCGGGTATCGCAAACATTTCAGGAAAAACCCTAGTGGTAAGGTTTAAAGTCCTCCCCAGCAGTAAAAGTGTAAGTACGCAGAACATACGGATACATAAACTGCTGTACGCTTACACAAACAGATAACAGGAAAAAAAGCAATAGTGGACAGCAGTGAGCAGTGTGTTGTAGTCATTGTGTTGAAAGAGTTTTAACCTTAGCCATACTCATAATTGGGGCCACAAAGACATTTATTTCCTGTTATTTCTGTAACTACTTGAGATTTCTTTGACAATACTTTTTAGAATAAAAACAAACACTTGCAACAACTGCTTTTTTTCCCCTAAATAACGATAAAGTGAACCTTCATTATAACGGTGTTCATCTTTCACTGCTTGGCAGATTGTTTTTCACAGTGCATTGGATTCGGCACTCTGGCCAAATAGAGCAAAGTCAGGACGCAGGTGCACTGTCAGATAAGCAGTGAAATTTGTTTACAGTACATTTTCTTAAAAATCAACCACGCACCTCATGTGTGCAGTAAGTTCCAATATCTGTAAAAAAGATGTCGTTGAGCGACTTCGGTAAGCTCTCCATTTGATTGACTGTTGGACCATTTCCTGCTGACATCGGGACGTAATACGTACACTATTGGTGCCCATAGCGTGAAAAACCAAGTGAAGCGAATTAATTTGAGTGAGGTATGCCTCCAGCCAACAGCTCCGCACAAGCTGAGTGAGCCAAGCAAGTGAGCAGTTTGTCAGTGATGAACGCGTGTCTGAGCAGCACTGCATGAGTGTGTGTGAGACACGCTTAAAATCATTGTTCCTTCAGCAGATCTGTGGTTTTGAATGAATATCACTGCGCTCAACCAAGGGGCACATAAATCACGCCATATAAACAGGGGGTTCAAGGTGAAGTCGCAAGCAGCGTCTTTTAACCTGTGTCTTCATACGACAATTTGTCCGACTGTACTTCGTATTGATGATTAAAACAAATATTTTACAGAAGTTATTTGTAAAAAAACATTCATACTTTCATTTGGTAAAGAAATGCTTGTGTCTGAAAACAGGTTTTGTTCTTTGGTTTCAGTGTAAAAATAAATACATAAAATTTTTTGCTACTTCACGTATTTCACTTTCTTTTTGGAACGTAACACCCACGAAAAACGAGGGATCACTTTACACCCAGTTTAGGTGGGCAGATTTTTTAAATGATAGGAATTTTACCTAATTCATTGGACCCTGCATGTCTTTCGATCACCCTATTTGTCTGACTTTGTATCAGTTAAGAAATGAATGTCCTATTCATGTCAATCATGAACCTTTGTGCATAACCTTAAATGGACAGTAATAAAACCTTTTATTAACATAAAACATGCATGATATTGGCCTGTGACATTTACTAATGTGCTATCAATGGTAAATTAAGCCGAAATGGCTTCAAGTACTTCATTATTGTGAAGTTAGTGAAGCTATCCACTTAGATAGACTATTACATAGAATTATAACTATATATCACTCCAGAGATACATCCAGGATCCTGGTTGCGGCAAAGAAGCAGGCTCCGCTCACGTATGAAGGCCAAACGGTCTTCATCAGACAGAATATAACTGCTACTGTCAAGGAGATGTGGCGTGAGTTTAACAGAGTTTGCGAGCTTCTTATCAAGAAGGAGGTAAGATTCTCCATGACATACTCGGCAGTTCTGTCTTTTACGCATGGAGGGAAACCTGATCGTTTCGATCCCCCAAGGATGCGCTTTCTTACCTGGACGAATTGTACTGAGACCATCTTACGGACTGATTGGTTACACACGTTGGAGATTGCCTGGAGATTGATGCTCTACTTTTTCCTTCCATTTATTTTCGGAGGAGAACTCTGTTGCAAAGGTATGTGGCTAATTGTTGGATAGATACTCCACAAGTTGAACTTTTGTTTACGTTGTGCCTCACAAGTTTAAACGAGATATCATAAAAAATATATATACATATGTTGGTTGCTAATATTTATCACCAATACGTTTAAATTGCCATGGCTCGGGATGGAATGTGGTGGGCTTAGCTTCTCAGTTTCATGTGCCCCGGTTTTTATTTTGCCGCTGTGGTTGGCGTCCCGGTGACAATAACAGAGACAGACATCACAAAACGACAGAGATAATAGGATTATGAGGGAATTCTATCAAAAACTGTAATCATCTGAATGCAATTCATCTGACATTAAAATTAGAGAATTCTTAGGCGGAGTGACTCGGAGTGACAATCTCGCAGAAAGAAGTCAGAGAAGCCATCGCCTCCCTTAAAGGTGGAAAAGCTCCTGGACCTGAAGGCTTCTGCCCAGAATTAGTGGTAGGGCCACTTACTGACATGTTTATACACTCGTTTGGGTGTGGAGACTTCCCGCTAACACTTAACCTGGTGAACATCAACCTCATCCTTAAAAAAGATAAACCATCAGACATCTGTGGCTCGTATAGACCTGTTAGCCTTATTGGGATAGATAGTAAGGTGCTCTCTAAATTACTTACAACGAGACTGGAGAAGCTTTTGACTCTCTTAATAAACCCAGATCAGACTGGTTCATACAAAATCGTTTCTACTTCACAAATATGAGAAGATTACTTAACATAGTTCAGTACTCAAGCCAAACAAACTGTAGAGCCTTTGTTTTATCTTAAGATGCTGAAAAAGCATTTGACAGGATTGAGTGGAAGTACTTGTTTAATGTTTTGGATAGATTCGTGATAGTGGGTGATTTTCTGAAATGGATCAAGATACTTTATAATTTATAGGCTATGGAAGCTTAACTTCTCTCCAACACGTAGGAAAATTTGGATGGATTTGAAAGGTGGAATGACCTGACTTATCAATTATGGGGCGTATAATTTTAATATCCCCTCCAAATGTTACCCCTTTGGCTAACCAAAAAAGTTATTACAGATATAGAGAGAGCATTTTCCAGATTCATTTGGCATGGCAAGAGAACACGGCAGAAAATCAGAGTTTTACAGCTCCCTGTTGACAGAGGTGGCTTGGCTTTGCCAAACATCAATTATTACAATTGGGCTTGTCACGCTCTTTCTCCGTGGAAATGGTTACACGCTCATCTCAACTCAGACCCTTGTCTTGATCCATGGGCCTGTCGACCTGCTTCTTTGTGGAGCCTCACCACCGGAGATAGGAAGAGGCTATCAAGAGATATTAAACATAATCCAATTATTTATAACACAGTTAGGGTGTGGCAGAGAATTTGGAACCACGCAGGAGGTGGGCTCTGCTCCTCACTCCTGACATCTCTTACAAGAAACCAGGATCTTATCCCAGGGCTGGAGCCTAACATTTTTGACCTGTGGCATTGCAGAGGAGCGAGAGTGATCGGAGATCTGTTTACAGAAAATGTACTCATGATATTTCAACAATTGCAGTCAAAATTCGTTATCCCTAAAGAAACCTTTTTTGGTTTTCTCCAAATTCACCATTTAATTGGTTCGTTGAGGCCCTCTCATTCTGGCTTGGGTCACACACAATGAGATTGAGAAATTCCTTGTCGACCGAAAAAACCTAGGCATTTTATTTCTGCTTTCTATGCAGTACTCTGCTCTCTCAGCCCAGGCGGTTCCGGGGACATTGCCCGGAAATGGGAGGGAGACCTTGACACAGTATACATAGAGGATGACTGGCAAGAAGCCATTAATGTGGTTAATTCAACCTTTATATGTAACACGCTCATAGAGACACAGTATAAAATACTACATCGTCTACATATAACACCTTTTATACTGAATAATCTGGATCGCCAGCTCTCTCCCTCAAGCAATAAATGTGGAAGAGAGGTTGGAACGTATTATCACTATTTCTGGCAATGCAAACTAATTAAACAATTCTGGGGTGCAATTTCTAAAGACCTGAGTGACGTGTTTCATGTAAAACTCAGCCGTAACCCAGGTATGTTTCTTCTTGGCCTCCCTTCAAAATCAGTCACTCTGACACAGTCACACTTCAAACTTTGTGACAAATTATTGCTTTTAGCTAGAAAATGCATTGTAATTAATTGGATTAAGGATAAACCTCCAACTATCACACAATGATATAGAGAAGTATTTAGGGTCCTCACTCATGAAAGGATTAGTGTGGTTCTTTAGGGAAATGAGAAACACTTCATTGATATGTGGTCTCCTATGCTTAGATATTTACCTATAGAGTTGACGCAACTTGTGATGAGAGGTCAGAATACTATAAAGTGGAAGATTTAACCAGGTCTTAACTAAAGAACAGCCCGCTTTTGTATTACTATGCATCTTTCTTCTTTATTTGATTATCTGGCTAGATATGATTGTGTTGATGTCGGGCTTTAAATATGTCCGTAAATGTTTGCCGACCATTGAAGACATGATGTAACGTGAATGTGACATTGTACGGTGCCTTCCTTCTGTTTTATTTTTATTTTAAAAAAAATTCTGTTTTTGGCTTTTGTTTTGTTTGTGTTTGTATTGTTGTTTCTCTTATTTTCTCTGCTTGTAAAAACCTAAAACTAATAAAATATTATAAAAAACAAAACAAAAAACTCATAAGTAAGCAGTGTTTATACAATCTATTAAGACCTGTGACAAGTTAAATAAACAGAGGCAGAGGGAGAAGTCTGACATAGATCGGTCACTCTGCACAATTAAGCCTAAAATAGCAAACAGAGCTGGGGGTCCACACTGTGGCCTCTCAATGTTCGCAATATGATAAGGCAGGAAAAAGGGAAAGGGATGAGGAAGGCTAAATTGAAATCCACCACATCTACTACTCTGTCACCTGCATTAAGCGGGATGAGCACTTGCTGGCTCTGAACAGGTGGTCAACTTGTAGAGACAGGATGAGATATTTCATCTTTATTACTAATCAAAACTAACATTTTCTTAAAAAGTGAATAAAAGTTCTCGGTTTAATTTGAATTAAAAAAAAGACGAAATACTTTTTATTACAGTTGCGGTTCTTAAGATACACATAGCATTTTTAAATTTTGTCACATAAAAACCTCAAAAAACTATGCAAATTTTTCAGATTTTATGGAAATAGAAAATGTCATGTTTTTTTAAAATATTTTTCTAAAAAGTTTAGGCTACTTAACACCACTGAGTCAGTCAGGTTAGATGAAGTGCTCTGATAAGCTTCACTGTAATCACTGAAGAAACAAATCCCCATATCCATCCATCGATTTTCTATACACCCTTGTCCCTATTGGGGTCGGCTGAGTCTGCTGGTGCCTATCTCCAGCTTAAAACAGGCGAGAGGCAGGGGTACACCTTGACAGGTCACCAGTCCATCGCAGGGCATCACAGAGACATACAGGATAAACAACCACTCACGCACACACTCACACCTAAGGACAATTTAGAGTGCCCAATCAGCCTAACAGTCATGTTTTTGGACTGTGGGAGGAAGCCGGAGTACCTGGAGAGAATCCTCACATGCACAGGGAGAACATGCAATCCCCATATCATAATATCCAGAAATTATTATTATTTTTTATTCTAAACATGTTCTGTCCACCAGTTTGGAATAGAGAATTGTTGTCCAAGTAACATTGCAGAGCCAAACACATTTAATTTCACAAGTGGAGCATTATGACTTACACTGCAATTAGCCACTTGATATATAAGTATATAGATCTTTTTTTTAAACTGCTTTGTTTTGTGTCAAATTTAATGGAGACAGAGATGGAATTAAAAGGAGAAAACAGAAAGGGAGCGAGATGGAGCGAGGCATTATAAAAGAAGGAAGAGAATGGCAGAGACTGCAAAAGAACCCTCTGTTAATCCGCTTGTGCTACTTCAGAAAAAGTGGAAAAAAAACAACAACACAGAGAACCAGAAAATATACTGATGAACACATGCAAGTATAAGAAAAAAAATATCATAATATTACTTAAGAATACACAGTACCAGTATTAATTAATACAGGTCATATTTAGTAGCAAAGTTTCTCTATAAGAATGTTCAATAACTGGTGTAAGGATCCAGAGTTGGCCCCAGAACCCAAAGCAGACACAGGAGAGATCAGAGCCTCAGACATACAAATGCCTCCGAGCCAGCTGCCCAGACCTCGAGAAACAGTTACTTGAGCCAGTCTGACATACATTCAAGCACCCACCCCACCAAAACATCAACAAACCCACAAACTAAAGCTGGGATTCAACCAACTGCTCTGCAAATGTCAGAAATCTTAATCTTTTACAAAGCAACACATGCAGCCAAGCCACCCACACCCGAGCTGGAACCCGCACCCAAGGCCAAGCACAACCCAGCACCCAATGCACTCAGGCTCTACGGTTTTCTAACAAAGAAAATGTATGAGATAAAAAGAACAACTGCATTTATAGTTTAAAGAATTTAGACATAAGTGAACAGATTTATTTAATGGTTTCTGAAGTCAGTTGCTTCTACTAATATATATAATATAAAATATATTATCTAAAACCATAGAGAGATCAAAGTAGATTTAAATGAAAGTACAATTTGACTAAATGAAAAGAATGGGCAATGTATGCCTTAAAACCAAATTGACTGAATTCAAATTCTGTAACAAAGAATGGTATAAGATCTATTCATATCAACATGATATATTTTTGGTTATCAGTGACACTAGATGATGTCGATTTTAGATCAGAGGCTTGCTTCTTGTTTAGCACCTTCTAGGTTAGTAGCCATGTAAAACTGGCCTCCCTATAAAGTCTTAATCATGATGGGCATTCAATGAGGGGCATTTTGAACATTAACTGATCAGAGTTCATTAAACACTAATAATAGTACAATAGTAAAAGGACTCTGTACAATAATCTGAGGACAGTTATGGGCGAGGATTAGGGCTATTCTTGGACATTTTCTTTTGTGTTTAGCTTTGCTCAAATTAAATACGATTACATGTTGTAAAGCAGCTGTATTTGCATATACGAAAAAAGGTTGAAATTGGCAAAAAATGTATTAATCTGCTCATCATGTGCTTCACAAGCACCAGATTATTTTCAGAGTAGAAGTCGCTTGAGATGCAAAGAGGTCAAGTCTCCTATAAATGAAAGTAGAAGAAGTTCAACTTCTGCAACTACGGGGGGAAAAATAATTTTTTACAAACAAGCATATCTATTGGTTAGCACCCTTATATTAGTAAGGGTGTGTGTGCAGTTGAGTCTGTTTTACTGTTTACATTTAAGCTTCGGGTTTAATGTCTTGCCAGAACAGCTTGTTGACTTAGGGCAGACATGCACTCCTTGGTCATTTTATCAATCGTTATAATGCGTCCCTCTGCTTCGAATGATATTTCATTCTTATCGAGCTGAATCCAATTAATAGTTTTAATTGGATAAGTCAATAAATCAATTATTCTGACTGGAGCGAATATTCAGATTATTATGTCTATATAAATGTACCAATTGTGTGAGGTTTGATGATATAAATCACACGATTTTATGTAACTGGTGGTATGTTTCACAACTATCCAACATATTCAAATTGGAGAAACCAGTTTTCCCAGTTTTAAAATGCAACTCTTGTAGTTGTGAATTTATATTGTTAGTGAATTTTATTTAAACAGCTATGAAAATTTGAGAAAGGACCCAGTTAATGAGTAAACTAAATTAAATTGAAAAAAATTACTTCATAGTTGCTTGAGTTTTAAATAGTATTAATTAGGATGATTAAATACAACTGCATGTATAAAAGCAGGTAAAAAAACATTATCATTTTCCTTCCATTTACCAGTAATGTGCATCACTATCTCAACAAAAAAAATTAAAGTGTTGGAATCAGGCTCAACATGGAACATGATAACAGCATGTATATCAAGTTTGTCTGCACTTCACGACTTTTTTACATCTCCCAACTTCCAAATGAAAATGTAGATCAGCCTGAGGGGTTTTGGAAACTACTTTTGTAGACTTATGAGGTTAAGAGAAGGATTTGGCCACAGTTTGCAAAAATGTCCTGAACAGCATCCCCATACCTCGCCAACAGTTAAGGGAAACTCGTCTACGAAGAGATGAAGCTGATAGCAAAAGGTGAACTGACTTTTTTCGGATTCTCATGCGGATGAAAAAAGACAAGCGAAAACATTTGGACTACGATTTTTGCCTGGGATTAGCAAGGAAACTGTAGGAAAATGCGTCTTCCTTTTAGCTCCACTGAGCAGTTTTGTTTAAACTGGGAGGTCAGCAAGTTTATAACGACTGAAGTTCCTCACTGGGAGCCTCAACAGGTCCAGATAAAACAGAGACTTCATGGCCCAATAAGAACCCACAGGATAGAATTTGTCTCTCACCCAGTCTCTCCACAGTCTCTTTCATAATCTTCTGTCTTTCTCTTTCAATACTTCTGCCTCTCATTATCTACCTCATTTCGCATCCCTCTCGCTCTCTCAAGAGAGCAGACTGGAGATCAAATCCAAGCATATCACACTTGTGTTATTACAACCTGACTTTTGGAGTGTTCCACCCTAAAGTCCAGTAATTCTGGCTGGCAG
The DNA here is from genome assembly GCA_032876305.1 of Orestias chungarensis. NCBI lineage: Eukaryota > Metazoa > Chordata > Actinopteri > Cyprinodontiformes > Cyprinodontidae > Orestias > Orestias chungarensis. The sequence continues at coordinate 540,264 of JAVLVB010000221.1, read as the reverse complement.
CATGCAGTGGGAGACATAGACGGGGGGGGCAATCAGAATCAGAATCAGGCTTTATTGGCCAAGTATGCTCACACGTACAAGGAATTTGTTTTTGGTTACACAGATGCTTGCAGTGCACGAAAAACACAGTAAAGAAACAAGTATGAGTTGAAAGACAAAGACGGAAAACACAGGAATGTAGAGGAGGACTGACAGAAATGTAGAGAGATGAAAAAAGAGGAGAATCATTTAAAGCCTCCTCCCGATTCTTCTGGTGCTGGTGAGGAATGATTTCAAGTGCAACGCCAGTCTCATTGCCTGATGGCCCCACTAGGGATGAGGCGAGATTTCACAGCCTATTTAACCGTGGAGAAGACCGTAATGAAACGTTTTTAGGTCAGTTAAAACTTCGAGAGCCATTATATTAGTTTCCCAAGTATGGACTATCTCAGCAGCCCTAAAACACTAGCAAAAAACTAGCATTTTCAATATTAGCCATTTGATTTGAAAAACGATTGCCTGCTGGACTTTTGAACTCTTCTGACGTAGATTTATACTAGATTAGACTTTTTCTGAACCCTTAAACCCCATCAATCCTCTGGCTTCAACTTTACTTGCTCAAAATTGAGAAGCATGATCAAAATGGACCCAAGGCCTTTATCACAATGAATCCACTACCACCGTCACACTACTAGCTTTCTATAATGAAGGATGCATGTCTACAGTTTTATCCATAACATGTAGGATCTTGGAAAGTTCTTTACTCTCCTTCAGCTGGCGTTGATGGGAAATTGGATAGAGATCGATATAATATAGAAACTCTGCAAGTGAATTTAAAAGACTTGAAACTGAAATAATGTGGAATATTCAGCATGAACGTGTATATATTGCTCAGCAAAACTCCAGACCTAAATCATACTGGGACTCAATCCCACTGTAGGTACAGTCAACTACATAATGGAAGCTTTTGTCCATTATCCCTGCATGCTTGTACAGAAGGAGTGAAAATTGCAAGTCAAGGATTCTATGTAACCTGCTGGGTTCCTTTGATAGACAACATTGTACCTAATTTAAATGACAAATAACTACTAATAAGTTGGTATAGATATAAAATTCATATTTTTGTAAAGTGCCTTGATCCGACATTTGTTTAGAATCATTAACATAACTGGAAATCTTTTATTAAATAAATAAAACAAAAACTGTGAGAAACTATTGGACTTTTAAATAAAGTAAAAGACCTTCTAAAACCATTAAAACTCAATATATTATTTTACTCATTTATTGTTCCATGTTTGACTTATTTTATTGAGGTATTGAGCAATTAATATAGAACCAACATTAAACTTCTTTTTGAGATACAAAAGAAAGCTATGCATAAGTTGAATGCTAGAAAACGTACACATAGTTTATTCTATCAAATATCTTTTACATTTAAGGGACTTTTACGACTTAAAAATGATTTTTGTTATGTTTAAAGCTAGACAGAAATTTTTGTTAAGATAAAATAATAGAAACAACACAAAGAAGTATAATTCCCAAAGTAAACTGTGCTTACAACTTCTACACAAATACATATTTCAGTGCATGGTGTAAAATTGTGGACAATTTGAATGAAGAGTTGAAAAAATGCTTTACTAAAGAGCAATTGAAAACACTTTATAAAATAAAAAATTAAGTCTTAAACACGGCCATAAACATTCGTTAGGAAATTTTATTTTGTAATCACTGAAAAAGGGGCAAGTTAATTCAAGTTTTATCTTTCTTCTTCTTGCTCCCTTTTCACTCATCCACAATGGTTATAAGAGTATGTGTTTCTGAATTACCGATATTTGGTCAATTGAGTGAAAAAAGTTGAATAAAAGTGTTTTAAAAAGTATCGACTAAGAGGAGTAAATAGAACTGCATGCACAAAAGCTAGAATAAAAAACATGTATCATTTTCCTTCCATTTACTAGTAATCTGCGTCCCATAAAATCTCAACATAAAAGATGAAAGTTTTGTTGGTAACTTGACCAAATTATAAAAAGTGTTGGAATCAGGCTTAACATGGAACATGATAACAGCATGTATATCAAATTTGTCTGAACTTCACGACTGTTTTACTTCTCTCAACAAAACACATTTCCAAATGAAAGTGTAGATCAGCCTGAAGGGTTTTGGAAACTACTTTTGTAGACTTATGAGGTTAGGAGAAGGTTTTGGCCATAGTTTTCAAAAGTGTCCTGAAAAACATCCCCATACCTCGCCAACAGTTAAGCGCAGGGTTGGATCAGATATATTTTGTGCTTCTGTTGGGCAGCCAAGAAAAACTACTGTTGAATATTATTGACATTTGGAAAGTAAAAATTATTTTGTTTCATGAGGGAGCCCTTACTGGATCGTAATAAGGATCCAAAGCACACTTTAAAGTAAATATTGGGATATGTCAAGAGACATAGGCTGGAGGATTAACTGTGAAAACATGACGTACCAACTTTGACAAGTGATTTCTTAAAAGTGCAGTGTACACAGGACACATTTACCAATGCAAAAAATAAACCAGTAAACAAGAGAAAAACTTAAAAAATCTCAATAACAAGAGCTTAATTGTTAGGAGCAAAACAAAGATTTTTACAGTAAGCCTTTTCCTTAAAAAATCTAAATGGAGGGTACAATATTAACAATATTAATCCGTCAAAAATCAAGCTGTCAACAAATGGAGGTGTGAATTTGAGTGGGAATGAGGGCGAACAATACAATGTTCCACATAAAATGAGATTAGGGTTAAAATATATCAAAAACATGAGCTCAGAGGAGAGAATAGTTTGAAATGCATGTTAGTTTTTTAAGGTAACATAGAAATACTGAAAGGTGCCTTAATTCTGAGTTTTAATGTTTACCATGAGAAGATTCCTATAAAATATACAACAGTAAGGATTTTTAAGAGAAAGAATGCTTTTCTTGAATTATTTATAGAAATTGTCTTAAAAATATACATACATTTCTAACAAGGTTCAAAAATTTCTTTTAGTGTATTGAAATCGCCTAAAAAGTTCTCATTTCAAATCATGAATGATTAAAGCTAGTGCAAAGGGCCCTTGCATATCTGTAGTTCAGTATTCAGTGATTATCATTTTGGGGGAGCTTTCTTTGGAGAGTAAATATAATTCACTGATTTGTTTGTGAGAGCATATCTAACATGTTCCAAAGAAAAGGCAACTTGGAGAGCTAAAATACCCAGGCATAATGATATTAGACATCCTATTGACTGGAGTCTGCAAAGCACCCAAAGCATTTTTCTTTGCACTGATTGTCTCTATATCTAGCGTCATGATCAAACAGCAAGGAAGACAGATACATAAAGTATGTGGTGGCGCTCTGATAACTTCCAGTACATGTTTTAATCAATAGTAACAGCAGTATAAGTTGCTTTTTTTTCGTTGTGGGGGTGGGGGGTGTTAGGATTCGTTTTTTCTCTTTGTGCATGTTCAGAGTTAGACATTACTGTAAAGTAAACATTTTGATGCGATTGGCTGTGCATTGTCGCTTCATCCTATTTCAACAGGAGGAATTACTGCCAAGTTGGTGACTTGATACAGAACGCTGGTTTGTCTCTAAAAACTTTTACAAATAGCCATAATAGACCTATCTTGGCTGCAGGATGTCATGGAGCGCAGTAAATTGTGGACCCCAATGCAGAGGTGGAGACGTCCTTGGATGACAAGAAGATTTTTTGTAAGCTTGGATGAAGAACACAAGAACCAGAACAACAACGGAGCACAGAGAGCGAATAATAGCGAGGCGTGAAGAGATGCAGCAAACGGGAGTCGACGAGTAACTAAGGGATTTTAAAGGAACACTGGAGAACAACGAGGAGAACAACAAGGAGACAGACATGGAGCAGGGAGGACCATAATGGGAGAAGCAGTGAGTAGAATGAAGAACCAGGTATTTATGCTTGGAGGGTGAGTAGTAAGGAAATGACTGATAACATAATAGATTACAGGTGTCTGTGATCATGGGGTAAGTCGACAAGAGAGCACAGGAGGAACTGGAGAAAACAAGGAGGAAGAACGACACGTAACAGTTACACTAAACAGAGTAAACACACAATAAAAAATGAGACCATGCCACAGGGCTTTTTACAACTAGGATCAAATTGGAATATATGTAAAACAACTTTAGTCTGACTACTTGTATGTAATTCAGTTGAACTTACTATATATTTTTGGTATACACACTGAAACTGTGTTTTGAAAATTGTCAGAAGATGACAATTGTTATAAATCCGAGTAATGTAAATTAAGTCATTTCTACTAAATTGATGACTTTGAAATTATTTAGATGTTATGTAAATGAAAAGAAACTTTTAGGAATATTGAGTAACAAATCAATAATCACTTAGGCTAAAGCCTGTTTTGACCTAGAGTCTGATAAAACATCGTTGTTACCATCTGATGTAAAGCCAGTTTGACATTGCCAGGTACTTAAGCACATTTTCCACAACACATTCAAAGAGAAGCTCAACGTCGCACAACTCTACCCAACCAAGTTTGCAGGCTTTGCCATTACACTGATTAACAGCTTTAGAGGTTTTGATTCATCATAGTGGGGTGGAAAAGAAGAGAGACGTGATCTGTCTACAATCGAAACACAGATCACATCAATGCAGAACATAATGGGGATAATGAAGATTCTGCTCAGGCTTAGGATTTTTCCTGGGCTCAAAAACAAAGAGAGTCAGACAACTTTATAGAGGGTGAGCTTGAACACTCTGGACAAGTTTTCACAAATGGCAGGTCAGATCATTGCAAAGGAGTCTCTGCTATGATCAACCAGTGAATTTAACAGAACATCTGATGTCTCAATTACACACCTGGAATCTTAGGAGGTTTACACCAAAACTGATGATGTGTTTGATGAAAATCGTAGGATGCCACAGTGCTTCAAATTACATCATTCACATGCTGATGGTGGTGAACTCTAATACTGACCTACGCCAGTCTCACAGAAGCGATGCTCTGACCATCAGCAGCAGATAAAGTGGGTGAAGGGCACGACAGATAAACCAGAGGGTCGAAACTAGCAAACAAATGGTTAAATGATGAACTCTAATCTGTACAGTCTTCTTGCTCCTTTTACAAAAAAATACAACTATACCCAGAGTTCTTTAAAGTAATTGGATTTAACTGTCCTGCAGTCTTAGCAAAGCCGAGGCACCCATCATGCCTGGACAAAGTGGGTTGCGATTGGGTATCCTGTCAGGCACGCAGTTCCCAAAACCACGAAAAAAGGCAGGATATAAAAGAAGAATATGGAGGGGGGCTCTGTCAGATGGTTGGGTGGCGGTGAAAGCAAACAGAGACTGTTAAACCCCACTGCTACTAGCACCAACAGTCCCCAGAGACAAACGTAACCGAGGCTTAAATTGCTACCGCAGCTTCGAACATGCGGAAAATCTAGTCAATAAAGTAAGGGACAATTCCAGAGTATTGGAAAAAATACTGAAAATGATGAAGCAATGAAAAAAAATCAATCACCACTGTGTGCTTAACATGTACAAAACAAATAAGATGATCATCGATGAGGTAATAGCCTGAGCACAAACTCTTCATCATCAGATACTACAGAAGAAAAAGAGTGGATAGTATTAAATCTCTTAAACAACCATCATATAGTCTAATACATAAAGCCAAGGCTTAATAGAGAGCGATCACTTGAAATAGAGATAATTTTACTGTGACTGTGAGTCCCAGTAAAATAATTACTGGTTTGTTTAATTCCTCGTCTGAGTCTATGTCAAAGTGATGCATATTTTACAACCAGTGGAACTCTTGATCTGGTCTGGAGAGCAAATATTTAATTAATGAAGTTAGACCTCTGTTCCTTATTAAAAGACCTTCTTTACCGTTTCCCAAAAATTCTATATGCTATTTATTGGTAAATGGGGCAGCTGGCATCAATGAATATTAATTTCCAGATCAATAATTTTAACTCCAATCTTGAATTTTAGTTATTAAAAGGAACTAATAATAAAATGCAGAGGAAGAAAAAGTTCACCGGATAGAAAAAAAAATCTACATTCTCGTTTTCCTGCCCTCTCTACTTCTCTCCTCCATCCCTTGTAAATGCCATTTTAATTGAAATCTGTCAGTGGCTGACTGTGTGTCTCTCTCACAGG
>JAVLVB010000221.1:489354-524126 GCA_032876305.1 Orestias chungarensis | reverse complement strand
CAAGAGAAGGTTTCTTAAGTAGGGGTTTTATTACAGCTACCTTAAGAGCCTCTGGTACATAACCATTCACTAATGACAGATTAATCATTTCCAAAATGGGGGTAATAATAATAGGAAATACTTCTTTAAACAATTTTGTCGGGATTGGATCCAACATACAAGTTGAAGGCTTAGATGAAGAAAGTATTTTTGAAAGCTCCGAAGGCTCAACTGGAGCAAAACACTTCAAACAGAGATCAGGCTCCAGCGCCACATTCAGTACCTCATTGCTTACTGAGGTAGTAATTATATTTGGTAGGAGGCAATCAATTTTAGTTTTAATAGATTCAATTTTATCAATAAAGAATTCCATAAAGTCATTACTGCCAAGAGTTGGAGGAATGGGCGATACAACAGAGTTTTCACCTCTCGCAAGTTTAGCAACTGTATTAAAAAGACTAAATATTCTGTCACAAAAACGTTCTGCTTGGATTACATCAGGAAATGCTTTAAAAATCTTCACCTGGTTTGACTGATTAAATCAGTGTCCTGACATGTGTTACTTACTTAAAACAGAATCAACACTCTATCTCTGACTCTTTTGCTGTGTGTTTGTGTGTCAAAGTTCGAAATAACATCTTTAATATTTTAGAATAATAATTTTAGCATAACCAATTTCAACAATAACAGATTTTCTGTTTGCAATTAGAGAACATAGATGTTTGTTTTTATTCTTGTTGCAGTTTCCATCTGTAGGCAGTGTTGAGAATTCTTAGGTTTTTTAATATCCTCATAATTCTTTAACTCCCTCTGGTAAACACATCTGGCCTATCGAGTTAAGCTTGGAGGAGAGTTTTGTAGTGAACGAATTTACGTAGTTCCAAGTGGACAAAGATCACAGAACACAGATAATTTCATGATGTAATAATATTAAGAGTAGAACACCAAATATGTCTGCTCTTCACAGCTTACACTGACCTGCTGCAAATGTAAGACATTCAGAAAGTTCTATGAAGGTGTGAGGGACCTTAACGATGACTTCACTGTGTTCTCCTACAGGGCCATAAAGTTCCTAGCTCTGTGTGTAAATATAGCAGTGTAGGATCTACATTGTGAGCATAAATCGTGTCCCTGGTGAATTTCTGCTTTGTTTTTATAGCACTTCCTAACACTATTTTAGGTAAATCCGGAGCTGTAATGGATGCCATTAATATGACTGATGAGTTTAATCTTAGGGCTGCTTGAGGAAAAGGTAAGAGGAAAGAAATGCCATTCCATGTTATACACAAACACGGCCGAAGGTCCTTTTTTTCCAGTTTTAGTCAAAGCCCCCCTTAGTTGGGCTTGAATGAGGTAAAATTCTATCTTAACAGAGTGAGGCTAACCTTCACATACAAGGGAGGCAACACAATTACAAACAATAAAGGAAATAATAAATGAAAAATCCAGGTACGCTGTCATATAGAGAGAATTTGAAATAAAAAAGGTCTTACATAAAACTTTAAAGTATTGCATATAACAGTTACTTTTGAAAGCAACTATACCCTTAAAATGAAAAACCCTTATCTTTCAGTTATCAGTGTCCTCTCCACTGGAACAGCTCCAGTGTTTAGTCCGTGAGGCAGACACTACTCACTTTTAAGACAAGGTTTCCTTTCCGATAAAGATTATGGTTAGAGTGGCTTAGATTATCCTAAAATATCTGTGTAGTTTTGCCGCTTTCGGGGTGTGTGAGGTGGGAGGCATCAAGAAGAGATTGAGAAATGCAATGGACCATCCGTCTTAAATGCCATTGAAAGGTTCTTTGTGTACATATATGTATATATATAAAATGCTTACCAATGTATGATGTTAGACACAAAAACTAGCCAAGAGCGTAAAGAATAACTATGAAGATCCCAAAATTTCAGTTTCAATCTAGGCAGTTGACTAAAAACTCTCAATGAGAGATGCCAGGGAGCTTCCAGCAGCTAGAGTGAGAACTTCCAAAGGTAGGGAATAATATTAGTGGGTGTTAGGAAACTCTTGATAGGAGGAAAGCTCACAAATAGCTCACAAAAGCCTCTAACCTTGTTAGATTACCAGTAAGCAAAAGAGAAACTGACTTTTGGTTCCTCGATAGACTTGAATAGAGGAGAAGGAGTTACATCAATGTGAGACGTTGAGATCGGATGAAGGGTAATTACAGAATAGCACAGTGAGGAGGCTTCAGGTTCCCTATCCCAATATTTAGGCAGTACTTATTAATCTGGGAACAGAACTAGGGTAAAAACTCTGCAGACACGGTTAGGCAACAGAATCATAGGGACAGACAAGAATCAATAGTCTGGGTATTTGAACTAACTCAAGGCGCCAAGAACAGAAGCCAGTGAGGTGTCCGATGTGGGCTAGGCGAGAGAGTGAAATCCGTGAGGAGATGTGGACTTTAGAAAATCCAGAGGACCTGATCAAGCAGAGGGTACTGCCACCCAATTCATCACTGAAAGTTGAAACTTTATACTGGACTTCAAATAACATGGACTTTGGTCCTCTGATCCAGCTTTCTTCAGACTCTGGAATCTTTATTTCCAAATGAAATGAAAACCATACTTACAACTCAATGCAGGACATTTAACCATTGAACAAGAGTCTAGTTCTTGTTTTTCGTTTGCCCTGATAAAGATGCTATTGTCATTGCCTTTGTTTCTAGTGTGGCTTGACACGAGTAAAGTAACCTTCAAGTGTATCATTTAGTTCTATTTGGGAATTTGTGGCAAGGCTTGCAACCAGCATAAGAATACTTAGATTGCCAACTGCCCCACTTAATCACAAATTATTCCCATCCAATTTTAACTGTTGCTTTAATCGCAGTAAAAGGTCATTGTTGGATTTTCGAACTTATCCTGAAAATAATTGCAGAAACCTCTCAAGATACAAATGAGCTACAAGCACAAAAAAGTAGGAACAGCAGCTTCTCTAAGTGCCATCATGAGACTTGAAATGGTGAAAAACACTTTTTTTTCTTTATCCAGCAATACTAAATGTATGATTAAAGCACAAAACAAGAGGCTGAGGTTTTGGCATGGCTATTTGGATAGATAAGAACCTTGACTGTTAAAGTTAATGCTACTACAAAAATAAAAACAATAATCCTTTGACTGTAAATTGAACAGTAGACATTAAAGTCAAATCAGACTTTAGTCAGTGAATCTCTTCTCACCATAGGGGTGGAGGTGAGTGGTTGTAAAGTTACATTGTAAATTATACAGAATACAAATGATAACATTAGGCTAGTGCTAAAGCAGACTGTTAAACATGAACACAGGCATTTATAAGCTGACCCATGATATGACTTTATTTAAGAGTACTGTAAATGGAAATATAAAAAAGCGGCCACTAAATGACTGGGCTCATTGTTTAAGAAGGACAAGCTGCTACAACTAATGGAAGTGTAGTTGTTTAGGAATGTTTAACAGCACTTTGCACGGATTTCAATATTTAGATAACATATTTTAAGGTATGGACTTAAAAGCACCACTAAAAGCACTACTGATGATATATCTTCTCTAATCATAGTGACTATTAGGACAGTACCATTGTTTTATCTTATCACATAAACTACGAAGCGTTTTTTGTCAATGCAGCCGGAAGCTGGATTTTGACTGTCTCCAGTACAAGTGATGTTAAAGTTAGGCTTCATGTTATTTCAGCTGAGTAATGAAGTTAGGGTCCAGACTGAGCAACACACCTTATTGCAGATGAAAGATGAATACAATGACAGAAGGTTCTGGTTCATTCCACCATTATTTCTCTACAGCCGGGGTCTCCAACTCTAGTCATCTAATACCCCACAGGCTTCAGATGCAACCGTTTGACTTCTTACTTTGCCAAACTTGATTGCATCTTGAATAGGTAATTCAATCTTTTATTTCAGGTGTGTTGGAGCAGAGATGCATCTAAAACCTGCAAGACAGTAGACAGTAGAAAGACTACCGTTGGTAAAACCCAGCTTTACACAAGACACCTTAATGTTAAATAGCAGAGTTTTGTCATTGGTGGTAGACTCTGTTTTGTTGTTACATTTAAAAGCTGATATTTGACTAATACATGATTGTACCAAACTTTCAAGGCTGTACTGCATATGTTTGGTATCAATATGTGTACCATTACATCCCTAACACATCATTAAATTTAAAACCTAAATAAGATAGGATACAGATTAAATTGTAGTAACTTGAGCTAACTTGCTCTTCAGTAAGCCTTATTAATAACTTTATTTACCCTTTTTAAGTCACTGGTTCCTACAACCCCACCCTAACACATGAGAAAAGAGATTGCACTTGCCACAACAGATTTATTGAAAATATATAGCATCTTGCTGCACAAACTGAATGATCTAATCTTGCTTCAGAAACAGAGTGTCATAATAATTAAGCTCCATAGCCATCAATTCCTCTCCCATTATTGATGTAGTGGTATTCCAGGTTCTCCTTAAATCTAAAACGGTTTTTATGTTTTAGTCATATTTAACCTAAGATAAAAGTTTTGGCCGCACCCACAAAACAATTCATCAAGTATCTATATTGAGCCTCTTCCTTGCTCTTTCAAACATTGTATTCAGTGCAGTGCACTGTACTGTACAAAGAACATGATGCTCACAGTGCTACCTGCTTTGTCTAAATGATATTTGTTTTTTTGAAGCAGGGGATAATAGGTTACTAAGTTCAGCCAACACACCTTAATTGTGTGGGACGTTAGGTAAAAGGTCTATTATGGTTAAGGAAGTTCTATAATAATGGAATTAGCCAGGCTGACTTCAACCAGACGATTCTGGATCTGGGTAAGGTTAAAAAAAAGTAAGAATAGGAGATAGCACTTAGTGATATTGATGAAATAGTTTCTCTAGGATACACAGTTTTATTGCAAATTACCTTAAGATCTGTCAGACTGGGAATCAGTCTCGAATTCTTGAATCGGTAACAGCCTGTTCAAGCAGGTGCTTTTAATTTAATGAATGTCCTTCTTTTCTTTCCATACGTCTGAAGTCGCACAACTCCTGTCTGTAACATGCCAGAACGTCAAGACTGTGCTCGACAACTAGCCACTTTGGATTCAAATCTGAGACCTACCCTTTGAAATGGAAAAGACATGTTGGAGGAAAGGAAAATAAACGTGTGCAAGTGCAGCAGACATTCAAAGAAGGCATGCAACCAGTGGCACATTGGGTCCAGCTGTGTCCAAGCCAAACCCAAATAAACAGAGTCAAAATCAAAAGGAAGCAAAGGAAATAAACGGGACTGCTCTTTAATTATGTGACAATTAGGTAACCTTAAATCAATTGATGTCCTTATTTACTGAGACAGTGCATCTGCTGAGATGATGGAGCAACTTCCTGCACACTGATGTCCATGATTTTCCAACGTCGAGTTTGTTTTTTGAACTACAAAAACATGAGGTTTCTCAATATTAAGCTTTGGGTCTGTTAAAAGCCGCAGAGTTTTATAGTGTTTTTGCAAGCATGCCTGTGTACAGAACGTGAAATTAAAGGAGTCTGACCTGGAAGCTGGAAAAATAGTTTTCTAATGGAACCGTTGCACTTTGAGAACTCAAAGTGATAAAAGCTGAAAGCAGCAGTTAATCTACATCTTTTTGCCGGGTTTCAAAACTCTTAGACCTTCAGAGGTCTTGACTTTACATTTCGGATGGGATTAATTTGTGAGGAAGCAGGCTGGTTAGGAATCTGACAATTCCGACTGGAGTAGTGGAAAGCATATAATTTTACTTTCCACTGCCTTTGAACTCTGCACGACTGAAATACACTGTTATGACGGCTCATGTAATAATAATGAAGCCAGTTTTTTTCAGCGGAAGCCTAGATTAACAGGTGTGGAAAAGGAAATGGAGGAAAATCAGCATGCCATGCTGTTGTGAAGTGTATTTCCTGATGAATGATACAGCTGAGAGCGATTAACAGCAACTACACGTCTTTTTTGATGACAGGAATCTGGAGGACAAAATATAATAACATTTATCACCATAGTTTACAAGACAGCATGAGTCAAGGCACAGGAATATAGACAATAATCAGACACCTACAGAACTGGACCACAAAGGAATGTCAGAAGGAGGCCAGAACTGATAAATAACGTACACATGACAAGAACAGAGGACAACAATATGGAGTATGGAAGGTGAATTTTCAGCTATGAATTTGCAAGTCTCGTCACCCATATAGAATAGAATAAAATAGAATGCCTTTTATTGTCATTATACACATTGTACGAGATTGGAAGACCACTCCTTTCAGTGCCGTGCTAAAAAAGAAAACGTCAAAAAAATATATACAGAAAATAAAAAAAAGCATAAGTATATGAAAATATATAAAGAAAAATAAACGCTATCTAGATAATTAGACAGTGGTGGAAAGATTGCAATTGTAAACAAATATAAAATAAATATAAAATATTGGAAAATATTATAGGAAAATAAGCCCCGGGGGTGGATGAGATTCGCCCGGATTTCCTTACGGCTCTGGATGTGGTAGGGTTATGTTGGTTAACGCGACAGCATCGCGTAAATGTCAGGGACAGTTCCACTGGATTTGCAGACCGGGGTGGTGGTCCCCTTATTCAAAAAGGGGGACCGTAGAGTGTGTTCCAACTATGGGGGATTCACACTCTTAAGCCTCCCCGGTAAGGTCTATTCAGGGGTTCTGGAGAGGAGGGTCCGTCGGATTTAGGAGGAGCAGTGTGGTTTTCGTCCTGGTTGTGGAACACTCGACCAGCTCTATGCCCTCAGCAGGGTCCCGGAGGGTGCATGGGAGTTCGTCCAACCAGTCTACATGTGTTTTGTGGACCTGGAGAAGGCTTTCGACCGTGTCGATCGGGGGTTCCTGTGGGGGGTGCTTCGGGAGTATGGGGTAGCAGGCCCTTTGATACAGGCTGTTAGGTCCTCGTATGTCCCTGTAAGTCGGGCTCGTTTCTGGTGAGAGTTGGATTCCGCCAACGCTGCCCTTTCTCACCGATTCTCTTCATAACTTTTATGGATAGAATTTGTATCTGCAGCCAAGGTGCTGAGGGGATCCGGTTTGGTAACCTTAGGATTGCATCTCTGCTTTTTGAGGATGATGTGGTCCTTTTGGCTTCATCAGCTTGTGATCTGCAGCTCAATGGAGCGGTTTGCAGCCGAGTGTGATGCGGCCGGGATTGGAATCAGTTCCTCCAAGTCTGAGGCCATGGTCTTGAGCCAAAAAAGGGTAGAGTGCTTTCTTCGGGTCAGGGGCGAGGTCCTGCCTCAAGTATCTTGGGGTCTTGTTCACGAATGGGGGAAAAATGGAGCGGGAGATCGATAGACGGATTGGTGCGGCGTCTGCAGTGATGCGGGCTCTTCACCGGTCCGTCGTGGTGAAGAGAAAGCTGTGTCAAAAAGCGAAGCTCTCCATTTACCAGTCGATCTACGTTCCAACCCTCATCTATGTTCATGAGCTTAGGGTCATGACCGAAAGAACGAGATCCCGGATACAAGCGGCTGAAATGAGTTTCCTCCACAGGGTTTCTGGGCTATCACTTAGAGATAGGGTGAGGAGCTGTGCCATCCGGGAGGGACTCAAAGTAGAGCCACTACTTATCCACATCGAGAGGAGCCAGTTGAGGTGGCTCAGGCATCTGTTTAGGATGCCTCCTGGACGCCTCCCTGGTGAGGTGCTACGGGCACCTCCCACCGGGAGGATGCCCACAGGAAGACACAGGACACGCTGGAGGGACTATATTTCTCGGCTGGAGAAAGTCAGAGTCCAGTTGAATTCAGGGTGGTGACTGCTTTGGAAAAGAAGCTGTTTTGAGTCTGTTTGCCTTAATGCACCTGTAGCGCCTGCCAGAGCTGTCCTTGATGATATTTCTCGCTCTGCAGATGCAGAGGGAGATGTAGATGTCCGTCAGGGTGGGGAGGGGGCAGACGATGATTCTTTGTGGTGCTTTGAGTACCCTCTGAAGCCTCACCCTGTCTGCCTCAGTGCAGCTGCCGTACCATACTGTGATGCAGTATGTCAGCAGACTATGATGTATCTTTGATTTTAATTGATTTTCTGTGAAGTGCCTTGAGACGACATCTGTTGTAAATTGGCGCTATATAAATAAACTGATTCTTGATTCTTAATGTCCAGGTTGTTCCTCCTGAGGACCCTCAGGAACTGAAGTTGCCGCTGACCTCTGTTGATAACAGCTGTGACGTTCTCCGACCAAAAGAGATCAGCAGAGATGAGGACACCAAGGAATCTGAAGGTGTGGACCCTCACCACACACTCGCCGTAGGTGTAGAGAGGTTGGGTCAGTCCTGTTTTTCCTGAAGTCAACAATGATCTCTTTTGTTTTCCTGGGGTTCAGGGCTAGATTGTGCTGTGAACACCAGGCTGTAAACTTCAGGACCTCCTCTCTGTAGGTTCCCTCCTCTCCGCCTGAGATAAGTCCAACCACAGTCGTGTCATCAGCAAACTTGACGATGAGGTTGTTGGCATGGGCCGGTTGCAGTCGTGGGTGTAGAGGCAGTACAGAAAGGAGCTCAGTACACAGCCCTGTGGGGAGCCAGTGTTCAATGCACGGGTGGAGGAGCGATGGGGGCCAGGTCTCACAGTCTGGGGACGGTTGATAATAATAATAATGTATACTTAAATGATCCCGTAGGAAATTGTTTTTGGTGTAACCACACCGAGGCAGCCATTTTGCAGCCGCCAGGTAGGCAGTAGTGCGAAGGGTCTTCAAGGAATCAAGGAATCAAGGAATTTTATTTGTCATCACATCACATGTGGTACATGAGGTGGGACGAAATTATAATCCCCCAGTCCAGTTCACACCCTGATAGCAATTTTAAATACTTTAATAAGTTATAAGACCTCTGCGAGAATAGGATTGAACACAGAATCTACAATATGGGACTTAAGACATAGCAGCAATGAAAATTCGGAGTGCAAATAGTATAATAAAATATAAAGAACTATACGAGAAATAGGATTTAACTACACAGAATCTACAATATGGACACAGAATCTACAATATGGGACTTCGGACATAGCAGCAATGAAAATTCAGAGTGAAAGTGACATATTAATAGACATTCTAAAGTGATATTTTAAAGTGTGATATTAAAGTGAACAGTGCCGGGTAAATGCTAAAGTGTTTTTCATTTGTAATTGTCCTTGCGTGTTTGAGAGTCTCACAGCTTCAGGAATGAAGCTGTTTCTCAGTCTGGTGGTTTTACACTTGATGCTCCGCAGCCTCCTGTCTGAGGGGAGCGGGACAATAAGTGAGTGTGCTGGGTGTGTGGGGTCTTGCCTAAGGACCCACACTGGATGCTGTGGTGTATTTTGCCCTGACCTGAATTTGAACCCATGGCCTTTGGATTGGATGTCAGGTGACATTCCATTTGAGCTATCCAACCGCTTTATCCAGGAACATGTGAGAGTGGGGAGGCCCAGGTTGTGCATTTTGGAAATCAGTATGTGTTAAATGTGTGTGTTAAACGCTGAGCTGTAATTCACATCATGTGGGCGTAGCTCTGCTGCTGCTCCAGGTGGCTCAGTACAGAGTGAAGAGCTACCGCGATGGCGTCTTCCGTGAATCTGTTTGCGCGGTATGCAAATTGGTGGGAGTCGAAAGTGTGGGAGGGGGGTCTCTGATGTGTTGGAGGACCAGCCTCTCAAAGTACTTTATGATTACCAGTGTGAGGGCCACTGGGCGGTAATCATTCAGGCTGGTGATTGGTGACTTCTTTGGCACGGGGATGATTGTGACTGCCTTAAGGCAGGGTGGGGATGACTGCTTGGACCAGGGAAAGGTTGAAAATCCTGGTAACAATCAAGGTGAGGTGGTGGGCACATGCTCTGATCACCTTTCCCGGGACTCCGTCTTTTCCAGCAGCCTTCCTGGGGTTCACTGCCAAAAGCACCCCCCGTACATAATGCTCCCGGACAGTGAATAGGGTCAAGCTCGGATTTGGTGGGGGTAGAGGGCCAGAGAAGATTGGTGGTCCTGGGATGACTTGAGGCGAGCAAAGAAACAGTTCAGTTCCTTGGCTAGTGACACACTGACACATCACAGTCTCTGAAGTTTTTGATGTTCTGGATGCCCTGCGACCACTCCCGTGTGTTATGTGCTTTTACTGTTTACCCGTGAAACTACAGCAGAATGCTGTTTCAGCATCCACTTTCCTTCTCTACTGTATCTCTGTAATAAACAATAAAATTAGAAGGTAAAAAATGTTCTGATGGTTATAGACTAACACTTATTTAATCTTCTAATTGAAAAGTAATGCAGACAGCTTTACAGATAGGGTGGTATATTAAAAAAATATTGCGATGGTAATTATACTGGTAAATATTGTGATGACAATAATCAGGTGTGACATATGACTGTATGATTTTTGGCTGTATTTCATTTGTGTCTAGTGTGAACATCTCCTGTAGTTTCCTGCTGGCTAAATATTATATCAGCATACTTCAGAAGTCACATATTAGCCGATTACTTTGCATTTAAAACAGTTGTCTGTGGTTATTGTGCATAGAGGTATTGCAATGACAATATTTATTTTTACTTTTGCTGTTACAACATTTCAATTGTTTTAACATTTATCACAATGGCAATGTATGAAAGTGAGTCAACTGTTAGTGGAAGTGATAAGCAACTACAACAACTTAGCCATCATATGGCAGCCTTTATGTGATGTAAAATCATGAAGGTGCAAAGTGCCCTGAAATTTTTTTTCTGCAGTCATACATGCAAAAATCAAGTTGCCATTAAATTAGCACCAAAACCAACTGTGTGGTGCTTTATGGAGTGGATGACAAAGGTACATCCAAGCCTCTACAAGCAATGGAAAAGTTTTGTATGTGGATGTAAAGCACATGGCCACCGGACTCTAGAGCAGCGGCAATGTGTTGTCTGGAAAGCCTCTTTGTCTGACAATCCTTTGCAACGGGTTTGGCACTACGTTGGGCAACATACTACAGTATGCATTCCTGGATACATCCAGGAACGCTTTAAGATTGTTAATATTCTGCATGTAAGGTTAGATTGTATAAAAATACATTATATATGTCAAAATATTGTCCTCAAGCTTCTCAAAATAGTTTGCTAGACCTTTCTCTTTTTACCCCAAGTCTTATTAGCAGGGTACCTTGCTCGCACACACTTCGGCTCTTCAGCTTTTTCCGTGGTAGTACTAGCTGTGTCAAGCTGTGCCAATAAATCTTTTAAATGATTCATCTTAACCCAGATTCTTATCCTGTTTTGTTTTTGGTTTTTTGGGGTTTTTTTTAGTCTGACGATATCCCTTGTTGAGTGCTGAATATTAGAAATTGCAAATTGGGGTACAAACGAATAAGTCATAAACCGGTTAGAGTGTAACTTTCCAAAGGAAAAGGGGTTTATGAAACTGTGAGTCAGGGATTTGTGATCTTTATCTGTGGTGCCATAAATTTTCTGAAAGGCAACAAACCCAGGTAGAGGGAATAAAAGGAGAAACAAAGTTGCGTTTGTGGGAGCCATAGAGTAAACCCAAACACTTTACCAAATTGTTTTATTAAGGTATTGAAATTGGATTTGTCAAAAGTGTAAACACTTCCGATTGAAGGTAAACTTGAAAGTTTGCGAAATGATAAAAATAAAAAAGCCTCAAGTTTAAAAAGGACAGGAGGTCCAAAACAGGCTCTGGCTCTGTGACCACAAATATTCTGGCTGTGATTTCACACTTTACTGCATCGTTTGAACTCCGATGTAATCAGCAGCAGCTCATTAAGGCAGCATCCAGTCAACATCTTGTAAAGCCAGGGTTGAGGTTAGAGACAGACACAGCTGGTTTCCTCGCGACAGTCAATAAATACCAGCTACTGTTGTAATTAGCAACCATGTTGAGACTTCTGCTTAATCTACACTTCAGCAGATCCAGAAAAAAGAAAAGTCAGACATCAGAATAGTAACATTTGTAATAAAGTAAACAAAGAAACGCTTTAAAAGTATAATGGTTGTCTTCAGTGACCTTCGTTGTTAACTACAATCTATGAAATAAGTTTAGAAGAAATAACATACATTTTGAATATTTCTTTACATATAATTTCTGCCTTTCTAAATATAATTGGAATACAGTTAACATTAGTTTTAAAACACCATTACGTCAATTCCATTAGTTTTTGTAACATAAATGTTGCCAGACAATAGCCTAATTTTGTCCTGTTTTACAGGAGGATAAGCAATGAAAGTCTTCTTTAGTACAGTTGTGGAGGTCAAACCACAATGTGTCACCCTTGTGTTCTTTCGTTTTTCTTCTCTCATCGCAAATGTTGCTGCCTGTCCAGTTTTGTACCGGAACCACATATAGGCTGATGTCCAAAGCAAAGACATGCACACCTCTGTGTTCTGCTAAACCAAAAAACACCATATACAGTTACAAGGACTTGGACTTGCCAGATGAACTGAGTACCTTCTGGTAATTTACTGAAACTGGAGCTCAACATCAGTTGAAGCTTGGCCAAAACTGATTAGGCAAATGGTCGCTGATATACAAATGCTTAATGATGGCATACAGATTATGGCAAAGTCCTGTTGAAGCTTGGTTGGGAAAAGAGTGCACAGGTATGTTGTTTGATTTAGAATTAGATTCTGCATAGAGAAGACATTTCTAGCTAACAGATATGTGTTGATGATTCTTGATTCTAGAAATGATTTGGAGCAAGCTGATCTAAGACTAAAAAGGCTGACGTATGCCATGGTGAGACATGTGGGTAGAACAGTTAGTCTAAAAGTTAAAATACCTTGTTTCACACACTAAAAGCTAAGGAGGTGAAAAGGATACCATACAAACCATTGAGTGGCTAAGATGGTTTGGAAATGTGCAGAGGAGAGATAGTGGGTGTATGTCATAGTTAAGATTGTTATAGGAAGACAGCTGGTGTACCATGTTGAGATGAGGTCAGATTCTAGTAGTAATAGAAAACCCCAGTGAAGAGGAACACTAACACTAAAAATAACAAACTTCCGCCAAAATGTGTGAGAAAGAAGGGAATTGAAAAGCCAAATAAGCCCATTCATATCAACGTTTAGCAGCATATTCCAACAAATCATACCTAAACAGTTGTGTCCATCATGGGCCAGCATGAATCCATCGTAGCAGGTGCACCTGTAGTTCCCAGGTATGTTAATGCATTCATGGACGCAGCCTCCATTGTACTCATTTGAACATTCATCCACATCTGAAAGACAACATGGGCTACGTTACTGAAGCTTCAAACAATAATATTTACCAGCATATATGGGGGATATCTTAACTTTATTTGACTCTGCTCTTTTCTATTCCTGCAAACAATTCTTTAAATGATCATTTTTATTTGTGTACGTGTGAATTTCATACAGCCACAAACTTTTTCTTGGTTTCTTGTAAAACTACAAATTCAAAACATTTCAAGTTATTTTTGTAAAAAACATAAATTATTTTTCTTTTATTATTTGTTATGCACTACCTTGTGTTGGCCTATCAAATAAAATTCATACATTATACATACATCAATTTTTCTCTTTGTAACACGAAACACTTGAACGGATATGAATACTTTTACATTGTACAGTAAATAGATTTTCTGTAAAGACATGATTAATCAAGCAAGAATAAAACATAGGGAACAGAGCTAACATCACATTTTCCCAGGTAAATTAGTGATTCTAATCTGCCAAAAGCTTAGAATTTAAGAAGACATAAGACATCAATTTTATAAATGCTATACAGTTGTTTAAAATGACTCGCAATCAAAGGCTACACACCCCTGTTAAAATACCATGGTTTTGTGATTAAAAAAAGAAAAAAAGAAACGTAGACCATACCACATCAGTCATAAATGTTTCACACATATAATGTTACATTTGTGGCAGGTATAGGAGGCTCCTCTTATAATCAGAGCTCACATCCAGGAGAAGCAATGTGGCTTCTCTCCCTGTTAGTGAAGCACAGGACCAGGGGTCCATTTCTAACAGCCGTTTGCGCACAAAATAGGGCCCAAAATGTGTTTGTTTTTCACCCAAAAGTTGAGAAATACAAAACACAAACTTGACTGGAAAATGTGTGGCTCCTAAAACAGTTTTTTTGGAAAAGGGTGAAATGAGGACACAGACTCTGAGGTGAGGAGTTGGAAGATATGCTCAACCACAATTGCCTCAGAACTTTAATCGCATTCCACATCGAATTTTAATAATACATCAACTTTGTCATTACTATTCAAAACTCCAGTGTGATGCATACTTGATCTGGTAAGCCATAACTGTATAAGAGGACATTTCAAATAAACAACAAAATACCTACGAGGCAGCATCAATTCTAAGCCGAAATCTGAACAATCCTTTAACATTTGCTCACCATCTGTTAACATTCTGGCCCGTCTGCATCCTCTGCTCTCCTGCTCTGCAATCAGCCTCATCTGATGCACCTGCACAGTTCTACTCAGCAGAACAGTTAAAGCCTGTTCATTTGTTCGTCATATACAGCTCTCATTAAGGCATTCAGTTCCACTGCTTAATAGGTTTCGGTCCATTATAAAAAGATTTCAGCCAACTAATTTTACATCAGAGTGACTCATGATGGTTTTTGTTTTCTCCGAGTCTCAGATGGAAATCAGAGGACCACTTTAGCCTTTATTGCTTTAAATTATAAGTGGAGATTCGAAGAAGTAAAGGATACTCTCAATGATGGATCAACAAAACAAGAACAGGAACTAGCAAACAGTTGTCTGTAAAAGGACAGGCGAGCCTTGAAAACTGGCGAGATAAAAGATAATACCCATGAATAGCATAGGTGAAGATTGTTTATGTTTATATTTATGTATTTAGCAGACGCTTTTATCCAAAGCGACTTACAAAGTAGGCAGTAGCGCAAAGGGTCTTGCCTAAGGACCCACAAGTAACGCCAACCACGCTGTTTTAAGATAAAAACTGGTAAATCCATTCAAATACAATCTCACAAACAAATAAAAAGTTAATATTAATAAGAAATTCAATAAATCTAAAGGTAGAGTGTTTTTTTAAAACTAAATGTGAAATCTATATGAATTTGACACACAGCTGTATATTAAAATTAATTTCACTTGAAATTTGAAAACTATCAATTTGAAATGATCAAATACGAAAACTAAGAAGCTCATTGATGTGGCATTTATATATTGTTTAAAATGTTTCTATAAACGTTATTCTGTGTCCAGAATACAGTCGATAACACCCTCCAGAAAAAAAGGGAAAAGCATAAAATGGAATTGCTAAAGAAGCTGAGTGCTGTTTCTAAGAATATCAGTGAAAGGTAAACTGGAATGAAAAATATAGTGGTAGAAAAAGGTATAACCATTTCCTAAAGAGGATTGTGAACCAAAGCTGATTAACCAGTTTTAGGGAAAGTCACAGGAAGTGGACTGAGGCTAGACTGTTTCAAGTGTCACTACATACACACATATCAAGTATATGGCCAAAGGAAAGACAGATTAAACTTTACCCAGGTTTCAGGTATGTATTGGAGTTGGAAGTTGGTCCAACTCTCCCCTGGTTTTATGTTACTGGAGCAGAAGGAATTGTATCCATGTTTCAAACACCTATTTCATCTTGAAGAGGCTCTGAAACCTCCCTAGTTTTATGGTTTTTGACCAGGGTGAGTTTAAACACACTTTACCCAGGTTTAAAGCACTTAATGCTGGGTAGACAGGGTCAACACCCCCCACTTAAGAGCAGACAAGGACCCAGTCATATACGTGTGAATGTCATATGCTTTTCTGACTGAGATGTGGCTACTGCATCATCACAAGTCCAATGTCTAACTTTGGATGACAGCATACTAGCTGGTGGATATTTAAAAAGAAAAAATGTGAATCAGTAGTGGTTGTCAAGGAAAGAGTGTGTAATATATTACATTGTAGTGTGACATATTGTCTCTGAAGCCTAACTATTTAAGAGTTAGCTATTTTAGTCCAAACTATATACCATCGGAGATTACCTGAGTATTATTGAATACATTTAACGATTAGCTGTTATTAAAACACGTTGTCATCAGCCCAGTTGTTTTGCTAAGCTGCAGGCCCAACATCGTAATTCCTTTGTGACAATATATTATATTATTATTATTTTAACCACATCTCGGGATGCTCTACTAGAGAAAACCTAATATTCAATTAGTTTTTCGGTGTACAATCCTGTTGCAAGATCTGCCCTTGACAAATCAGAACATAATCTCTTTCTCAATGTATTGTGTATAGAACCCAGAGGAGAACTGTCAAGATAGTCAGGGTAAGTATGAATAATCTCTGTGGGGTTGTTTTGAGATGCAATGTGCTAGCCATGTTTAAATGGCATCACTGCCACGGTGAATGGAGACACCACCATCCCCACTTAAACAATTGGATGAGTCTGAAGAAACTGACAAACAAGAAAACAGAGCCTAAGGCGAGAGAATTATTGAGGAGTATACAAAAAACTAAAAGTCATCAATGAAAAAATAGGAGAGGAACCTCCAGCAGAGACGCATGAAAAAGATTACAGGCTAAAAGCAGGAGGATCAACACGATGTTAGTTTGAACCCATTATTACATTTAGTTTGGAAAAAACAGACAATTGATCATTCACACCATGCAGCCAAATATGTCTCCGATCCCCCACTTTACATGTGGATTTAGATCTTTCTCCATTGTTGTCCTAAACTAAATCAGGGGATTTAGGTTAATTTACTATTGCTTTTTTTAGCTGCCATGTTTCTGTCTCTGGCCTGACCTGCAGAGACAGAAACATGGAGGGACTAGAAGCTGCAGGTTTGGATGATGTCAGTACCAGAGTCCGGAAGGCAAACGTAGTCCAGCTTTGAGGGATTCTGTTACACCTCTTCGAGCTTAGCTTGACCAAGGAGAAGTTTCCAGTAACTCCATCTAACATCTGCTGTAAAAAACTGACTGCCAGTTGGTGTAGTTAAAAAAAAAACTGCATAGAAAGTGTGCATTTATTACAAAATGTTTAAAATGTAAGAAATCACAATCTCAATGGAAAGGGAGTATCTTATGGAATTTTACTTCAGAGGGATAAAAGTTAGGAAGAGATGCGTACAGACACAATCTGAGTCAGGTTAGATCCATTTCTGGGGGCCGTTATGTAAGTGTGCCAGTAAGAAGCCAGTAAGAAGAGTGGCTGGCTGATGACGAAGGTGCAGACGCCAGGCAGACAATGGCCTACTAAGTTTGACACTTCTCCCTCTCTCTCTCTCTCTCTCTCTCTCACACACCTATCCAGGGTCCCTTCATCATAGACTGCTCCCTTGAGCTTTTATTTTTTTACCCATCTGTCTCTGGTAAGCAGGTCAGCCGTCGCGTTCATCCGTGAAGCAAAGAGTTGGAGTTCATGGCAGAGGCTGGTCCCAGTGCCAAAGCATCTCCTTTACAGAACATTACATGCTGAAAGTATTAACATCCCTTGAGCTTTTTTTTTTTGCATTTTGCCATGTTACGATCAATTAAATCAGGGTGAAAAAATGTTTCCACATCACTTGATACCAATTACATATTTCTAATTGTCGTCTGACTAGAATAGCCGCTGCAAACATTTCCAAACAGGCTTTGATCAGAATCAGACTTTAATTTCCCTATGGGATAAAAAAAGTATTTTAGATTGATTGATTGATTAATTTATTGTTTGATTGACTTCTTCAGTATGCAATCTCTTAATGATCACATCTTCATTACAATGAGTGATTTCCAAATGTCCCATTTTAACACTGAGCATTTTCCAATACGTAGGTTTATGTTTTGCCTTCCTCCAGCAGTCATTGGCAGAGGCACGCTGCTGCAGGTCGTCAGCCACTTAATTCAATTCAAAAATACCTTGTATATCCCAAATAATCAATTACAACATCCAGTCTCACACCTAAGGACAAGTTAGATGCACGAATTAACCAAGCAGTCATGCATAAGCATCTAAACTCCACGTAGAAAAAACCCCAGGCAATTGAACCATGGACTTTATTGCTGAAGGGCAACAGTGCTTCCAACTGCACCACTTTTTTTATCTACCTGTTTTTGTGCAATAAAACTTGTTTGTGCAACTTTGATTTACTGCCTTATGGGATGTGCATTTTAATCAACACAACATGTACAGCTTCTAAGCTAACATCCAACAGTAGATTAATTACCACAGACAATGTTTACACAAAGATCACTGGCAGCTACACAGCCTACCCACATCTCCATTTTAGTCTGTCAAACCATACTGTCCTGTTTCCCCATCGGCACAAATTCTACATGATCAAACGTTGCACCTCACCAACAAAAGCCATGAAACAGGAGGAGATGTGGCTTTGCAGAATATTTTTGAAAAACGGATGGACACACTGTAATGGATGCTGCCACCCCTGACATCTGCATCTGTCTTGGTGTGCAATCAACACTATATATGTGACTTTAATCATTTATATCAGACATTTGACTTCACTTAAACATTAATGCTACACATAAACCTCATCCACCCATGAGTTATATGTATACCTGGTGGTGTAGATGATGCAGAACAGCCTGAATTTAGAATGGCTGAGACTCTTTGTGTTCTTATATCCCTCGTAAACAAATAAATGTCACCAGGACTACAAAATGACAACAAAAAACTTTACAGCCTATTTTCTATTAGAACATTGAATGTTTTTTTTTCTCTATATTTCAGGTATACAATAAAGAAACGTTGGTGCCCTACATATAAAAGGGCAGGTTTACTCTCATTAATGGAGTGGGAACTTGTGCTTGTCTGATTTCCGATTATTTCAATTGTTTGCATGGGTGCGTGTTAAATGTGTGTGTCAGATTAATCTTGTGTGTATAGAGTGGATGTGCTTGTGAGAACTTGCATTGTTCAGCAGAGGGATCTTAGATCTTAGAAAATATTATCCATATTTTTTCAGATCTTTCTCATAGATGCTGATATTCATGGGCAAAGACGTTCTGTAGTGGTCTGTAACATTAAAGATTCATAGGAGCTTCTGATTGAAGACATCTGTTCGCAGAACAGTATTATGAAAACGCCGCTGTTGGTTGTCGTTAGAAGTGTCCACCAGTGTGCAGAGGGCCCACAGCATCTGTCTTGTTAGCAGGAGAACTCATATTGTAATCAAAGAATTGGAAGAGTATATCTAAACTTCCTGTTTTGTCTCTGTCCTCTTCGGTTACCATCACCAGCTTTTCAACTCATCTAGCATTTATAGCAGCAGCCAAGATATTATGTTAGCTTTTTTCATGTTAATCAGCTGTTTCCAGCAGTAAACCACCTAATTGCTATGGTTACGTATCATAACAAATGTCCAAAAGTGACAAAATATTACCAAACTTCTTTACCGTCATATAAAACAAATAAGGTCCAAAAAGTTGAATACATTATAGAGATTTCCTGATAGGAAATTTATATTGGATATTGGTCCGATATCAGGAAAAATTGTGAATATCGGATTATATTAGCCTGCATCTACAAACTGGTATAACAGCACTCCTAACACAAGCAGTTGGTTCCAGCATTTAGTCTGCAACACATCAGCTTGTATTCAGCATCACTACAACAGCATTTCGTTACAAAGTGGCCATGAGTCAGAGCGATATCGCCAGTGCTTTTATTTTAAGTCTAACGAATATGAGCTGAGTGTAAAATTTCACATGCACAAATCAATCAAATAAAATAAAAAATAGTTTATTTATCCCAAATGGAAATTAAATGGTGTTGGAGTAACTCATTTAACTGAGGATTTATTATAGATGGTGATGGTTATGGGCAGGAAATATGTTAATAATAATAAATTAATAAATAATGTTCTGTAGCGTTCTGTTTTATAACTAAGCTGAGGAAGCCTTTGTCTCAAGAGAATCTGTCTCATGAATAGGATGTTCAGGGTTGTCAATGAGTTTCTTGATATTATGTAAAATCCTTCTTTGCCTCATTATCTATACATGTTTCCTATGGTGGCACAGAAATGGATAAGTTTAATAAGACCAGTTAATCATCTCAAAATCTTCAATAAGTTAAACAGTCACTGTACAAAAGGCTCACAATTAAGATAAATCAGGATTTCAGCACATATGCAATTAAACAAATAAATGCAGCAGTATTTAAACTACATAGTGAAGTTAATAAAACGTACTTTCGAGCATTTACACAAAATTATAAATAGAAGAAATACAACAAAACATCATCTCTTATTTTGTGAAGGAATGAGAAAGAAATGCATTACGCTGGTGGATTCAAGGTTAATCCGTAAAACAATGATTTTTCCATTTGAGCATTCTCACTTAATCAAGCCTTTCCCACTAAAGAAGAAGTAATAAGAGTAATAGCGTGATTTGAGGCAGATGTAGGTCTGTGGTAAAGCCCAGAAACAACAGTGCACAGCCAGAGAGACACAGGCAAACACTCATGGCATCAAAATCCCTCCAAGTGCAAGTCCTGATACATGATCAGCCTGGAAGCTAAAGGTGCTGGCAGCAAGAACCGCCCAGAACCGAGTCAGACAGACCCACCCTAGACAGACCACTACCACTACCCTTGCTCCCCGTAACATTTATTTATGTATTAAGATCCTTATTACCGGCAGTAGAAATTGAGCTATTCTTACTGCCATCAATCAGAATTATATTTGAATAAAAACTTCAGAAAACTCCACGCAACCATTAAAAAACAGAGGGATCATTATACTGTAATTCCACTTTTCAAAACCTGTTGTGTAACTTTATTAAAATTAAAATTCAAACATACTTTATCGACCATAAAGGGAAATTAAATGTTGTAACTCTGAGTGCAGAGTGATCTCCTGTAGCAGTCTGTATTACTGCTAATATGAAGATGTCTCTGAAGATACAGTTGTTGTGGAATAGTGTAATGGGGAGGATGTTTAGGTTTTTCCATAATGTTCTTCATTTTATGAATATCCTTCTTTGCATACCAATGGAAAGACGGCATCCAGCGTTTTAGCTAGCGATCTCACATTGATGATCTAAAGAAGTTAGAGTTATTGCAACTCTATTGCCATGGTTATCCATCATAAGAAATGTCCAAAAGTAACGAATCCATCCAGCAGCAGTTTCCAAAACCAGAGAGAATATTTGTACAAAAAAAGTAACGAATCTGCCAGACACGGAGGAGCTTTAAAAAAAAAAAAAAGAAACAAAGTAAAAGAGCTACTTCAATATGCTCCAATCTTAAGCATCGCAGTTCTGTATTACACATACTATAAATATACCTACACATATACATACATAACCACATACAGCTAAACAATGCTCTAACATGTCATATTATAATTATAGAATTATACAACATGATACATCAACATACACCTGTATACATTATTGAATAATTATATCTATATATGCAAAATATATCAATAAAGCATGCAGATATACAAAATTACATAACAATTCCCTACTTATGTTAGTAGTAAGTTTGATCCTTATCCCTGGTATATGCATATATGTCCATGTTGATGTGAATGGATGCTATGAATGCAGGTGCACAGTCATATTTATCAAGCTGGAATTATTGTTGAGCCTCATTTATTTCAGCGAGTGTTTTCAAGCACTTTTATTGCATAAATGTGGGCTAAATGATGTGTGTTTAATGCGTGATTAAGGGTTGTTATCTTCAAAATGGGCTTTTAATCTGACAAATGAACCTTATTAGAACACTTTATTTTCTCATTCAGTACAGATGTCCATAATCACGCACCCAAAGACAGTACTATGATGTTGGAATCAAAAAAGACGCTGTATGAGATCTTAATTCTAAACAATTGGGATAAATGATAATTAAAATGTCTATATATTTGTGCTGTACTTGACTGTTAATCCACAGTCATGCTATAGGAAATGTAAATGCAAGTTTATTTTAATAATTTTTATAAACAAAAAAGGTATTTTGCTGAGTATGAATCCTATCCTCAGAGCTCCCATACAGCACAATCAGCAAGTTCTTCATAATAGAAAAAACAAGGATTGCATAATGCGTAAAACTGTCTGTGAGACGAAGAAAGGAGTTTCTATCTATATAACAATAATAACACACTTAGACATTACTGCACTTCTATTACTCAAGATTTACTGTGTAGATATGTAGCTTATCTAGTGAAGACTTGCTCGTAATTAAGTGGTCCCAGATGATTCGTCTTGTTTTAAAGCAAGCCATTCCATCTCTAATGCAAACAGTATCTAAAAATCACTTTGACTGAGTGCTGACCATTTAGTCTGTAGTCACTGGATTTCTGTTTGGTTCGAGTCCATACCTGGTCTTTAAGAATTTTTATTCTAAATTAAGATGGAAGAAAGTTTGTTGGAACATAGCCATCAGCCTCTTTGTTTTACTTTCATAAAGAGATCAAATTAAATCAAATCAAATCAAAATCAAATCAAGGTTTATTTGTCACATACATGGTCATACACAGTAAAACTTGCAGTGAAATGCTTTGTTGTGACGGCTCCGTCACACTAATTAACTAAATACAAAATAGTTAAAAATATGTAATATCCAAAAGAATGTATTTAAAATAGAAAATATAAATGTAAGAAAAATTAACAATGTATTTAAAAGAACTTGTTAAAGTAAAGTAAACATTGTAGAATTACCACTATAATTTTAAATGGCAATTAAAGTGAACCAGTGTGTGAAATTAAAATTGTAGCGCAGGAAGGCAATCAGTTTCCAGTCAATAGGATAAGAAATGGTGTATTTTGCCAATTTTATTAGCAAAATCCAACATTTAGGGTCCACTAGTTCATCCTTAAAATACATTGATCCAACAAGAGCTACATTTTTATCTCAAATTTTATATAAGCTGAAATACTAGCTCGAAAGAGAAATACAGTATTTTGCCATTCTTCCAGATTTGTTCATTGCAAATTATTTGTAAGAGTTCTGAATATATCCTACATTGTGTAGCCTCGTTGATGGAGTAGCAGTAGTAGAGGGAAATACACTTAATTCACTTTTTTTGTGTTATCTTCTTATGACATTTTTGCCCAAAACAAACATACTCACTCTTGTCTTCACAGTCTCAAACTGATATAGATATATGGCATTAGGTTTACCAAATAAAAGTACTTCCTGACAACTCTGTAAATAAAGTACAGCAGAACGTTATCACACAACACTGCAACACATGATCTATAGTAAATTTACTTGTTACTTTAAGTGCAATTACAGAACAAAAAAGGAGAGTGCAGCTACCTAATTTCTGCCTGTATTGGGTGTCTTTTTAGATGGCGGTGGAAGATGGAAAATGTGATATAAAATCAAGGCAAAAAGCCATGGGAGGCTGGCTCCATAATACATTTCTTTAGCTGGATACATCAGAACAAACCTTTAGAAAACCAGAGGGAAAATGCTCGTTAAACATTTCGAGTAATCCTAACTATTCTGGAATAATATAGTAGTACAAATAATAGTTTATGTGTCCTAAATATAAGCAAAAAGAATGATCCTACTCTTTTTTTTTAGTATAGCAGCCAGATGTGTGGGTGTTGCTGTAGTAGGTTGCAGGTTCACTTCTAACTGACGCATGTGTCAGTGGAGAGTGTAACTTCAGTTTAATTAGAGTAAAGTAAAGACCATTTACTTTCAAAGTTTTGTATTGTTGGGTTAGGCATTTTCTCAGCAGTGAAAACCTTTAGGGGTTTTTTGTAACTGAAATTGAGTCTGTTAGAACAGAATTACTGATGATGGCCACAGAAATAACTGTAGGACATGATCTGTGTTTAGACTTGCTTGATGCAGCTTTTTGAGTTAATGAAAAAATACTAGCTTGATCTAAAATTTTAACCCCATCCCAACTAGATCTTATAGGGACATTTTCTTTTTAATTACTGTTTGTATTCTCCATCAAGAAGCCTTTCTATGATTGGATTGATGATTTTGTTTGTTGTAAAGGGGTGCCAGTGAATAAACTGAATTTAATTTAAGTAAATAAACTAAAGGCCTTGCTGGGTGTGGTTTATTTATTAGCTATGATGTGTTTATACCTGTCTTGTTGGATATTTGCATTGCATTTAAACACAGATCCCTAACAAAGGTTCAGATGTGCTTTAGAGACTGAGAGGACGGCACTAAGCCAGATCATAGACTATATTTGTCAGACAGACTGTATTTTCTGTGTATTAATGATAAATCTACTTCATCAGGGTATTTTCTTTATGAAGTACCCCAGACTTCAATACATGGGCCACTTCTTTTTACAACATATAAAATGGGTCCACTTGTTAAAAATCATTAGATACCATGGTTTTCCATTGTTTTTCATTGTTGCAGAACAACAGCCATTGTACCACATTATTGTAGTTTTTTACAACTCTAGTAAACTTACGTTTCACCGTCTCCCAACATGCTGTAGGGATGCTGTTCTTGAACAGGGATAGGAAAGGTTTCTTTTCACTTCACAATTATGTACTAATTGCATCTGCGTGTCATATATAGTAACATTCAGTAAACTAGGATATGTATCCCCGTAAGGAGGGTTCGTCATAAAAAGTACCCATTGAAAACAAACCTTCGGCAGGTATTAACCATACACATTTGTGCATTAAAATTGTTTTGTTAATCTGATGTAACGTTCTAAGCCTAAATTTTGTGTCATGAGCTATTAGTGAAATAACATCATGTTTAACAGAAATATAGGTTTGAAAACATCACACAGTTGGTAAATAATCAATATAATAAGTTTCATTTATTTGATTTATTGAAACAAAGGAACTTTTATTGGCCCTCATTAAATAAGTCTCTGAAATCTGTAAAAAATACATTATGTAACTTTTACTGCAACAAAATGTTAACAATTCATGGATCATTAAGATGTTTTCAGTGATCTCCGTATTATTGATGATGTCATAGCTGCATTATTCATACTAGCATAAATCAGATTAAAATCAATTATTAGTCATTACATATCTAGTATTTTGATCACACATCATACAATACCTCTGCATATTTAAAGTTCTCCCTATATTTTACATAGAAACTACTTAAACTATTAAATCTTTCACTCCATACATTTCTGTGAACCGAAAAAAATGAAATGGGTTTTATTCAATTGCTTGAGCATACTTTCCTTGACCATTGAGTGTTTTTTTGCTGATATGGGGCGACGCTGATACCAGAGAACCAGAGATGACCTAAGGGGTGCGGAGTGGGAGTGCAGCAGCTTGGCTGCTTTCAGGTGCTTCCAGGAACAGCACAGCTGATAATGGTGCTGGCTAGCAAAATGGCCAATAATTTCCGCTGATGGAAAACACAGTCAACCAATTACAGCCTTCATATCTAATCACCAGGGTCAGGGGGTGTCCTCCCATCCGCCATCTGTCTTAATTTGGAGTCTCACTCATGAGCTGTTGCTTCATTACTAGGATGGGGGAGAGGTGGGCTCTGATTGATCGCACGGTTTATAGTGAAGAGACAAATGAGATGAAATATGTGGTGAAGAGCGTCCCACGCATACAGTGATTATCCAGGCAATACATGTGGAACTAGAACCAAATAGACATTGAAACTTACACTCTCTCCATCTTAGACACATACATAAAAAGTCAAATTCTCCAGTTGTATTGTGTTTGGCACATGGAGGTGATAACATTAAAACTGTCTCTGAGGGCTGGTCTGCACACAGCTCTAGAGAAATAAAGGCCATAAAGTTCCTTTTTTAAATATGTGTTGGCAAATCGATTGTTAGGAATTAACAAATTTAGCCCACATGACAGTTTTATCACTTTCTGATCTAAACCATTTCATTGTTGTTCTTGGTTTGTGTTTAAGGTCCTGTGCTATGGGAAAGCCACACTCCACTCTCTCTACCAATTTTTTCCCCCCAGAATACCATTGAAGCCATAAAGTGTAAATCTCGCCCTCAATGGTTAGCTTCCTCAGTACCATAATGCTGCCACTGACATCTTCTGAGTTGTAAATATACTGATTTAGGCAGTTATAGATGCACTTGACACTTCCCAACCCCCTCTACTGTAATATCCCTAAATTAAAGCTAAATGAATAATGAGGGGGTGCTGATTAGCTAAATATATTCTTATTTTAATATTTAACAGCTTTTTGTTGGTCTGTAGAATAAAAAACGGTAAAATGCACAATGTGTGTCGTTACAATTGGAAGTTGTATGACAAAACTAGTTGTGTTTTCATCAAAGCTTTGCAAAACTTCTGTTAAAAAGTTTTTACAAAGGAGGAAACAGACCTGAGTTGTTTTCCACACATTTAGCCAGCCCCGGAGAACCGGGAGTATTCCCGAAGCGGCGGCCTAATACTGGCCTGCTGGCCTGCGTCTCTCTTTAAAAAAAAAGAAAAAAAAAAAGTCTGACGGCGGCGCGACTATCAGATAGACAGACCAGCGCTGGGACAAGCCATAGAGGCAGTCAGGCCAGCAGCATGTGAGGAGGGAAAGATGATTTAGCCATCACATTTAGCCATCTTGCTGTCGGAGGTTTAATATTTTCTACTGCATACAAAGACATCCCGTTTAAAATAAGTGACTTAGATACTTTTTATCTGTCATCATTTATCATCTATTTAAAAACTGTTTAGAAGGATGGAAGTTGTACTCAGTATCAGTAGAAAAAGGGGGATGTAAAAGGTGGAAAAACTTTCATTCGCAGGTCAGTTTATGCTCATTTAGGTTTAGTTTAATAGAAATAAATAAATAAATAAATAAATAATCATGACAAGTATTGAACATCTGAAAATATAAGATTATTTAATTTCCCTTTGGGATAAAAAAAGTATTTTTTGATTTGATTGATTAGAGCCAGGAGGCTGAATTCCATTTCTACTCCCTCTGTAAAATCGGTGCTAAAGGCAAAAATAGGACAAAATGCAAATAAATGCAATATTGCTTGGAAGCCTTTAATAAAAGCCCATAAAACAATATATCTGAATAGTCATGTCAACATTTCTGTCTTTACAGAAGCTATATTTTAAAATATACTGATAATAACTTAGCATTTTTTAAATACTTTAGGACAGTAACCTTTTTTCTAAACTGTGTTTTTCTTAAAGAAAATACATGTTAGATTGTTGTGATCAAGTCTTGATCATAGAGAAAGATGAGCTACCACAAGCAATTATAGCATAATCTTTATTTAGTAGAAGTAAGAAGTAACTGTCCAAGAGATTTCTCAAGTAAGAGAACACAAGTAATTTGTAAATGGTAAATCGTTACATCAGATCAGTTCACTTATTATTTTAAAATGTCTTAACAAAGA
The DNA here is from genome assembly GCA_032876305.1 of Orestias chungarensis. NCBI lineage: Eukaryota > Metazoa > Chordata > Actinopteri > Cyprinodontiformes > Cyprinodontidae > Orestias > Orestias chungarensis. The sequence continues at coordinate 496,901 of JAVLVB010000221.1, read as the reverse complement.
CAAAAACATAAGGTTTTCACCAACTTCTGGTATTTTAAAAAGTACAATCAAACAAATAATACTTGAAAATAACTTAAATACAAAATAAAAAATTTGAAGCAAAAATAAAACTTTTTCAAAAATGTTTTTAAATATAAAACTTATAAAAGGTGATTCATATATAATTACATATTTAATTGATCTCCAAACGCCTCAGCAGATAGAATAACATGACAACAGCAAACAAGAGTTGGATTCTCACTTTAACATAAATTGTAGGTTTGTGGGCATGTCTGGTGTATTTTTGTTTTTACCAAGCTTTTTTCTTTTCAGTAAATTTACTGTGATAGGGTGGAGAAACTAGAAGGTTAAGGATAAGGTTGCGAAACATTGTACAAATGCTATTCAAATAGAAGTAAAAGCGATGATGCAGTAAAACAGCTTTTTTATTCAACAAGGTTACTGGGTAACAGCAAGTAGTAGCTATCCACCTCTGAATCCATTTTGGAGCCATCCACATTTTTATGTAATATGTGACTCCTCAATTATGTCAACCTTTTTCAAATCCCTATGGATTCTAAAGAAGAATGCTCTCCACAACCTCTATGATTCCATAATGCAACTTTTCCTCAGAGAAATTTGTTCATTTGTGTTTGGATATCTGTTAAGACAGTTAATGTGTTATAAAATCCATCCTGCCACGTATATATTTTAGAGCTGTGGGTCAGAAGTTCAAATTTTGTTTTATAAAATCACAGCAAATCTTGAAGGAAAATGCAACTCTTTAGTTAAAACAAGTGCAGAAGATTTTAGTCTCATAAAGAAAAACATCAGTACTGTTGCTGCTTTAGTCTCGCCTCTCCGACCTGTTAGAGTCATAATTAACACTCATCGGTTTGTAGTTGTAATGAACAGGATGTTTCCCATATGGCAGGAAAATTATTCATCAAGCTCCAATTTGTTTACTTCACAAACTTCTGTAAACTTTTAGAGCTTCCTTAAGCTACGATGCCATATTTCTACATCTGGAACGAACGCTGTGTATTTGTTGTACAATTGTGCGAAACTCTTTGAGCTTTAACAATTGTGGTATCCAGATGAAAGACGAACCGCTTTGAATGATTCCTTAGAATATTTTTCATCTTAGAATTATTTTTGGGAAAACTAATTAAAACCTTCTGCCGGATTAATTGGGAGAAAAATACATTCCTTAACGGTCATTAATGACGTCTTTCTCCTTTGGCAAACGTCAACAGTGACCTGCATGATCCAGAACAGCTAACTCAAATATTCACTTGATCCAAGCTGTTATTTTATCAGCTCCTGGCTGCTGATTGCTTTGTAGAAGCGAAAGATAATTTTTTATATTTTTTTATATACACTGCTTCTGAATCCATTCTGTTCATTGTGTCCTGCCAGAAATAAACAGGTTAGGTGGAAGACTCTCTAGACAAAATGTCATCCCATCACAAGGTGAAAGTAAAAGTGATTGCTCTTTAGGCAACGATAACTTTCATTAAGTCAACATTTCTGTACTAAAACATTTTTCATGGTCTGATGTAGTGTTTTTATCATATATGTAATGGGGTTTTTTTTAGCAGTTCATGGAACATCTCCATAATTAACATAAATAAAGGCTTTCAGTCCTTTAAATGTTGTGTTTGATCAACAGACAAAGTTCCTGAAATAAACAGATTTTTCGATCATATTCTAATTTATTGAAAATGACTGTTTGGATATGTTTTGGAGCTACAGTACAAGGACGCCAGGTTACCAACGGAAAACATGAGCAGGCGCTGGGAGATAATTCAAGATTCCTAAAGAGTCTTCAGGTCCTGTCAACTTTATCAGTAATGTCCCAAGATACAAATCTACCGAAACCAACTGCAATAAGTCACCTAATACATAGAGTCCATTTATGTGTTATCTAATCTCAATTAAAATGTAGTTGCCATATGAAGGCTTTAGAGGTTTGTTAGTGCACAGCAATAGACAAGCATCATCCTAAAGATCCAGATATATAGCAGACAAGTCAGGGAGGATGTTGCGGAGAAGTTTAAATACACATTTAAAGGATGACCGCATCCATCCTTCCGTTTCTATTTTGATTCACATATCGGGCAGCAATTGACGCATGCATAATGGTTTTGATGGACCTCATTCTCATTGCATTGAAACAAAAGAATCTACTTCATCTGAATTGTCTTTGATTAATGTTAAACTAACATGATATAATCATTAAATGGAGATAAATTATTTCATTTAATACGAACATATTTCTAGTTCAGAAATCAAACACATGCCCTGGCTCACTTTTTTTTCAGGGTAGGACTCAACTTTTTTCGAAGAATGGTATTTAGAAAGTAATTGTGAAAAGACAGCCATGAGAATTCAAAGGCAAGAAAAGTAAAAACTCCAATAAAATACTTTGTGCCCTTGAATCCAAGCTTCAGCCATTGAGAGTCGCAGTCCTGCAGTTTTTAGATATATTCTTGTTCCTACACTCCTGGATTAAATGTCTCATTACCAGGCAATTGCAGTAATTGATAAGATGCTAATAAGGCTTTTTCTTTAAGCATGGATGCATCTAAAAGCTCCAAGACAGAAACTCTCAAGCACAAGAGCTGAAGAGACCTGGTTTAGATGAAATGGTAACGATTAAATCCATTTGAAAAGCATTGTTGTTGACCGAGGCTCTTCTTCCGTTCTGACCAAGCTCGAGCTATTTTGCAAGGCGGAAAGGATGAAAAACGCATCTTCAACATGTACAAGCCTGGTAGAAACCCACTCCAAAAGCAGTGCAGTTTATTTTTCTGCTGTTAATAGTTATTGTTCAAGTAAGCTTTGCATGTATGTCCGATAAACAGAAGGCACAATTACGTTTTTGGGCTTTTGTCTCAAGACACTATGGTAGGAACAATCTGAAGGATGACAGTTTCCATGCTTAAATTGCCACTAAACCTAAAAGCAATGGTGTACTGCAATTAACTGACCAGATACGACCCAATAATGTGACACTAACTTACCGTCACACTCCTTCCCATCCCCGGTGTAGCCTGGCTTGCAGATGCAGTTGTAAGACTGGGCCGTGTTCTGGCAGAGGGCGTCGATGTCACAGTCGTCTGAACCTTCTGCGCACTCGTCTGTGTCTGCACACGCACAAAACATCAATACCTAATTACACACCGAGTCCCAGAGAATTTAATCAGCTCACGAGTAACGACACCATGCTCTGATGGGCTGGATATCAGTTCTTGCTGATTAAAGAAAGAAAGAGTCTGCTTCCTTAATTAGAAGGGGAAACTAATGTCACTTTCAACGACGTAACACCTGATTTGTGATTCAAATATGGCGTCTGTAGCACCTCTTGTGAAGGTTGTTTTAAAATGTGCTTTTAACCACAGCTTACTATTGTTAATGCTTGGAGCATTTTTAATCTTTAAGGTGTCTTTGGATAACTTCCCCGAGGGGGACATCTAGCTTGACTGTCCCAACTTGGAAATCCCAAAAAAATAAAAAATTTCCTCTCCACTGTCGCTACATGCATGCTCAGTATGAGGGATTGCTGTAAAGTCAATGACAACACAAGCCATTGTTTCTGTCTGCTGATTCCAGAGGAGTGAATGCTGCAAGTCAATTACTCCATGAATCTGCTGGGGTTCCTTAGATTGGAAACTTTTTCAAACTGATTTGTTTATGAAATATCTTTGATTTTAATTAATTTTCTTGTAAAGTGCCTTGAAACAACATCTGTTGTAAATAGATAAAGAAAATTGTTGCCTGGTCTAATGAGGCTTGATTTCAGCTGCAACATTCAGTAATCAGAGCAATTTCCTTCATTATTGTTGCAATGTTTTTACGGCTGATTCATTCTTTTTTCTTCTGTACTGTATTTTAAAACCATTTTGCACTGAATACACAAACACACCTTCCCGCTCGTCACCCTAGAGCAGTTTGCATGTATGTTTTTATCAAGTGTCAGGTGGCAAACCGTTCTTAATAAAGTGGCCAGTGATTGTGACAATCTGCCACCACTTCGACAAGATGGAGGGAGAAAAAATAAAGAATAAGCAATTAGAGATTTGCTGCTTTCTCTTAGAAAACACGTACATTTTTTTAATATTTTTTTTTTGGCCAGTAAAACAATAACATTCGAGAATTTCCTCATATTATGTTCCGTAAAGCTAAATAAATTTTACCGATCATTCAAATTATTTCAACACATCAGTTTTGTTAAAACAAACACTCCTAAAACATTCCAGTTAAACTCAAGGTGTTGAGTCAGCGTTCAGTCGTGTGCTGAGAAGTTTGTATGGGTTGGATTAGACATAATGACAAAGTTATGCTCAGATTATTCATATTACTGGCAGGTGTTTTTATTTAAAAATATTTTAATTCCACCAAGCTGCTTCTGATCGAGAACAAGACAGGCAACTCTCAGAAGAAAGTGAAATATATAAGTCCGAATTTTCAATTAAATGCCATCTACTCTGCATCAGCTGAATGTCTATATATTATCTTTAAGTAGGTAATAAAAATATTCTTCATTTGGTTTATGTTCCTGCAACAAAGATTTTTCTGGTCTTACATTTTACACTTTTTATTAGTTGTGAGGGGGAAATCCTCACGATTAACAGTGAACGTAATTAATCCTAGTGATGTGCTTCACTTAGTGAGCTAAGATGGCAAAAAGAGTGGAGGTGGAATGAAGCATGAAAATAAATCCAAGCCGGGTGAAGCTCTCTGTGTGGATGAAGTAGAACTGCTGTTTGACACAATCGTGGAAACGAGATCCAAAATGTCGCTTTCTGTGAACTTATTTGCCACTTTGACGAATTCACAGTCTACGATTTGCTTCCCTGGGAGCAAGATCTGGCAGCTGTGGACACAGTAAACATGCAGCTTTAGGGCTTCTCAATTGATCAGGTTATCGATAGAGGAGCAGGTCTCATCTGCTCTGGATTCTAATGATGAAAGGAAGTTTCATTACGCATGTAAATCACAGACTATCGTTTCTGCTGTCCAATGAGTCCACCTGTAAATCTGTAAGTCCTAAATAAAGCAAGAATAAACTTTTTGGATAAACTTTCAGCAACAGGGAAAATGGAAATGTGACTTGTAAGAGCCGAGATGCAATAGGTCGCCTGTTTTTTGTTTTTTTAGAGATAAGGACATCCACGCTCCTCCTCTTGGTCCCCCCCCCCATCTCCCAACCCAGAACAATGTGCTGCTGCTCCTGCTGCTGCTGGGTCGATATCAGGCCGACGCTGCAAGCCTCTCCTGGGACTTGTGACAGCACTACTTCCATCCCGCTGCTTCCTACCTTTTCCAAAAGCAACATTTGCACTCACACACACATCCCTATATCCTATCAAACTGAGGACTTTGCATTGACTTCAAGTAATTTTAGTTTCAAGATTTATGTCCAACCCAGACATTATTAGTTTATTCCAAACCCTAACTGAAAACTAAAAATAGTCATTTAGTTACCCAGACATGTTGTTCTAACCCCTTAAGTTTATATACATTTCTAAACACCATACATCCAGGTTAATTCAAAAAGTAAGGGCCAGAAAAATGTTCTCACTTTCCACAAAGGATGTCCCTTCGTTGGTAATAATGTGCACACTTTTATTTTAGTCCATATGACATTGGATTGATGTTTGATCATTTGTATCACTCAATTTGTTCCTGACACATCTAACCGAAAACATTGCCGCTACGCGCCTAATCCTAACCTTAAACTCAATTTAAGTCATGCCTTAGCCTTACCCATGACCCTTAAAATAAAATAACGTTAGTACTTTAATTGAGGGCAACAATACAGCTACTAATCTGTAAAGGGTCGATCAACATACTAGGACATATATTGAAGATAAAATGTCCTTTAAATGATAATAATAATAATAAAAAAGCTGTTATACTCAGTGTAAGCAGCCACCCTTTCCCTTTACTAGGTGTGGTTATTTATTGTATAATTAATCGTTATGAATTACTTGTCACAAAAGAGTTTTTGTAGCTGAGCTGTCACCATTTTTTCTCTGCATTTCTCTCTATCAGAGCTTTCAGAAATAAAAAAGCTAAAAAAAACTCAACATTTCATTTCCATAGTTTAGCTGTTGTCTGTTCAACAATCATATTTTTGCCCACATTAACAGCAAATACATCTTAATAATACACATGATTGTATCTTCTTTGCTCATTTAAAAAGATATATCAATTACTTTTCCCTCTCAACTCAACATAATCTATACTGAAAAGCTTCACCTTTGCAAAATGTTTAATAAATAACTTATATTTACATATCTAGAGAAGAACTCCAACACATTCTGTGAAATTATTATTTTAATTTCCACCTTTTGAGTAGTTAAAAAAAAAAATGTATCGTGTTTACATGACTATGCTAAATAAAAACACATATTTCATGTGAGCATGGAACTTTTTTGTGTTTAAAAGGCGCTGATACATTGAGGCAAAACCTTTAAAAAGGTCCTTGTATGTAAGAAAAATGATGCACAGGATTTAATGGTAGTGGCAGCATTATGTTGCTGGGATTCTTGTTCTCCAGCAGGGAAAGAGTAATAAAGGTAAAACAAATATGTATTTATTTCAGATTTTTATCTTATTTTTGAAAATTTTATTGGCTTTTACATGTTTAAACCTGAATTAAATATGGAAGATGTTTCATCAAAGTTGCAGAAAACAATCTACAATCATGCTAGATTTGACATATTGAGAGAAACATGAATTCATTCTGTTTTTAATTTGCCATTTTTAATTGCATAATCATTCCTAGGGCCAGAAATGGCCCCTAGCCCACACTTTAAACCCCTCTCAAAAATCACAGCATATTGAGGTATGGTACATAAGAACAACCCAAAAAAAGGTGAGAGAATTAATGTGTTAAAGGCTGAAAGATGGCCACCATATTGGATAATAACGAGGGGCCCAAGAAAATGTTGGTGCGGCTCTGATCCTGCAGGGGCGCAACAAGCATAACCTCAATAGTTTGTAGTTTTTAATATTATTATTATTATTATTATTATTATTATTATATTTTAAACCAAACTTTCATCAACCTATCTTGTTTTTTCTTGTAGCAAAAACTAGTGTATATGTTTCTGCATCCATCCTGAATCTTACAGCCAAAAAAAGCCAACGTGATATTCCAACAATTAATAAGGGAAAGTTTAGTATGTTTAATATGCAATTTTTCTAGAAGCTTTTTCTAAGAGAACAATTTTGACACTTCCTAATATTCCACCTTTTTTTTTTTTTTTTAGGAAACCGGTAAGAAGGAAGTAAAGCCGCCATAAGTGTGAAGAGAAAGAGGATCCGAGAGTGGGAGCAGAAAGCTTCTTACCTGCGAGGTCGACATTCCCCATCACCCTGCAAATATTTATGAGGAGGAGAAACAAACAAACGTCCCGAGAAAAACAAGCGCTCCGCATGCTGACAGGATCCTCCACTGAGGGCTGCAGACCTGGACTGGCCGCTGCTGTGCGTGTGACAGCCTTGGAGTTTGCATATAGTGTGTGTGTGTGTGTGTGTGTGTGTGTGTGTGTGTG
>JAVLVB010000221.1:466391-481386 GCA_032876305.1 Orestias chungarensis | reverse complement strand
GGCTCCTTTGAGTTGAAAGCAATATGGGAAACATAAATCATGTTGTTTTTTTTTACATTATAATCTCCACCTCTTGTGTTTTGCTAAGGGTGAAACCTCTAACTGCACCCCGTGAGTTTCGTGCGGCGAGATAAAGTCCGGATTTTCTGCAAATGTTAAGAGATTTATTTTTTTTTGCCATGTTCCCTCGATTGGCTCGTTGAATCCATTCTCATCCAGGAGCATCTTGTTTGTGGCGAAGATGCTGCCCAACACTCTGCACACCCCCGGGACACTGAGCTGGTCCCACACAGGTCAGGCGACCAGCGGCGAGAGAACCTCACCACTTGTGGGACAGACACTGAAGATGAGATGTGGAAACGTCAACAATGGTGCTTTAACCCTCAGTTCTCTTTGTGATGTTAAAATGTTCACTAATAAACCACGGCTGCTCCCTCCAAGGATCTTCAGTTTGCTCTTTGGAGTTTCTACATCCTTTCAGTGACCACACCTTTAAATATAAGTTAACTCTCAATCCCCTGGGATGTAAAGCGTCTGTAAAGAATAATATTCATGCTTTGCAACAGACACTGATTTGAGTTTAGTTCTCTTCTTCACATGTTAGCTTAGGAGGTTCTTCCAGGAACCTCTTGTTTTATCGCCATATTGTTGGTTTTCCCACATAAATGGTGTTTTGCATGTGGATCAAAAATCTAATGTTTCATCTGTAATGATGTGAAATCTGAAGTCAGCCGGCTGTGTATTGTTTCATGTGAAGGAATTGAAATTAAGAGCGATAAATGCTTTAATCTCCTCAGATTTTTCTTCTTAGTCTTTAAAACCTTTATGTTTTGCTTTAAAAAATGATTTCACTTTTCTATTTATAATGCAACAAAACAGACCAAGGGGGACAATCGGTAAACCTAAACAATACTAAGAATTGATCAATCTAAATGCGACATGAAGCCAGGTCTCCGAGGCTAATTCAGTTGATCCTCCACTTACACTTGATCCAGTGAAGTGAATGATTATAAAGTCAAGGGTGTTTGTCTCACTGCCAGACATCAGCTGATAGCTCAAACCTTTGCTCCTCAGGATCCCGTGTAGGCCAGTCCGGTTTGGATGGTGCCAGATGTGTTTTCCTCCAGTTTGTTCTGTGTGGGAGTCCCGGCAGGTGAAGGGTCCAAAGCCAAAGAGCCTGATCTGTGCAACCACTAGTGAACCGAAGGCTAATGGCAGCTTGTGTTTTTACAAACAAATGCTAATATCAGTCAAAGAGAACCTGAGTAAATACAAGAAACTGAGGATTTCATTTATTAAAAGGAAAGTGGTTCTTCAGACTATTGCTATGCACACAAAAGAACATTTAAAAATTAATGGACTGAAAGGATATCCAGTAGCAGTCAAGTCTTGCGACAAAACAAACCAATCCTCTGACTGAAGACTGCTGAATCCGATGCTAACGGCTGCACATAAGAGAAGATATTCCACATTGTACTTTCAGAAGCGCTGCTAATCCCTCTCACTTGCTTTTGCTGCTCCTCTTAATCCTAGCTGGCTTCATGCTTAAAGATCTACGCTTAGAGATGTTTAATTAATGATGAGTCGAGGAAATAATCCTTGCTCATTACAATGGATTGTTCTCTCATTCTCAATCTTCCCAGAAGTGGACAGCCTACAAAACACTTTTCCAGAGGCCGATTTCAGACTCTATGGAAGTCACAAACAACACAGAACAAATTCTTCATCTCGGTAAATGTCTTGATTACATTATTTGTACAGGATTTAACAGTAGAAAAGAGAGACAGCTTAGCAAGGCTAGAATTTTAAGGTCCACAGTCGATTTGTCATACAACATCTTATAGGCAACTGTAGAGGCTCCTGGAAGGTGATCTGTTACAAAACAGCCATTTTAAAGAAGGAACATCAGTCAAACATGGTGGTGGGAGGGTGATGGTGTGGGATTTTGCTGAAGCAATATAATCCGTGAAACACAACCTCCAATGTAAAGCAGGAAAGAATGCGTGCATCTCGAGTGGCCTAGTTAAAGTCCGTGTTCAAATGTGATTGAGATCAGATTGTGAATGAATGAAACCGATTCTGTAAATAAACAAATCAATAAAAGTAGTGAAGCTGCTTGTTTGGTTATTCAAAGACCCGCAGCAGTAAAAAAAAACGCTCCCGCACTCCCAGGAGTGAACGCGCGGCGTGATCACGCACGCACTTACGCACGCACGATGCGCTTACGTGCCGCCGACGTCCGCGCCGAGAACGAACCCGCTGCGTCAAGACACGGTCAACCGCCTCCGACACGCACGCACGCACGCACGCACAGGCACATAAGAGCTGGTCCCGGGGATCCGCGGCGCGTCGAGCTCCAGGAGAGGCTGGCCGCTCCTCCCCTCTCCTCTCTCGCTTCCATCCGTTATTCTGAGCAACACAAGCACCGCCATCATGCTGCGGAGCGCGACTCCAGCGCTGAGGAGATTCTCCACTTCCTCCGTGAGTAGAAGCCCCGCAGACCAACCGGGCCGGAGCCGACTCGGTTCTGCAGGATGACACTTGTGGCACGTTTGTGGATCCGGGACCGGAATGAACGATTAACGGCTTAGCTGCGGGGCTGCAGGTTCACTGTCACTGTGTGTGTGTGTGTGTGTGTGTGTGTGTGTGTGCGTGTGTGTGTGTGTGCGCGTGCGTGCGTGTGTGGTAGCTGTCTTCCTACACTACGTACTTGCTGTAAACGCATCGCCAAGCAGCCACGCAGCAGCATGACAGCACCATGCATGAGAGCGTGGGAAACCTGACACCCTGCACACATGTGCAGTTCCCGTCAGGGGCCCACAGACACATGCACTTGAACTTTCCTGACACTTGAACTTTCCTGACTCCGTAGCCGAATAGCAGAAAGTGTTACATCAATGGTGTCGCTTTAAATGATTCTCCCAGAATCAGGGGAAGTTCTCTCAAACAAGATCAATCTCTCACCATGTGATTTATCTGTTTTTTCTAGTACCTGGTTTGTATGCATCTGCTCTTGTTATTGCAGGGACGCCTCTAAAGTTTACAGTTATTTAAATCCGCAGCCTGATAGAGGAAGATACCTCGTGTTTGCACTGTTGCATTTGAACACGCTTGTTTGGATTCCAATCTCCTTATATATTTAAGTTAAATATGAATTGGAGCCTTAAAAATGAAATGCATTGTGAATTGGTGTCTTCTAAATAAACACAAGTGAATCCACTCTCGATTTGCAATCCGTGCACATCGGTAGTAAGAGCAGTCGGGACCAAACACACCCACAAGTTATTCAGCTGTGTAAATGGGTTTATGAGCCGGTTCCGCAGGTGTGTCAACTTTTCCCACACATATGTAATATTCTGACATGCTTGTGAACTGCACACGTACACTTTGTAAAGTTTACATGTGTCAGTTGTTAGATTTACTCGAGTGTGGACTACAGCCACACACTTATGAACCTCGTGTGTGTGTGAGCAGTACTCACAATTTTGTAAATGTTCCCCAAATGTGTAGCTTTGCAGAATTACACGTGAGGGTTGTGAACTTTGCATAGTTTTGTAAACTGCACCCACAGATCTGTAAACTTTACATGAGTGTGGACTCTACCCACTGATTTATGAACCTCAAACATGTGCGTGAGAAGTATTTACATTTTTTGGAAACTTAACACATTATACAATCATACATACAACAATGACCACACATATGTAAAGTTTAGACTAATGTCAACATTCCACAGATGTGTAAGTTTGCAGAAATCTTTGCACAGCTACTTTACATTTTTGTAAACTTTACACGGATACATGAATAGTGTGCATACAAACAATACCCACAGGTATGTGAAGTTTAAAACAATCTGAACCTTCTGAACATATTTTTACACAAGCGTACCTACACATTTGTACTCGAACTTTGCAAACTTTCGATAAATGGGGATCAAATTTATGAAGTGTACTACAAAGTGTGTGCAGGAATTGTGAACGGTCCCCTCTAAAGAACCCCTCTTAGCTTTATAAACTAATGAGCAAGAAGCATTACGTGCTGTAAAACCGCATAAAAAAGTACATGTTTGTGTCGACGGTGTAACAATATCATTTATTAACTGATGGGTGGACTCGTTCAATGTTTCACCATTAACAGATTTCCTTGTTCTCTTTACAGCATTATTACCAGAATAAGCTAAAACTAGCCATTATTGGTCAGAGTCTGTTTGGCCAAGAAGTTTACAGCGACCTGAGGAAGCAGGGTCACAAGGTTGTGGGTGTTTTCACAGTCCCTGACAAAGATGGCAAGGCTGACCCGCTTGGTGAGTTATTTTAACTTGAAATTTTCTGTTTTATCTGAGTTTTTCTTTTCTTTTCTTTTGGATGTGTTATCACTATTTTTGTATCACTGGTGTTTTTAAAATCATTTGATAAGAAGTTGAAACTCTTCAGGCAATATTGAGTCCCCAGAGATATAAAGTTTAATACTTGCTCTCTAATCTTCTATTACTAATTTATTACAAAATAAATCATAACCTGGATAATATAGTCTCAGCTCTATGAAAAAAACAAACAAACGCACAAGGAAACAACTGTGGATCTTTCATTTAAAAGATGCTCAGTTTGCTGCTTCCCTGAGTAAAGACTGTCAGTTGGCCATCAGTAAAAACTAAAGCAATACCAACAAAATTTAACAAGCAACATGCAACATTGTTTGCTATCTACGCCAACCTTATCCTACACTTAAAAAGTAACTACCCGTGTTGTTAAATCATCAATTGTCTGTAAATTTGAACATTTCTTTCAGTTATTTTAACTGGCGACCTGAAGAAAGACGACATAAACAGGCTAAAAGAAAAGATTCCTAATCTAAAGTATTCCAGGATCAGATATGGAGAAAACTCATTTGTAATCAGCCTAAAAAGGTCTACAGGCCCCTTCTAAGAACAAATCCAGAGTGATTACCCACACTTGGACTAAACATGGTTAGGGTTTGTTAGACCTTTTCTGTGAGTAGCCAGCACACTAGTATGACTCCAAGATGACACGAACATCAGATCCAGGACGCCACAAAACAACCCAGAAAAATGCATGAATCACTGCAGGCCTCACATGCATGATTCCACGATACCAAACTGGGAACAAAATGCCATCCCAGCTTAAAAACCTATCCCGACCAATGAAAAGCACAAAAGAAATGTGGTACATTTGCCAAACCATCTCATAAGAAGAGCACAGCAACATACAACGATTCTAACTGGGTAACATGGTGGTGTTAGTGTGATGGTCTGGGGCTGTTCTGTAACGACATTTTGACTCGAAAATGGAAGTGGCAAATATCCAAACTTTCCCAGTTTGAGCGTTTCCATGTCTGACCAACTACAAGGACTAGGTTGGGTTTGTTTCCAGGGTGATGGGATTAACTCGAGTGGCAGTATGAGAATAAAAGTCATTACAAAAGCTCTTCATATACTCATGATTCCCCCCGATACCAATATATAAATGCATTTGATAACATTTTTAGCTTCAAGGACAAAACTCTCTTGGTCATAACTAGAATAATTGTCCAACTCAAAGTTAGAGCCTCAACAAAGTGGGAATAGAATGTATAACTAAGCAATCCAATTACTAATCTAACCAATGATAGTTTTACAAGGATAAAAAAAAATAACGCTGAACAGAATTTAGAACTTCTTGGGAGAACCCTGGCGGTCGGGAGAGTTTGCTGTGGATCCCTTTGGGTCAACAGAGCCCGGCGCTGTGGCTGAGGAAGATGTGTGTTGACTGTGCCCGTGCCTCCGGAAAAGCACATGCCTTCATCCCGGGTTAGCTGAGCGTGAAGGGCTCCATTTTCCATGTTATTCGAGGCTGTGTGTGGCGTAGAGAACCGATGAAATATTTCCGTGTGGCATCAGCAAACCTTAAGACTTCAGGTGGAAAAGATCTCAGATGAACTCTGATTTTGTTTCAGGCCCTTCCCCACTGGTCTCTGTTGATGAACTGTTTTGAGAGCTTTCAGTCGTGGCTTTGGAGTGTTTGCGCCTCTATAACAATATAAATTATAACAATTTTGTTTGTACTGGCTGATCCGTAACAGTTTAACATACTTCTGTGTTTCTGGTTGTAAGGGCTGTTAAATCGTATCTAAATTATGCTGAACTGGCTGGGACCGCCATTTATGGTTGCCGGTTGCTCTTTATGTAGAGCAATAAATCACGTCTCTTTCCGCCCGTCGAGACCTTTCAAAACACATGAATGAAAATAGCAGATTTCCATAAAACCGTTACCAGACAGATTGTGAAGGCCATTGGTTTTCATTGGTTCTGGCTGTGGAACATGGGAGCAGATCTAAATCAATGTAGGGGTGCTGAAGGGAACATGAGGGTCTGTTTTTCAGTCTACCTGAGCGATTTTGTACCAGTGATACCCAGGATACTATTAAGACGCATCAAGTGATTGTCTGTGTCCATCCCAGCACATATTGGACGCCTCGGCACCAGTTTTGTTTAGGGTGTTCAAGGAATATAAAAGCATGTTTTTGAAGAGGATGGTGTCTGTTTTGGAGAGTTTTCAGAGTCTTGTGTTTTTTGTAGATGTTCTTTATAACCATCATTAAACGGCCTACGACCAGTAGTAGGTTTATCATCCTAGACAAGAAAGAGGTTATTGGCTCCCTTGTGATCTTGGGTTAGTGTTTGTCTTTAGTAGAGAGTTTCTAGTACCTTGGTGTCTTCTTCAGAGATGGTAGCATTGAGAGGAAGATTATAAGATCTATTTGAGATTCTTCTGCTTTAAAATGGGAACTTCTCTATTTTTTTATAGTACGTTTACAAGCAGTAAGTAAAAGTTTAATATTTTCCTCTTCAAATGGCTTAAGAACGGTTTCCAAAGTGTTCTAATTTCTTGTTAGTGAGCTGAAAACTAACTTTTAATACAGTTGAATCTCACCAAAACCATTAGCCACAAATCTATTTTCCAAATTGGAAACCACTTCAATACTATGAGGTTTCTTTCAAGAATTATTGAATCAACTTAGCATTAAATTGACATAAGAAATAGCAGTCCCAGGAATCCTTTAGATAAAATCCCTTATGTGGTATTATTTTGGTCGCAACCCGTCTAATCCACAACTCTCACCTCCCTTCCTCTCCAAACAAGCGGTGGCGGCGGAGAAAGACGGGACGCCGGTGTTCAAATTTCCTAGGTGGCGCGTCAAAGGACAGCCCATCACTGACGTGGTGGACGCGTACAAGTCGCTGGGCGCAGAGCTCAACGTCATGCCCTTCTGTTCCCAGTTCATCCCCATGAACGTGATCGACCACCCCCAGCACGGCTCCATTATTTACCACCCGTCCATCTTACCCCTGCACAGAGGAGCTTCTGCCATCAACTGGTGAGGAAGATTATCCTGATTGTGGTTTGGAGCCATTTCATCAACGTTCTTGTTCTCTTCAGATGTACAGTCGTTTTTGCTGTAGATCAATAAAGACTCAGACCCTCAGTATGGGAAAGTAAAGGGAAAGGCATAACTCTAGTATTCTCATAAACTAGAGCACCAGTGCTACGGAGCGTTGAGCACATTGGCTTTGTGATTCCCGCGTTTATAGATTTCTGTTTTCTGTAGAACTTCCTAAACTGTTGGTGTTTGTTCTCCAATTTTCTTTGAGTGTGTGCAATAGCTGGAGGAAAAGCATAGCGATCTGTTTCTAATGGGAAGTGGAAGCCAGTTTCCACATGAGTTAACTGTAATGCAACATTCTGAGACAGATACTTACAGAGCACTGACATTTTTAAGCCATGATAAAAAATATGTAATGATTTGCTTGCAAAGATTTATATTTGGCACAAGAATAAAGCATGTTACTGTGTATGAGTTTTCATATCCCGTACTCCTTTACGTTCTGATTTATGGGATGTTATCTGGCCGTCAAAAAAGGTGTAGTAACATTTAAGTTATGTGATAAATCTGGACTTTGACTAGACCATTCTGACGCATGGATATACTTGTTTCGGGTCATTGAAGGTGCATCTTCCTATCAACTTTGACTAGTTTCCACGTTCTTGCCTCTGACAGGCCATGTTAAAGTGAGTCAGGAGATTTGTAGATGTTAACTTTCTTTTTTTTTTACTTGTAGGCTTGGATTTGAGTTACATGTTAAATGCTAAATAATTTAGCAAGGTGCCAAATGTGCGATGTAGCGGATTTTTCCTTATATGTTTCTTTCTTATACCTCTCATATGCATTTGCACATCACTAGGACCCTTATTCATGGCGACAAAAAAGCCGGCTTCACAGTGTTCTGGGCCGACGACGGACTGGACACGGGCCCCATCCTGCTGCAGAGAGAAACCGCTGTCGAGCCCAACGACACAGTGGACACCCTGTACAACCGCTTTCTCTTCCCGGAGGGCATCAAAGCCATGGTAACCCGCTGGAATCTCAACAGAACCCTTTTCACTAAGTTTTACAGAGTTTTATACTGCAAACCGTCGCTTCCTGTGTTAGGTGGAGGCGGTGCAGCTGATTGCCGATGGAAAGGCCTCTCGAATCCCCCAGACAGAAGAAGGAGCGAGTTATGAGGGTATCCAGAAGAAATCCAACTCCGGGGTGAGACGGTTGAATGGAACTCAGCATGTTTGCAAACTTTAGGGTTGGGGTTAAAACGCTGTAATTTGCACCGCAGCAGATCCTTTTTTAAATGCGAGCGTCACTCTGAGACACACTCTTTACCTATCAGGTTAAGCTGCTGGCCAGCTTAATCTGATAAGACGCTCAATCGTTCAGTGAGACCCATGGAAATCTTCTGTTACATGTCTCACATGGCAGAGCGGGAGAGCAGCTCTCTCTCTTTAAACATGTACCTGAGGTGCTCCGGTTGTGCTTCTTTATTCATTATAACACTTTAAAGTGTAATAATGAATAAAGAAGCACAACCAAACTTTAAAGTTTAAGATGTATAAAATACTAAAGAAATATATCAGCTATAGTTGGTTTTTAAGGGAGTTTATAATTTATGCTATAATTCCAGCATAACGTACAGGAAGAGAGGTGGAGCTGATTGTGACCGCTTTCTGATTTGTCTCTTAGCACCACGCTGCTGGCTGCATGCTCTGCTGATCTATTCTTAGATAAAACGCTGATATTCAGACATAGTTTGTTTTCACTCCGGGCTCCGACTCCTAAAATAAACTTGAGGACTCAGCAGGACTGACTCCGGCTTCTCCCGGTGTCTCCCAGGTTAACTGGGGCCAACCAGCTGAGGCCATCCACAACTGGATCCGTGGCCATGATAAAGTCCCCGGAGCTTGGACTGTCATTGATGGTCAGGTGTGTTTCCTGGAACTCCAATGCAATAAAAAAAACAAGATAACAGAGCAGCTGTTAATGAAAGGCTGAGGTCAAATAAATGTGACTGGTTTCTGAATTCTTTCCTCAGCCTGTGACCCTATACGGCTCGTCCATGTTGGGGGGGTCCGTTCCTGCTGGTCAAGCACTGGAAATTGAGGGGGCTTCCCACACCGGGGTGGTCACAAAGAGCGGGCTGGTCTTGTACGGAACCGATGGGAAAGCTGTGAGTTCTCCTTCCTTATTACAAAACAAGCAGGCAGAGCAAACAGGCGCTCGTTCAAACAAACAGCAGCTCCGGCCAGGCATGTGTCAGCGTGAACTCTGCGTCGAGTTTTTCAACCTTTCCATTATCTGACCGGCAGCTCCTGGTGAAGAACCTGCAGTTTGAAGATGGAAAGATGATCCCGGCTTCCAAGTACTTCTCCTCTGGAGAAAGCTCCAGCGTGGAGCTGACTGACGGCGAGATGAAGATGGCCGAGGAAATCAGGGCGAGTCCGCCACATCGTTTCGTTTGTTGCTGTCACTTGAGGTTGCATGGGCCAGAGAAATAAAAGGTTTATTTGAAATGATTTACTTACAGAACATCTGGAAGGGTATCCTCAGTAACGTAGCTGCCATCGAGGACACAACGGACTTCTTCAAGTCCGGAGGTGCTTCCATGGATGTAGTTCGGTGAGAGAGACGTTCCAGCCATGGGTTGGACTTCAACACATGATCTCGTAGAACAAAGAGTCTTCATTAATTGGGATTTTTACTGTTAAATTGAAATGATCCCACACAGACTTTAAAATAGCAATCTTGCCACCCGACCCTTTAAATCCACTACTCCTTATTTGATTTGATGGCAATGCAAGCTTGTCGTCTAAGTTGGCAAATTTCCCTGGGAATTCACAGGAATGAACAGAAATCTATGGGAATAAACCTGAAATTTAATATAGTAAACATTGGGAGAAAATTATATTTTAACATAACCCTAAAAAAAACAACTTTAGCATATTCTTTCTTATTCCTGACTCACATGAACTCAGCATGCGCTGTCCCAAATGTGAGCCAGGGCACTTAAATTTGGATAAATAATGATAATAATGGGTGATATTTGATGTGTTTATCACAGATATGTTAGCTTATCATACAACCATTTATTCTATGCAAAGTTGGAATCAATAGAGTTTATTGCAATTCATTTACAGTTAATTTCCATAGATTCCAATAAATGGTCAGAATTTCTGTATAAAGACTCTAGTTTGAAATATTACCATCCTATGGAGAATTTCCAGTGTAATTAAATGGTGGCAGCAGGTAGGACAAAAAGGAACGTCATTAAACAGAACCAAGTAAAAATAAACGTTTTTCCTTCCACAAACTTTAATATATAAACTATATGATGTATATATTGCCCATTTTCCATTTCCCTGATAAAAAAAAAGTTCACCACCAAGCTTCTCTGTGGGGATGAGGCGTTCAGGAGGCTGTGCACATTTGGACAATCTATATCTGTCAATTTATTAGGGAATTATTTTATTTCTTTGGCTTAAAATTATGGTTTAAACAGAAATACTGTTCCTTTCATACCGTACGGTCTGTATTTTAGTATGATTTTTTGTGTTTGTTTAATTATACATCATTAATTCTACATCATTATAAAGCTTGCCTCAATTTAAAGTTTGTCTAAATTTCAGAAGAACCCTTTGAGCATATCAACATGCAGCAGCATCCTAGCAGGACGGCTGCTGCTCGTACTAACAGGGAGCTGGCCTCTCCGTCTGCAGGTTGGTTGAGGAGGTCAAGCAGAAGTGTGCCGGCGTCCAGCTGCAGAACGAGGACGTCTACATGGCCACCACCTTCCAGGACTTCATCCAGATGTTCGTCCGCAAGCTGCGCGGGGAGGACCAGGAGGAGGAGCTGGTCATCGACTATGTGAGTCTGAGGGTCTGTAGAAGATGAGGGAAAATCCATCGCTGAGGTGCAACCTTGGGTTTTTATCCTCTTTTCTCATCTAGGCAACTAAAGAAGTGAACAACATGACAGTCAATATGCCGCACCAGTGTTTTATTGATGGCAAGTTTGAGGATGCGGAAAACGGCAAAACCTACGACACCATCAATCCTACCGACGGCTCTGTAAGTCCACCCGTCCATCCTTCCATCCATCTATGCATCCATCCACCCAGTGCCTGCCGTAGCATGTTGCCTAATTTTATCCGACCATCCGTTCTTCATGCAGGCCATCTGTAAGGTGTCTTACGCTTCAGTCGGAGACGTGGACCGCGCTGTGGCTGCGGCTAAAGAAGCTTTTGATAACGGGCCGTGGGGCAGGATGAACCCCAGAGATAAAGGGAGTCTGCTCTACAGGTAAGTACCTGCTCCTAGTGGATAACAGAGGGACAGTTTTTGTTTGTTTGGTTTTGCTCTTTCAACTGTTTCCACACAGGTAAAGTTTACAGCAACGAAATGCTTTTCTGCCTCTGGAATATAGTCGAACGTGAAAACTAAAAGGAATTACAGCATAAATGATAAACTCCCTTAAAAACCAACTATAGCTATTTTTATACATCTTAAACTGTAAAGTGTAATAATGAATAAATAAGCAGAACCGCAGCACCTCAGGTACATGTTTAATGATTCGGGTCTTTGACTTGCACCAGCAGCAATATTTCTACTCCTGCGCTGAAATTCAAAACAAATAAAATACTTGTTTCCACTTACTGTAGCGGGTTGTCATCAGGCTGACCAGGTTGTCTGTATATATTTTAATGTCATACGATCAGAAAAAGGGTTTCTTTTAGTTCGGGCCTGTGATCGTTTAAGCCTGGACATCCGTAACGACAGTACATTTCCACAAGAGCCCGAACGTGAACACAGATGTATTTTTCAGCACGATAACAATTCCATACTTCTGACCTTTCAGGCTTGCTGACCTGATGGAGGAACACCAGGAGGAGCTGGCTACCATTGAGTCCATAGACTCGGGAGCCGTTTACACGCTCGCCCTCAAGACTCACGTGGGCATGTCCATCCAGACGTTCCGCTACTTCGCAGGCTGGTGTGACAAAATCCAGGCAAGGTTACTCCTCTGTTATGATAGAAACAGACTTAATCTCAGACTGCAACACATTCGTTTATGGACTTTTTTTTTTTGCAGGGCAAGACGATCCCCATCAACCAAGCCAGACCCAACCGGAACCTGACCTTCACGAAGAGGGAACCTCTGGGGTAGAGCTCTGCACCTGCCTCATTACTTACGTGGTTTCAGTTCTGACGATGTACTTTACTGAGTTGTCTTCTTCCCTCTACGGTAGAGTCTGTGCCATAGTTATTCCATGGAACTACCCTCTGATGATGCTCGCCTGGAAGAGCGCGGCCTGTCTGGCAGCTGGAAACACTCTGGTCCTTAAACCTGCACAGGTGGGGACATTTTCTACTCTACTTTTTCTACTCTACTCTACTTCAGAAAGGCAGTCTGAAATATGATTTTTTATTTTTTATTTTTTGTTATTCCAATTTTATTGGTTTTTCAATTATACACAAATACAAATTAACCAAAACATGAACACAGTGGGGTTTACAGATCAAACAAGTTAGACAGAGTCAGGCAGTCTGAAACATTAAAACATATCATAGTCTCTTATGAGCCTAAGCAGCATCCCTGTTCGTACAGGTAACTCCTTTGACCGCTCTGAAGTTTGCTGAGCTTTCAGTGAAAGCCGGAATTCCAAAAGGAGTCATCAATATACTGCCGGGCTCCGGTAAAATGTCGTTTAATGCAGAATACATTAAAATTATGGGGTTTCATTGTATCCGGTAGGTTTCTATGACTGTTTTTGCCTCCTCCAGGTGGGATGGTGGGACAGCGGCTCTCCGACCACCCGGACATTCGCAAGCTGGGCTTCACCGGCTCCACGCCGATCGGAAAACAGATCATGAAGAGGTGAGGAGGGGACATGTCTCGTGGGTTTTGTCTGGGTTCGTCTGTTCTCACCGGGTTCCTTTCGTCCCTGCAGCTGCGCGCTTAGTAACCTGAAGAAGGTTTCTCTGGAGCTGGGAGGAAAATCGCCGCTCATCATCTTCAGCGACTGTGACATGGACAAAGCTGTTCGCATGGTCAGAGGACACCCCTCTGGTTTAGTAGCTAGCAGCTTTTTAACATGCAAGCATTTGAAACCAAAATAGAATCTTCTTTCTACACACCACCACACATCCTCTACCGTACCTCACGGTGCTTTTCCAGGTGCTCATAATTTGCTTTGCATCCTCCGACCAGAGGACACAGCTCTAATTCAGCAAACCTATTTATATCCACTTATTTGCCTAAGTACCATCAAATTTTCTGATTCCTACTTTTAAAGGCTGGTAAAGGAATAATAATATCCCAAGTATACAACACCACAACTAGCCTTGTGTTCTTTTCTGCAGGGCATGAGCTCTGTGTTTTTCAACAAGGGGGAGAACTGCATTGCTGCCGGACGCCTGTTTATCGAGGAGTCCATACATGACGTGTTCATCAGCCGAGTGGTGCGTATACGTCTCACTGATGCAGCCGTTTGGTCCAAATGGCCAAAAAAAAGCCAAAGTCCCCTTTGAGCCCATCAACTACATCTGTCGGACATATAAACAATCGTCCTGACAGCAGCCACAGCAGTTCTACGATGCAATCAATTTACTGAGAGACTTCCTAGCATCCTTTTATTTCACTGTCATCTGATGGGTTAAATACCAGTCCAGAGTTGGTGTTCTCCAGTTTCTAGATGGGTCTGCTTCATCACACCTAATCCAATAAATGCGTCTTTAGCGAAACGTCGCAGAACCCAGACATCACAAAGAAGCAATTTATCTCATCTGGTTGTTGCTGCTGTACAGAAGTTAGTCATTTTGGGTTTGGGTCTACGCACTTGGTTTCGTGTCGAGAGCACCAGCAGGTGGCGCTGGTCAAAAAAATAAAACAGATCATCGGTATCCCCCCTGCTGTTAGGAATTCGGGACATAAAGTACGTAGCACTCTACTGCTTTCTGTCCGACTTTGAAAGACGAAAACATCACGGCAGGACTGAACCGATCAAGAAGAATCAAGAATCAGTTTATTTATATAGCGCCAGTTTACAACAGGTGTCGTCTCAAGGCACTTTACAAAAAATCAATTAAAATCAAGGAAACATTCTAACAAATCAATTTGAAAAAGTTTCCAATCTAAGGAACCCCAGCAGATTGCATCGAGTCATGGACTTGCAGCATTCACTCATCTGGAATCAGCAGGCAGAAACGATGGCTTGTGTTGTCGTTGACTTTACAGCAATCCCTCATACTGAGCATGCATGTAGCGACAGTGGAGAGGAAAAACTCTCCTTTAACAGGAAGAAACCTCCAGCAGAACCAGGCTCAGTACAAGCAGCCATCTGCCACGACCGACTGAAAGCTAAATTAGAAGCACAGGATACTGAAATAAAAGAGTTTATAGCAGCAGTTGTAGAACGTCACTGGAAGCATCTCAGCCCATGTTCTCATCCAAGAAGCTGTCTCAGCTAACAGAACGCCAGCCCAGGTGTGGTTACTATGGAGAGAAGAACACTAAGAGAAAACAAAAGGTTAACAAGTTTGAAATAACGGTAACTAAGTAGATTGGACAAAGGAAGAAAGTAGCAGAGAGAGAAGTGGTCAGATTGTCCTCCAGC
>JAVLVB010000221.1:438928-466291 GCA_032876305.1 Orestias chungarensis | reverse complement strand
AAGAAGGTAGAGCAAAGGAGAACCGTCTGTCAAGACTGAGTTCCTCCCCAACCGGATTAGGCTGTCTTCTCTACCTCTTCCTAACTATAAACTTTATCAAACAGGAAGGTTTTAAGCCTAGATTTGAAACTAGACAGGGTGTCTGCCTCACGGACTAAAGCTGGAAGCTGGTTCCACAGGAGAGGAGCCTGATAACTGACAGATCTGCCCCCCTATGTGCTTTTAGATACTCTAGGAACGACCAGTAAACCTGCAGTCTGAGAGCGAAGTGCTCTGTTCGGGACATAAGGAGTAATCAGATCTCTGATATACGATGGAGCTTTATTATTGAGGGCTTTATATGTCAAAAGAAGAATCTTAAAATCTATTCTACGTTTGACAGGGAGCCAATGAAGGGAAGCTAAAATTGGGGAGATATGATCTCTCTTTTTAAGCTTCATCAGAACTCTTGCTGCAGCATTTTGAACCAACTGTAGACTTTTAATTGCATTTTGTGAACTTCCTGCTAATAAACAGTTACAATAGTCCAGCCTTGAAGTAACAAATGCATGGACTAGCTTTTCAGCATCTATCCTAGAGATAATATTTCTAATTTTTGCCCCGTTTTGCCATTGATGTCATATGAATTGTCTCCGTCTTTTTTACTTTTGTGGCATTCATTTTTTTCCCCGCCTTTCTTTCCTACCTGTTACCTGAAGCGTGTCCGGCTGCTACTCTGCTGTGCTATCAACCTTTTTTTTTACCTGTCTATGGAAAAAAGGTCATATTTCCAGAAACACATTGGTGTCGGTTTATTGCCCATCTCTACAACCTTAGAGATGGGCAATAGTGAAAAACCGAGCCATCAGTCACATGGTATATTGCTTTATATTCCTATAAAAACGAAAACCAATCTGTTCTAAAACATACAACCATTTTTACACAGCGGAAGCAGTTTTTGTTGAGGAATTTTCCAGGACGTTGTAGAACCTGAATTGATTAAAGCTTTCCTGAATATATCCAGTCTCATGCAACCTCAATCACTTCTGGACTGACCGTAGCATTTCAATGGCGTGTTGCATATACCATACAGACCAGTCTCTGGTTCAAGTCCCTGCTATGGAGCATTAGCTGCAACTCTTCTCCTTCTGCACTTTTTACTGTCTAGCTACTGATAAACAAATGCTACAAAAATACGACAACAAAAAAAGTACATCCAACTGTCTGTGGATGGAGAGTTACAGGAAAGTCCAATGACGAGCCTAAAATGCAAGTATAGTATCAATGTCCACAGACGTCCAAGAAAAAAAGCCTTTCAATACAGATTCACTAACAGAAAAAAGTAAGTTAGGTCACATTGAAAGTAGTTTTTTTTTTCCATCTATGTAAACTATCTTAGGTGGAGGAGATCAAGAAGATGAAGATTGGAGACCCTCTGGACCGCTCCACAGACCACGGTCCACAAAACCACAAAGCTCACCTGGACAAACTGCTGGAGTACTGCGAGACAGGAGTGAAGGAAGGAGCCACGCTGGTATACGGAGGCAGGCAGGTCGACAGGCCAGGTACGCCACACGTTTTACCGGCTCTGTCGTACCAGAACAGACAGTTGGACAAATGGCTCTCTAACTCTCAAGTGCTGTTTTTGTACTCCCGCAGGTTTTTTCATGGAGCCCACTGTGTTCACCGGCGTAGAGGACCACATGTTCATAGCTAAAGAGGAGTCCTTCGGCCCTGTGATGGTTGTGTCCAAGTTCAAACAAGGGTAAGTTACAGCGAGAGAGGATCAAACCCCCGGAGCTACGGCGTGATACGAGTTAACCGCCGTCCCGCTGCTTCCTCGGCAGCGACGTGGACGGCGTGCTCCAGAGAGCAAACGACACGGAGTACGGCCTGGCGTCGGGCGTGTTCACCAGGGACATCAACAGAGCCATGTACGTAAGCGAGCGCCTGGAGGCTGGGACCGTGTTCGTAAACACCTACAACAAGACGGACGTCGCCTCGCCTTTTGGAGGCTTCAAGCAGTCGGGCTTCGGCAAAGATCTCGGTGAGCGGAGAAGTGGGCGACTTAATAGCACAGGCGGTTTTACCATCAATACCAAAACAAAACTCTTACTGTCACAAAGCAGAATTGACCTATAAAGAAGACTTTAGCTTGACTTTCAGTTTTGGCCTTTCAATTATCCCTTCATCTGGATTAGAACATGTTCTAATGGGTTTTTGTCTTGTCCACAGGAGAGGATGCCCTCCTGGAATACCTCAAAACCAAAGCAGTAACTGTTGAGTACTGAGCCTCTAGAGAAAGAAATGAAACTCCGACTCACTTCTGGAAAGAAAAGGAACTGAATAAAACACGAATCAGATGGTTTTTATACAAACCGTCCCTGGATGCACATTTTTACCAGGACTGTACCAGCAGCTTCAGAGAGATCCGTCGGTCTTTTGGGCCACTTGAGCTTCCCTGGAAATATTCCACAAACCCGAACAAAGGGAAGGTTTTTTTCTGTTATTGTTTTATACATATGAACTTGCAATAAATCTCCATGGATCCCACCCAACCCGGGAACCAAAACCTATATGTGGTACCTTTGAGGCCCTTTAGGGTTAAGCGTTAGAAAATGGTCAGAGATTATAATGATCCTCCCTTAAACCATGTTTGGTCTTTCTCAGATTCATCAACTTTTCAAGTTGCCTTTGTTGTTGCCCCTGTACCTTTTTGAAGGAAGCTGTAACAGAGTGAACGCTTCTTTCTTGGACTAAGTGAATGTTTTTAATGATCCAGTGTGTCTGTGTAAGCATCTTTTAATCAGACCCATGCCTAATATATTTAGCATTGGATGGAAGCAATTTAGCTCGCTTGCTAGGGAAGTTTCCAAGTCCTTTACTTAGAAGCATTTGCCAATATTGAAAAATAAGCTACTAATAGTATTTATGATCCTGATGAGTATTGTGATCGTACCTTACTGTGACTGCAAGATATTTGGTCCAAAATGAGCTGGAAGTCAGTGTTTTACTGTTGAAACATTGTAATAATAGGACTTCAGCTTCTCTTTTGAAAACTGCTGCAGCCACTACAGTCTCTCCTTCACTTTTAAAGTGTGGATTTCCCAGATTCGTCAAATCAACAGTTTGCCCTGGTTATGCTTTCATGGTTTGTGTTGTCCCTTTGGCAGAATGACACCCTGGACAAAGAGCCATGTCTATCATTTCAGATACCACCCCCTAACTTCTAATGTTTTAGGCGTGGGAGCAGTTCTTTAAACCTTCATTTGTATTTGTTGCCGTTTAATATTATAGGTAATCAACTGATCTGTATGTTTGTATATTATTAAATACTAAAAGGTTGTGGCTAGTTAAGCTCACTGGAATTTTTTAACATATTCCTTTTTTTGCCCTAATTAAAATAAAATAAAAGAATAAATCTGTTTGTAACCAATTTTTACAAAAATTAAAAGCAAGATCAATTTTTTTCACCTGTTTGACATCATCAGTATTAAAAAAATATCTCGATGTTGATTAACGTGACCGAGTGATGAAGTTTTCTACTAGGGCTGTAAAGGGGAGTGAAAACTACCCACACATTAAACCATCAGTCAGTGCCGGAGCTCCTTTGTTTGATTTATATTTATGTAGGGAAGGACTCAGGTAGGTTTTGGTCTAATATTGATATCAGATATTAAAACTTTTGCTAAAGACTTCATATGAATTGTATATTTATATTTTGTGCTTCAGGTAAACATCCACACTACCGTCTCACCATCACTGTCCTCCCTCTTGTGAAACAGAAACAAAATATGACCTTTTTGTGTAACTCATCAGACCAACTCGTCTGATGAAGACGTCGATGTGTCTTTATCGCCCGTTTATTTCCATCCTGATAAAATACAGCCATAGTGCCGATATCGCTTCTCTGCCCACCGTCTTAGTCACATGACTCCCACGAATGCAAGAACATCCTCTTGAAATACAAAAACAGCAACAAGGTGAAAATAGTCATTGCTAATGTTGTCAGTTTTACTTAATTGACAATGACCAACATGCCAACACGGATATTTTAGACATCCTTACTAAAATGCCTCGTGATTATTTTAACTATTACTGCATTAACAAAACGCAACACTGAAATGTTCAGAAAAAATCTAAACGTTTAATTAATGATCAGGAGAACAAACATTAAGTACAATATTTACATGCTTTTATTCCTTTTCATACAGCCACTTCCCCTAGTGGGACACCGCCTGAACATGGGACTCTTATACAGAATTTAACATCTGAGCAGCTACAATTATATAAAAAGCTTGATTTGGGGAAGAAAAAAAAAAATCAAAAATTTTATAACTTTCCACCTTCCTGGTAGAGACTCACTGATATCTACACAGACTGATGATTCCATGCGGTACATCCTCTAGAAAATAAACAAGCCCACTGCATTACAGATCCTCCTCGGTACTAATCCGTACTGGGCTGCTGAGCATATTCTATTGGTCTACCTTTGTGGTTTTCTCAAGCTTTCCTCATAAGTCATTTGTATAGACTGACATGAAGGTGTTTTCACAGTTCTTTGAAATGATAATGAAACGTAAGTGTAGATCGCTGCATTTCACCGCATTAGGAACCCACAGGTCCACACATGGAAGGGTCAGCAGTGATGGAGCAGGCTCGCTCAGGTAGACAGAAGAACAACCTCCCAGTCTGGCCTTCTCCACACTGGAGCATTCTGAGAACTGTATTGTTGTAAGTCTTTAAACCCTCTGCCATCGATATTCTACTCTCCTTCCTGCTCCAGGACCTGGATGTTGGCCTTTTTGCTCTGTCTGTCTCCAGGAAGCAGCTTGATGTTCCTCCTTGTGATCTCGGAGTCCGATTCTCCGTCCGACTCTGATGTCTCCTCGTCTTCTTCGGGTTCGGTCTCCGACTCGTTCAGCTCCACCACGGCGATGTCCTGGAGACACAGGAGCACACAATCTTTATCTAATAGCGTTTGGGATTTCAGCTACAACTCAGCATTAATCAGTCCCTCCAGAAAATCGCGATTCTGCGTTTGAAGAAAATCCTCCAAAATCAAGGAAAGGGTGCAGAATTCTTAAAAAGCCGCATAAATAGCATCTAAGCAGAATTATGTAAATTCACCTGATTTTGCTGGGCCTGTATTTTTTTTGCAAAAAATTTAAAAAACTTTATTATTTCCTTACTGACACTAACCCCCCCAGCCAAAACTGAACGGTCCGGCGCGTCGCGTGGTGACATCATCACCTCCGTTCGCCACCATAACAAACACGTTTTGGTCCCAGCAGCGGTGGTGATGACGTCAGCGCGTCGGGCATATTGGATGTCTCAGATCTGCAACGTAAACGAATAAAAGCAAATGGGCGACAGTTGATCCAGCACCTTACTACAGGGAGCTTTAAGTTAGTAACAACTGGCTTTGTTCTTAGACAAGATTCTGGATTTCAGAACTAATGTTCATATTTTGCTCATACTACGTTATAGATGACCTTAAATGGTCCAAGACTCTAAGTTAGCATAACGGGACTAAATAAGCTCAGCTATGCTGCTATGTCATGTTTGCTGCTATGTCATTTTTATTCTCATTACATTTGTGAACAAAAATGTGCAAGTTTTTCACACTTTTCTGCATATTTTTGCATTTTCATCGCAGCAAAACGGGACGAAATGCGGCACCCGGAGTCTGAAGGGATGCAGAAACATGAAGGAGGAAGTTCAAACACACTTTCCCCTCCAACATAATAAGCAAAGATCTGCAGGACATCTGCCAAGTCACCTGTCCTCACGTGATGTTTAATTATTGCATTTAGATGTTCAAATTGAAAAAACATAAATGTTTACTACTAAGCCGAATCATCTGAAGGAAAGCACACCGACACATCACGGTGTGTAAAGAATCTAAATAATGAGTTTCCCTTCACTTCACTATAACTGAATAAAATGTAATTAACCCCACTTAGACTTATTTTTTTAAGTAAATCTAATCATGCTCCATAAAATCATCTAGTTAAGAAATGAGACTAAAAGTGACAGTGATGAAGCAGTAAATGTAGTCATTAAATGCTGGAGCGAGCGTTTATTCCTTAGAACGACGGCTGGAACAAACCGACGGATCCTCACCATCTCTATCACCCTCTCTGCCTCGTCAACGTTCTCGATGTCAAAGCGGCCCTCAGGAGCCTCCTCCAGCTCCAGCTTCAGCTTCTCGTTGGCCTCGGCCATCTGCGGCAGGAAGCTCTGCAGGCGCTCCAGAACTGATCAAACAAAATCCAGGTAAGTGTTGAGCTTTGTCCCGAAAGTAAATGTTGGCGGTAAATTAATGGAAAGATATCGTAGAAGGAAGCCTCACCGCTGCTCCTCGGCACTCGCTCCGTCTGTAAGGATCTGGGCTTCAACAGGAGCTTCTCGCTGAGACCTGAAGATGCGGAAACACAAAAACATCCCTTCTTAGAACAGCAGAGCAAAAGGGGACGGCTTATGTTTTATTTACAGTGGAACTAGGCTAAACTTTAGGAATTACATCATATCCTGCCAGATCACATTAAACGCACCAAAAACAAAGAACTCCCACCATTTGTGCTCTACAAAAAAACACCAGTCAAAAAAACAACAACCCCCAGCAGATTTGGTTATCTTGATGCCCACAATGGAAAATCCTTGGATCCCAAACAAAAGTAGAAAGTGACATCCGCTGCAAAATGTCTGATGTGGGTTTTCTGGAACCGCATCACAAAAGGCAGCCAGGTGCTGATGATCAAATTCATAGTTATCGTGCTATATAAATATGATGAGATTTAACAGTTTGCTGGTCTGGAGCATAAAAGCCAACGAAGATGACAGTAACTTTCAAAAAAAGCGGCTCAACAACAGATTATCCCATCTGTCCAGCATGGCTAAAGTTTCGATTTCATTAAAAATAATTTTTTCACGCTGAAGGAAAATTTAATGTTGTGGTAAAGCTGGTCATCCAAGTATCTCCCAAGAGTTTTTGTGGCTGCTGATGTGGCTGGCAGGAAGCTTCCCCTGTGGCAGTCAGTCTCGCAACATTTAATAGCCTCTGACTGAAGATTGTTGCTGTATGACAACCGTGGGATTGTTATAGTATGCTAACAGCTCGCTATCCCAAGCAGAGACAATACTTCTCTGTAATATGTGCTAATCAACCTTATTTGCTTTTGCCATTCGTCCATATCCATCCTCTTCATGAAACTGTAATTGGAAAACAAGAGTCTCTTCAGTCAGGGGCTTGATCGGCTTAGTTGTACAACAGACGGCTACAGAACATCTTTCCTGCCCACAACCATCATCATCTATAACGACTCCTTAGTTAAATGAGACTCCAACAAGTTTTAATTTCCCTTTGGGATAAATAAAGTACTTTTGATTTGATCTCTGTCTGGCTGTATGGTAAGGAAGCTGGTCTGACAGGCTTTAGGAAATATGATCCTAGCTAAGACTTTTCATAAACAACCTTGAATACATTTTTTTTTATATCTTGGTTGGGTGGAACATGGCCTTCCTGTTTGGGTTTATAAGTATGTATTTGTTAATATAGAGGGAAAAGATTCAGTTACGATGTAAATAAGACATGTTTGAAATATTGTCACTAAAATTTTGCCTTTATTTAAATCAATAACAAAGCTAAAGATATTTTGAGTTTGTGTTAACATGTTTTAGCGTACACACTGGGTATTCCTCCTGCTCTGCATCCGCCAAGCCTTTTTCACTCCTCTGGGATTCAGCTGTTATTTATGCTTTTAAGATGCTAATCAGCTGCTCCAGGTACTAAAAACAAACGTTGCCACGGTTACACTCATAACTCTCTGAAAGCACAACAATGAAAATCCTTGCAGATGCACAGATTGTCCACAACAGCAACGCCTCAAGTGATAAAGCAATAACTTATTTCTGTTCTTCAAATTATTGTATTATTATTTATTTTTTTATCAAACAGTTTTTGACCACTTGGTGATCAGGTGAAATTAACTTTCACTTACATTTTAAAAATAATTAGTCATTTTTTGACTTTTCAAGAAGTAAATTACTTCAATTGATTCAAACAAACCAGAAACCAGGCACCCTTTACCTTTTCTTAGAAGAGGATTTTTTAATGTTTGTTTTCGTATCTTAGAAGGCAGGGACAACAAGCAGCCCTGAATCACAAGGTTTAACCACAAGATTAAAAGAAACAAAGAAACATCGCCCTGATTTGTGTAAGATGAAGCTGAACCCTTTTTGCCACTAAAGATTGGAAGGTTGCAGCCAGATGTTTAGTCTGTGGCTGCATCAAGAATCAAGAATCAGTTTATTTATATAGCGCCAATTTACAACAGGTGTCGTCTCAAGGCACTTCACAGAAAATCAATTAAAATCTAAGATACATCATAAACAAATCAATTTGAAAAAGTTTCCAATCTAAGGAACCCCAGCAGATTCATGGAGTCATTGACTTGCAGCTTTCACTCCTCTGGAATCAGCAGGCAGAAACAATGGCTTGTGTTGTCGTTGACTTTACAGCAATCCCTCATACTGAGCATGCATGTGGCGACAGTGGAGAGGAAAAACTCCCCTTTAACAGGAAGAAACCTCCAGCAGAACCAGGCTCAGAACCACGGTTCAAAAAACCAGCACCAGTCACAAAGACTGCTATACATGACCTTTCTTAAGAAGCAAACAAATATGATGATTTAACATTTATCCAACATTTCTAACATCAGACTGAACAAGCTGTTGCCTACGTCGTTTTTTCTACAGGCTTTTCCATTTAGAGTTTAATAAAGACAGCTAGAAACAATAGCAAGCTAGGCAGCGCCGACTAACCCGTAAGAAAACCAGCTACTGCAGAGACAAAGTGCATTAAAAACACTTTTGGGAGCTCAGTCGTGTTCCTGCAAAGTAAACGGCGTTAGAGAAGCTTTCCGACTCTAGCCAGTAAAACGTGGCGTGACTAACACTGAACAGTTGAGAAAACAGCCAAACCTTCGCCGTTCCCACAGGAAAGTAAAGACTGTGAAGTTGTTTTCTCCGCGTTTAGGTCCATGTTAGAAGCAGAGAGTTAGAAGCCTGAACACGTGTGGCTGACACCAGCGCTGTAACTTCCGGACATTAACACACTTTTGTCGTTCTAGCTCCACCTGGCGGCTGGGAGGACTTCAGCTGAAACAACGCGTATATATATTTGATTTAACTGGAGCATCTTTGATCAAATGAAAAAGTCATTAAAGTATTTACATTCACTTTTATTATAATGTTTAGTTGTTCTTTTTTCCCTCAACAATGTTCTCTTTAGTTTATTTTTCCTGACTGACTAAAAGCTGTGAAGCCGTGTGGCACTTTTCTATTTGATCGCTCAAAGAGAGCTGGTGTAGCAAGAGGTATCACTCTCACATCTTTCCTTTGACGTTGTTACTGTTTTGTGAATAGCAAATTTAGGAACTTATTCCATGTTAAACAGCTTGCTTTCAAGGAATCAAGGAATCAAGGAATCTTTATTTGTCATCACATCACATGTGGTACATGAGGTGGGACGAAAATTCTAATCCCCCGGTCCAGTTTACACCCTGATAGCAATTTTAAATAATGTAATAAAATATAAGAATATAAGAACTATGCGAGAAATAGGATTTGAGCTACACAAAATCTACAATATGGACACAGAATAACACAATATGGGACTTTGGACATAGCAGCATTGAGGATCGGAATGCAAATATATAATACATTATAAATTATAAGAACTATACTAGAAATGTGATTTGACTCCACAGAATATACAATATTGATCCAGAATCTACAATATAGTACTTCGGACATAGCAGCAGTCAAAATTCGGAGTGCAAGTGACATATTAAAGGGACATTTTAAAGTGAACATTAAAGTGACATTTTGAAGTGTGATATTAAAGTGAACAGTGCCGGTTAAATGAGAAAGAGTTTTTCAGTTCTGGTTGTCATTGCGTGTGTTTGAGAGTCTCACAGCTTCAGGAATGAAGCTGTTTCTCAGTCTGGTTGTTTTACACTTGATGCTCCGCAGCCTCCTGCCTGAGGGGAGCGGGACAAGAAGTGAGTGTGCTGGGTGTGTGGGGTAAAGTCACGGCCTCGTCAGAGCCAACAGTGCCACCAGAGATCGTCTATGCAGTGAATTGACAATTTGTTCAATTGTCAATTCATTATTTATAATAGTGCCATCTCTGTTTGCACCACAAGAATAAACTAAGGTGATTATATATTTTTTAAATATATATTTAGGGATTTCCAGAGAGTGCTGAATTCAGTCGCTCAAATTTGACATGTCTGCATTTATATGATTTTTAGTTTGGAGAACACCACTACTTTGAAAGTGGCTAATCAATGATACCGATAGTAAGTAACAAAATAAAGGAACAGAAGCCGACATAAGACAGTATATAATAGAAAATAACAATTTTTTACCTCAGTCCATTAAAATAAGCCAAATTTAGAATCACAATTATTATATTAGCCTTTAAAAAAGCGAGCTATTACAATTTATAAGTATCTACTGTAGGAAATCTGTTTTAATTTTAAAAGAATAGCACCAATTCACAAATGGGGGATTCTTTAAAGGCAAAATAATTTCTGTTCAAACTGGAGGTTTGAGAAAAGGACTTTGTGTTTTAAACTAAAGCTAACAGTCTCGAAAATAGACATTTTAACAGTTAAAATAAATGCGACTGCTGCAGATTGCAGGAGAAAGTAGCAGAGTGACAGGTCCTCTTTCTCGGTGCATAGACGATCTCTGGTGGCACTGTTGGCTCTGACGAGGCCGTGACTTTACCCTGGCATCTTTCCTCCGGGTCGACATTCGTCTCTGGCGCACAGGTAACTGCTTAGAAAGAAGACAGAGAGACGAATAAGAACAACTAACAAAAAAAACTAAAACGGGACGTTTAGTTCCTGTTTATCCGGAATAAGTCGCGTGAAGCTGGCAGGCGGTTGGCGCGAGCCAGAGAGCTGAGCTGCTTCCGAACTGTTTTCATTCCTGCACAGCTGTAAGCTAGCTAGCTAGCTAGCTTACAGCTGCCCACCGTTTCTGGCTAGTATTCAAACTCCGCTGCTCGCTGCTGTGCTTGTGTTTGAGGACAGTTGCTCTTCTGGTGTGTTCAGCCGAAGCTGCCGGACGATTCACAAGCGTTGACATGGTTTTCTGCTATTTATAAGCAAACGAAAAAGCGGGGAAATGAGCTGTTATAACGTTTTAACTGTGATCTGTAGTTATCTCCCAGACAATTTAACAAAGTCTGTGAAAATGATCTCAGACGGACTGAAACTCAGCTGTAAGTCTAAAGAGGAAGTGACTTGAAAAAGGGAGAAACTAATTAAACTGATGAGGAAACAGTTCCTGCTTGTGATCTTACAGCCTCGGACTTTCAACCTTTCTCCAAGCAGCAAAGCATTTTTACCAGGTTTCTTGTGATGGTTGAGTAGAAGAAGAAGAAGAAGAAATAGAAAGTCTGCTTCATCAGATTGCTGCCACTGTTATGTCTATTTGTTCAATACTAATATTTGTCTGATGAAAATAGGCTATAGTTAGTTTCTGGTGTTGAAAGTATAGGGAAATATTTAGAATATCTGTAAATATCGGTTATCAGAAAACGCTGAAATAGCAGTATTGGTATTGGCTCAATTTTCCATATCAGTACATATCCTTATGTTTAATTACTTTTGGTTTTCTTACACATAATCCAAACTAAACCCTTGCTTAAAGTGTAATTGTTCAAGGGATCCGAATACTTTTGTATCTAGTTTAGCATCTGCCGTGTGTAAAAGAGAAGATTTGATTTATCTGGTCCATACTGTAAATATAAAAAGTTTTACTCATAAGCTTTTAGCTAAAAGGTGTATAAGAATGTAAATCTTATTACAAGATTAAAACCAGTTAGAAGAAGATTAAAAATAAATATGCTGTGTGTGAAATCTTAGTTATATGGATAGATGAGTGGGAGATTAAAACTTGAAAAACTGTTGGCACTTGAACTGGACTGATCTTGCCTATTTTTGTTGTTAATCTTGTTTTTTTGTCTATATTTGAGTTATTTACATCCAGGTAAATATTGCCACGACAACATCAGTTACCATTAAATGTCTATTTTCTTCTTTCCTATATTCCATTGTTCCTTTGGGAGCTTCTTCTGCCGTCAGAACAGCCTGAATATTACATTAGCATGAAAAAAGCAAGCTAATAACACTTGTACTTTATAGGTTAATGGTGATCCAAATTGTGCACGCCGATGTTGCAATGTTGATATATTTTGCACCTCTAGCTAGAACTTGTTTTTAGATCTTGCTTCACGAGCTTGTTCTCTTTTGGTTTCTCCTTCCAGAAACATGGAAGCCTTGGCTTAGCCGGCGTTTTTATTTTTGCTGAGCCTGTCCTCTGACTGGATGTGGAGAGATGAGACACGTTGATCCTAGAACCCATCATCATGAGCATCAAGAACCTGGGAGGAGCGTTAGGGGAGTCCCTGGGCTCTAGCCTGACTGTGCGCGTGAGCGGGGCGGGCGGCGGATGGAGCGCTCTCTCCCTGAAACCTGTGCCATTGGTGCGAATCGGCTCCATTTTCCAGGCCATGGTTCCGACTGGTTACACCAAACTGCAGGAGGATCGCTTAGCCATGGTTGACCTGGGAGGAAAACCCGACGTCGGCTCGTCGCAGAACGGCTACAGACAGGAAACATCTCACGTCGAAGGCAGACGAATGGTGGACCGCGCCTCCCGCTCCTCTGTGACTCTGTCAGACTGTGGGGACCTGGGCTGCTCCGAGACGGACCCCATGCTGGCAGAGTGGAGGGTCTCCGGGGAGGACGCGAGCGACGAGGCAGAGGAAGACGCGGGGGAGGCGCAGGGATCAGTCGTGTCCAACATGCCAAAAGAGTCGCCGCTGGCTATGGCTCTGCAGATATTGGTGCCTTTTCTCCTGGCTGGGTTTGGAACCGTGTCAGCTGGAATGGTGCTGGATATTGTTCAGGTAAGCTGGTATCAAACAGGAAAGATTAGAGCCGCAGACAGAGTTGGATTAAAGGCTCAGGTGCAGTTAATGAATCATGGCTCGCTCAGGAGCTGCCGCTAAGATGGAGGAGCACTTTTAAACTTTACTCAGGTGTGCTGAGGATTCTTTAGGAACTCTGCAGAACAGTTTTCCGTCATCTTTCAAGCACAACTTAATGTATTTTGGGATCTTGGTAAGGGTCCTTGCATCTTTTTTTGTTCCACCATCAACGATGAGCAACTTTCCAGCGAATGAAAGCTACCTACGGCTAATCCATTAATTAGGTGTTGCAACTTTTGTTAAATCTTGTCAGTTAATAAGTAGGTTTTGATTTGGGAGGGAGGAATCCAGGAGCTCTAGGATCAGACATGGAGCATTTCTCCTCTGATAGCAGCTTTACAGCAGGTTATAGTTATTGTGTCTGCTGTTTTCATGTCGCTTACCTTGAGTTTACTTGTCTTCTTTTGTTTCTTTTAAGTTGTATTTAGGGATATTTAGAAAAGAACATTTACTTAAATCAAAAAGATACCTTAATTAGTCCTTATCGGCTTAGGAAAGAGGAAACATGGGAAACTTGGTGGGGATTTTTTTAGGGCCAATAGAGCTGAGGAAACAGATACAGAATCAAAGTCAAAAGTACTTTATATATCCCAGGGGGAAATTAAATGTTGGAGTAGAAGAACAATAAAAACTCAACCTTCTCTAACTAGTTTCTCTCTGGTTCCTACTGTTTTACAAGTCCGCTATGTTGACCCAGCCGCTAATGTGACCGACAGAATCGTGGAAACTTATCTCGTCTTTTATCTTTAACTGATAAGAGGTCAGATGTTTTCAATGTGTCCACAGCACTGGGAGGCCTTCCAGCTCATCACAGAGATCTTCATCCTGGTTCCTGCTCTCCTGGGCCTGAAGGGAAACCTGGAGATGACTCTGGCCTCCAGGCTCTCCACAGCTGTGAGTTCTCACAAAGCTTCGATCACCACTAGGCAAAAGCAGCTATCTGACTGGCACAAACGGATAACCTTCAATTAAGATGCCTCAGAGTCACACAGCACTGACAGGAAACATGGAAACAAACCTGTTTAGCGAGATCTGCTCGCTTTACTTGCAGACTTTCGCCAACAAAAATACACATGTGTGTGATAAGAATCGTTTTCTCTGGGCCTGCTGACCGGCAGTGTGCAAGGGATGTTTTAGCATTTATAGCACGTTTCTACTTGCTTTGACTCGATCGCGTGACCATTTTTTAGACGATAGCTCCACTTTTGTCATTATGGCTATAGAACCACGAATGTTCATGATAAATGTCCACTTAAGCAAAGCGTGATGCCAAACATCCGCAGTCATCTCCCTGCTGTGACGCGCTTCTTTTAGCACACTGTAACCGGTTTTATGCGAGATTAGAGCATCTTTCTGACAACTTGTCTGTAAAGTCCTAGAGAAGAAAAGATCTAATCTTCCCAGGAACCTTGCGGACGTGTCAGATGGGAAAACAGCAAAGACGGCAAAGAAACAGGTTTGGGTGTGAGCAGACTGCAGCAGGTGGCAGCACATCATCCTGTTTTCTTTTGACTTCCTGTTCTGTTGGGGAGAGTAATTTACACCAGGTTTGTCTGCTCTTCTCTAACATAGGCAAAATAAAATAAAAGTAAAAATAAAAACAGTTAAAAGCAGACGGAGCTCATTCTTATCTGTCCGATATGTAAAATTCTCCATCATTATGTGTATTATATCTTTTATATTTATAGTCTGGCACTTTCTTCCTGTTGCTCAGGTAAATGTTGGGAAGATGGATTCTCCCATAGAGAAGTGGAACCTGATCATTGGCAACCTGGCACTGAAGCAGGTAATTACCCAGCAGCCTTTGCTTTACAGTTATTACCCGTTGACTTGGAAAAGTATTTATGTTTGTTTTTATACGCAGATGTTCACAGCTTTTAACATCGGGGGTTATTGTTTAGATGTTATGTGATAAAACCAACACAATAGATTTTAGGTAAACAGAGGAAAAAAAGTGTGGCGTGCGCCTGGAAACTGGTTTTTACCCATTCTTGTTTGCAGAGGTGATTAAACCCATTCAGACTAGATGAAGAACATCTTTCAACGACAGTTTTATTGTTTGGCCTTTAACTAGGCCTTTCTTTCTACTGTGTCTCTGGCTGTACATTTTAGAACTTACCCTGCTTTAAAGTTCACATTTTTGAAACCTACGAGTCAAAAATGAAGGCTGCTTTGTTGGTCTGTTCCATAAACCCCACATAAAAGAAACACAGGTCTGTGATTGCACTGTGATAATGGAAGAGGTATTTTGCTTATATACGTCTCATTCTCATTATTCTCATCATCAGTCAAACATATTATTTATTTATCCTTGTTTATGTTCACACTTCTAAGCAGCTCCTAAGATTTGAACAAAAATCTTTTGCTATTATGTACTTTACTGTACAGTATTACCTATAAGTGAGTTATTTACATCCCATACTGCCGCTGACAGTTGGTGATACAGGCTGTTTGACTATCTGACGATCTCTGACTAGTCGTCCACCTAACGTGGTGGCAGAACATCCCAAATGATTGTGGGAGATTTTACCCAGGTTTAGAGCTGTGCGTTTCCCAACTGCGTCCAAAAAAGCTACCTCTTTTTAACTCTGTGTTTGTTTGTTTAAGTGGGGAAACGAACCCCCTCTGTGTGTTTTCTGCAACAGGTCCAGGCCACTGTGGTGGGGTTCCTGGCAGCTGTAGCCGCCGTGGTGCTGGGCTGGATCCCAGAGGGGAAGTTCCAGATGAGCCACGCCGTTTTGCTGTGCTCCAGCAGCGTGGCCACGGCCTTCATAGCCTCCCTGCTGCAGGGTAAACACTTCTGTTACAAACTCTCACAACTGGAGAACAGCCCCACTTCCAGGATAACGGTGTTTTACAGCTTCTTGCCAGATTCTGTTCTCTGTAGATATACTTTGTTCCTAATCATGTTATGGGTAGTTTTTCTCAGTTTTCTCATTGATTGTTTTTAGATTCATATCTACGTAGGTACAATATTCCTTTCATTTTCTCCTTTATTCTCTTTTCTTGTTCCTCTTTCCTCTCCCTGTTTTCTGTTCTGTCTGTTGTTTCTTTTAAATTTTTTAATTTTATTGCGTCTTTTCTCCCTTTTCTTTTCCTTTTTTCCAATTTATCTTCCTATTATTTCTTTTTTTCATATTAACTTTATGTTTCACACCTTTGCCAATCTAAAAAGCAAAATGTTTAATATCTACATTTCATTTAAAAAGAAATCATCAGGTGAAATTAAACAAGGCGAAGCTTTTACCCGTCTATTAATGCTTTGATAACATTCCTCCTGCTTCTAGAAACAGTGACTCCATCATTCTGCCTCCATAATCTACTTAAACCTATAATGATGATGACAGCTGCTAAAGGGCTTTGCCGTTTTCCCCTTTTCTGCGTAGGTATCATCATGGTCGGTGTAATTGTGGGTTCGAAAAAGACCGGCATCAACCCCGACAACGTAGCCACGCCCATTGCAGCCAGTTTCGGTGACCTTATAACCCTGGCCATTCTGGCCTGGATCAGCCAGGGCCTCTACAGATGCCTGGGTATGGAGCTAACCACTGTGTTTACGAGGTTTTTACAGCCATGGGTTTTAAGTTTTAAACATAATCATTGTTTTTGTTTGTCAGCTATGAACTAATCGGTCGATAAACCCAACGTCTGTCTACACGATTTACACGATCGTCTCACAACTTCTTCTCCTAGGAGGAAAACAAAAAAGCCAGAAAAACGTGTCGGCACTATTGCACAGCTGTGGCACGTTCAAGACGCCTGTAAAATAATCTCGATTTTAAGCTTCCAAACGAAAACACAGAAATATAATACTATAAGCTAAAAACTGGTCTTCCTAACATGCAGAATATTCTAATGTTTTAACTTTAAAAATGGATGTAACACATTGGTTTAGCTATTGTTATCTTTAAGGACATTCCACACTCCAGTAGTAATAAAAGTCTACATGATTGATGCTGACATACTATCAGGCAGTACTGAAGACTTTAATATCAGGATCGTATCGATAAGTTCTTAAATTACATCAGAAATATAAAAAAAATTAGAAGACCATCTATCTCACTCATTAAGGCATATTTACAGTATTCCCTGACTCAACCAGTAGGGGTCCATCTTGGCTCACTCTGGTATCACCAGACCTGGCAGAGTTATGCATGGTTTAGATTAAAACAAATCAGTTCTGCTCTAGCATCCTGTCTTAGATTCTCCAGGAGCAAATGACTCCATTCATTTCGGTTATTTGTGATCAAATTGAAAAAAAACCCTCCAGAACTGAAATTGCCTAAAGTCCAGAACCTAAATATACAAGCCTGTTTTATCTGATGCAGGCATTTCCCTATTGAGTGTGACTCTAGTAATAAAAGACAGAATCAGTTGAAGAGTTGGAGCTGAATTTAGAGAACAAGTTCATTGAGGAACAAGGCAGTGCAGTGAGACGGCAGACAGAAGCTCTGCTGTTCTTTGTTTCGGGCACACAGATCCTCTTTGTTAAAATCCTAAAAATATCTGAATATATCCGGCGAGCCTCTAACTAGCTTCTAAGCACCAAACGTCACAGCAGCTACAGACGTGACAGCAGAACGACTCCTGATGAGCTCAAAGTGGTTGTAGAAAGCAGAACGACGCATGTAAGTTACAAAAAGTATATAGTGTAGTTTAGCAATGTTTTAGTGAAGTACTCTTGCTTTTATTCCACAGTTCAAATTTACTGGGCCACAGAAATTTGGCCCTCAGTCAACAAGGTTACAGGAAATAAAGGCTTAATAAGTTTGACTCTATAAGCAAAGAGTCTTTTTAAATTTTTACTTGATGTTGGTGTTAGGCTGTGTTCTCAAGACGAAGAGAAAATCTAAGAGAAGATCAGACATAGAGCTGTACAATCTCTGGGATAAAATGATATTTTTAACATCTTCCTCCCTCCCTCCTCAGACTCGTACCCTTACGTATCGTCGTTGGTCTGCGCCTTCTTCATGTGTCTGACTCCTCTGTGGATGGTCATTTCCTCAAAGCACCCGGCCAGCCGCACGCTGCTGTACTCCGGATGGGAGCCCGTCATCACCGCCATGGTCATCAGCAGGTGTGTTCATGTTGAAAACTGAGGTACTCCTATGTGTTTCCTGGAGGATTTTATGGATTGGACTGACAACAACTAAGGAATATTAAAGTATTGTCTGTACTGTTATTGACCCTTATTGCCGTATCAGTGTGTTTGATCATCTTAAAAGCCTGATACTTGGTACCCAACATTCAGAATTAAAACAGCCACTAAGAAACTTTGAGGAGTGTGGCAGGAGCCCTGCCACACAAAACAACTACAAATATGCTGACTGCTGTATGGCATACGTCACTTCTTATCCTTAACATCATCATCTGACATTGTTTCACCACAATTAGATTCATTATAGGGCTGCAATTAACGGTTACTTTTATAATTGAATAATCTGTTGATTATTTTTTAGGATTGATCGTTTAATCACTTTTTATTATTCATTTATTCAATTTATTGGGTATTCAGCATATTAACAATAATCTCAGCCCTTATTATTCTCTATTTAAATTAATCTTTAATTTGATCTTTATTGTGAATGTTCACCAGGAGGCTGACTTAGTAGGACATTATTTTTACCTATAATCTGAATTTGTGTCTCTACCAGCATGTTTAGAACAGAGTTAGTAAGTGGTAGACATTGCTGGGGGTGAGCGT
Source organism: Orestias chungarensis (assembly GCA_032876305.1). Classification (NCBI taxonomy): domain Eukaryota; kingdom Metazoa; phylum Chordata; class Actinopteri; order Cyprinodontiformes; family Cyprinodontidae; genus Orestias; species Orestias chungarensis. Next base: position 447,536 of record JAVLVB010000221.1, on the reverse strand, counting down.
CTTGTTCCACATGTGTTCGTTTATTGTTGCTTGTTTTTTTTCTGCACACCTGCAACTCTAAATGAATATGAACTGAATTCATTAACAGTATTTAGCGCATTTATTTTCTTATTAGCTTATTTTACCGCGCTGGTTCTTCGTCTCCTGCTTCAACTCGGACATGTTTTGGTCTCAGATGTTCACTTAAAGAAGACTTTCCTGCATTTTCCTGCTCCGCCATCTTGCTCAGGGCAAATGTGTTGATGCCGCCTGAGCCATGCGCTAGCAAAACAAGGCTAATGATTTCTTCTACTGGTCCAGCAGTAGATTACAGTGTTAGGTAGCTCATTACTGCCAAATATTGACAGCAGATATAACAGATAGTGTTAAAAATAGACGCTTACGGTAAAACGTATTTTAAAGCAAATAGACGACTGAATTAGTTGTCAGCTATTTTAATAATCGGAAAATGGTTCAGTGCCAACTAATAATGTGGTTCATAATGAGCCAAAGTTTGAGCTATGACGAAACCCCCACTTATCTTTAAGTAAATGTGTATTTTGCACACAAAAACCCCATAAAAACAATAGAAAACCGTGATGCTTTGTTAGCCTAGCAAATTAGAGCTAGCGAAATACAAATGAAAAACTGCTTCTAACGGACATTTAAAGCGCAAACATCCCGTAACGCTCCACACTGCTGAAGGCACAGTTTGTTAGGTTCTGTGTTTTTTATCGTAGCGTATTGTTTTCATTGTGGCTGAATGTGAATTCTTTTATTTTATTTTCCTCATGTTGCACTATACAACAGAAAATAAATAAATAAAAACAAACAAACATTTTCTGGTCCGATCTAAGGGGCAACCATAAAAAAAAAAAAGGGGATTCATATTTGTAGAAGTGATGACACAGTAGTTAGTTTTGCAGAGTTCTGCAGCCAGTGTTATGCTAACATCGTAGATGCTTCGTCATGGACGGAGCGTTTTGTTTTCCAGTGGCAGAGAGAACGTAAAGCCAGGCTCCCTCATCCTGGCTGCTCTCCAAATCCTACCTGTCAGTCTCTGCAACCTCAACTCTGTCTGGGCCTCTTTTCAGCTTCAGGGCACATTGGTACAAAAAACAAACACTTGAACCCATTGAGTTCAATATTAAAGAAAAGCCTTTAATTTGAAGAACTAAATCTTCAAAAAATGAAAATTATGTATGATTTATAAAATAGGTTTATTGCTCCGCTCCAGTTTGTTGTTACGAATCGTTTCCTTACACACACACACTGCAGCATAGAGCGCTCACACCCTCCGCTCCCCCTCGAGCCCGGGCAGCCTCACAAGTGAAGCCCATAGGAGGGAAGCATCTCTCCTTCTCTGCAGCACTTCCTCCTTCTCACCCAGAGCACGTAATTCAACTCAGCCTCTCACACTTTGTTTGCGAGGGGAACTCAGGAGTGTAAATCATCGGCTGTGCCGATTTATTGAAATATCAACATAAATCCCATTATTTCAGTCAGAATGAATGGATCTGTTAAAATAAGTCAAAGATAAATTAAAACCATTCTTTATCAATGTGTCACTACTAATCCTCAAAGTTACAGGAGAAAGATATTTGGCCCCAAAAAGTCAAGGTGGAAATTAGAGAAAGAAGGTTTTTAAGAGCCCCTTAAAATAAAATGTAATTATAAAGAACAAAATACCTGATTTACTGTTCCTAAATTGTTAAATACTTTATCATGTGGTAACAGTACATTGTAATGCAAGAAGCCCTCCTGCCAAAAGCACTGATTAATTATAGATGTTAGGAGTCGATCTAAAACCTGTGAGAGACGGAAGAGAATGGCATATTTCATCACTTTTACCACCGGTTGTTTTCTGGTGCACAGCTTACAATGGTTACATGCGTTTTTCATGCTTGACAACCAGAAATATGTAATAGAAAGCAGGAAAGCGAAAGGCAAAGCGGCTGAGAAAGCAACTGGAAGCCGGCGCTGATTTATGACTGGACGCGTAGGGCATTGATGCAGAATACGGCGGTCGGCCAATCAACATGTTCTACACCATTGTTTTGTTCCCTTCACTGATGGAAACGACAAAAAGATAAAACAACTTGGTTTTATCTGTTTTATCATACTTATTGTGTCACCTGTACAAGTGGCAGCCAAATCCTTCATGATCAGGCACATTTTTATTTTAGTTTTTTCACCCTTATAAAGCATATTTTGAACATGAAACGATGAGTTTTGTGGGAGAAGTTGCCCCTTTTTTAAAGGCTTCAGTATTTTGCTAGCCCGGCTGTTGCGTTTCTATGAAACTCTGCATGATTCCTATCTGCTGCATGTAACCTATGTGGGATTTCTCCCACTGAGCTCAATTTCTCACCATGAATTTCATTCTGGCTAATCAGCTGACAGTAGGAGGAATTAGGAACGTTGAGGTAAATTTGTTTGGCTGTTTTAGAGTTGGCGTCTATGGTTTTAGTTTAACAATCCTTTCTTGATAGTAGAGGATCCAGAGCCTCTGTCTGAATTAAGCAATAGAAAAAAGAGCACATAGCACGTCCTGTATTTCATTTTGTTTGAAATCCCTTGTTCCAGAATTGGAAACAGTTTAAAACGTTAAAATGTTTCTTTGAATTATTATTTTTTTCTCTTTCTCCATAGATGGCTTGAACATAGTTTAAACTGAAGCCTGTTACAGTTAATGTTATTGTTAACAGTTAATATGAGCTTTGCACATAAAACTGAACAGATAAATCTGAATTGTGAGGCTTGGCAAAGAAAACCCTCTACCTTCCATCTAGGATCCTTTTCTGGGGTGAAATCCTACCTTGGTCCTTTGTTTTGTAGCTTTTATAAATGTACTGGCTTAATACTGGCCACAGAAAGAGACCCTGGTTCTACACAAGTGATTGGTTCTATCGTGGTGAAAACAAAGCAGTCTCTCTCCTTCATTCCTGACGTTCTTCACAGTTTTAACATAACTAGGTGTTTTAGGCTATCCCTTTGCTTCAGAGACATTGTAGTTTTGGCTTCATCTTTGATGATCTTCTGTTGTGTTTGCTTCGGAAAGCCTGGTTTTATTAATAAATGTAATACCGTTAACTAATTGAATTCTGTTGTGTGTTGCAGTATTGGAGGACTCATTCTGGACAAAACTGTATCTGACCCTAATCTAGCTGGCATTGTCGTGTACACCCCAGTTATTAATGGTGAGTACTGACCAGTCGTTTTGTTTCTATATTAAAGAACGAACAATGTTCTCCTATCAATGTTGATGACAGCGGAGTGTTGCTTCCTTTTACGTAACAAATATTGGGATAACGAAGTCAAAGCTAAAACTAAGTCAAGTAAATAGTGTCTTACTTTGTTTCAGCTGTTTTATTGAGGGTGATCTGATGTGTGTGCGCAACGCTAGTAGTTCAGTTAACCAGATCAAGCTGGAAACCAGTTAAACAATAAGCTAATTTGCTAGAGCTAATGATTTTAAACAAGAGCGTACAACGCCAATGTTGCCTCATTGAGCCTTTGTCAGCGCTTACTACTTTACAATCTAAGACTGTCATCTTATTATTGTCTGACTATTGTCACCCTGGATGTTCTAATAAAGCTCACATTTAAATGTCTTCTACGACCAACCACTCTCAGGAACGCTGCCGCTGATTTCTGGCTGTAAATCAAGTTTGTATCGGGTAATAAGCAGAAAAGGCTCCTATAAGATGAAGGGGTTCATTAAAATTAGCCTGTTGTATTTAATTTGTAGAAACTTTTTGGAGCTGTTTAATTTGTCCATGTTTAATTTGCAAACAGTTTCTCAATAACGGTAATTTTAGAAGCTTCTGTTTGCGTAAATAAAGTAGAATTCGGCTCCAGGTTTATTGAAGCTGCCGTTGAAGGTCGTCTTAATGAAGCCGTTCCTGTTTGAGCTGTTCTTTTACTCCACTGATTCTTTTCACACGCAGGGTTTCTCCAAAATTGAAATCAAAGTTAAGGAGCCGAGAAGGTTGCTCTGTTGTCTCCTTTATCTCCCTCCTTTGTTTTAATTACTGCCGTTTTTGACCCAGAGAGCCGCGATGCAGACAGTTTGTTTATAGATAAGATGGATAGCGGGACACAGACTATTTGTCTTGTGCTGCACCACAATCAGTGAGCGAGGCTGCATGTGAAACCTGTGGAAGCAGGCCTGCTTAGTCAACACTCCCTCGACACATGAAGGTTGCTTCAAAAAAATTAAATTAAAATAAAAAAGCCTCAAAATGCTCATCAGGGTGGGAACGTTACCTAATGAAGCTGCATTCTGTGTATCTACTTACTAAAACTGGACCCTTTCCTTCTTCCTTTGCTTCCATCTCGCGTTTTTAACAGCCAGAGCTGTGCTTGTCTGTGCGTTGGCACCTTAACAACAAGAGATAAGCTTTTAATTAAGTAGCATTAACGAGAGTCCGTTAAAGAGAGGATGTAGGATTCTTCCAGTGTCCGTTTTTCCTTTGAGACATTAGATTTCCATAAAAAAAACAAAAAGAATATAGAAATTAAATAAAACCCTAAGTGTGGTTACTGTTTCCTTGTTGCCTTTAAAGGAATATTTCCTCTTTTTTATCTCTGAAAATTACCTCTGAACTTTTGCTTATACAAATCATATAAAGCTGCAGAATGGAAGCCGAGTTTAAATTGAAATGTAATTTTTTCAAAACGAAACGCATTCCACATTGAGCAGCCAGTGGATATCAGTCGTTTAACCTAAAAGTTAATCTAAAAGTTAGATGGCACTTTTGGAATAGTGCCGTATGCTAAGAGTGAGCGAGAGATTTACCACCAGGAGTGTGTAGAAGTAAAAATGAACCGACTGCTGAAAATGGGTAAGGGAGGTTAGTCAGGATAATTAGGAGGTCTGCATTAGGCAAGGCAAGTTTATTTGTATAGCACATTTTCGTGTACAAGACAATTCAAAGTGCATTAGTATATTAATGAAAATTGCTTTTATAGCTATGTTTTATAACTACGCTATAAAACATAAATTACATATGAGAGTCTGCATTAGTGATCTCTGACTCATTAATCATCCTGTCACTAAGGTGCTTTATTACTGCTACCAGGAGGACTTGGAAGTGAAAATCCTGATAAGCTGTAATCCTTGAACTATGGGACTGCTGCGTGCCGCTTCATGAACCGCTCATGTATAAGCTGTGCCCTTAAAAAAAAACAATGAATAAATAATGAATAAAATGAGAACACCCATCATTTTCTCTGTTAACCTTGTTTCCATTGACCAAACGACTGTCTTGTGCAGGTATCGGTGGAAACCTTGTGGCCATTCAGTCCAGCAGGATTTCCACCCACTTGCATTTCCACTGTGCTCCTGGAGAAGTTCCCGACGAAGCCAAAGGCTGCTACTACCCATGCCGCACATTCTGTGGCACAGGTCAGTCCAAGAGCAGATTAGTTTTTAGAGCTGACACAGAATATACCAGCGCTGTTATTAGTCATTAGGCAGCAATACTGATTTCAGTATTTTGCACATGAACAGATTTGATCTATTAGGTTTTCACACAGATTTAGTTTTTATTACATGACCTGTTGTTGCAAAGTATGACGAGTTGATAGCGATTGCTTTAGTATTGCATTGGCTTGAAACTAAATAAATGAAGCAGAATCACAGCCTCATGCATAATTAATTAACTTCAGATTAATTTAGCAGAGATTTCAGTTTTGATACTGTAATATGATCAGAACCAACAAAAAGAAAGATCTGTGCTTTATTTTTTGCTTCGTGGGTTCTCTGTGTATTCTCAAGCCTCCTCCCACAATGTAAACCTTTCTGAGTATGAATGCTATTTTCCTTTAGGGCTTAAAAGTCTGTCTGACAGTGGTGGCTAACCTCATCCTTACCGATAAACTGATTGTATGCAGAACTGTAGGTTTCTTATTTAACAGCCTCCTGCTCGCTAAATCTGGACTGGCCACAATAAACCTGCTCCCCTATGTCCAAATACCCTTCCCTCTTTCAACTTGATCTCTCAGGAGCAAACCACCGCTCCGCTCAGGTGCTGCTGCTTCTAGTGATTCCGGGTCACCTAATCTTCCTCTATACCATCCACCTGATGAAGAGTGGCCACACAACGCTCACCCCCATCTTCATGTCTGTCTACCTGGCTGCTGCTATGCTACAGGTGAGCATGTACATATTTTAGCAACAGACTCTTGGAAGATGGAAAGACAATCTAGCAGTTTTAGCTAAATGCTCCACAGTGGACATATTGGTGGATGAATTACAGATTATAGTAATACTATTAATAATGTAATGATACATGGCACAATACATAATCCACCTATAATATCACATATACTGGAATGTTAATTGCCTGTTGTCAGGACAACTCACAAATCCCAGTGTTAACATAAATGCTGTACAACTTACAGAAAGAAAATCAGTTTCATGTCAGAAAGCTTTCAGCTTCTACAGTCTGACCTTTGTCTCTGAATGAAACCTGCTCATCATTGTGAAAGGCAAGAAAATGAATTCATGGTTCTAGTTTAGTTTTTTTGTGGTATAATCATTTGTTCTTACTGCTAAGCTGTTCCACTCAGATTAATAGGAAAGGGCTGTGATCAACCCTTTTCAAGTCCTACCGTATTGGGATTTATGTCTGGGCTTTGACTGGACCACTCTAGTGTTTAAACCAAATCTGTGTAGCTTAACACAGTGACGGCTGCCCAATAGAGGGCAAGGGTGACGGGCCACTCACACAATCACCTGGAATAACACAAACAAAACCTGATATAAATTAAATAATAATATAAAAATATTTAGAAATATATTCATATGTTTTTTCAGAATGTGTAAGATAAATATTTCATCTTTAATGACAAGCAAAGTTTAGTTTGTTGTCGGATTGGTTATGTATTTCCGCTCATTATTAGTGTGATACCTTAGTATACGTTTGCCTGCTCTTTGCTACAGTTTACGTCTATTTTAGAGTTATAGTCCCCTCTGTAGAAAACTCCACCAGTCGCCACTGCCTTCAGATGAATTCTTCAATTCTTTCTCCAAACCTATAATTCTCGTGCAGATGGAAATAAACTGTCCTCCAGGGTTTCCCAACATTTTGCTGCATTTGTTTTGCCTTCTACCTTTACAAGTCTTCCAGGGCAGCTGCTGAGATACATTCCCATAAGATGATGCCACCACCCACACGCCACATAGTGCTGATGATGTTCACCAAACATGCTGTCAGATGGTCAAACACTGACTCTCTCCCATAAAGCTTTGGAGTCTGATTGTTGTCTACAGAGATTCTCCTATTCCAGCTGCTGCAGTTTGTAACTCCTTTAGCCTCGGCATGGTGACTTACTGGCCTCTCTCATTTGTCTCCTTGTATTGTCAATCAGTTTGTGAGAACATTATGATCTGGGCAGATTTGAACACAGACATAGATCTTTCCTCTGATTTGCTTGAAGTGTCAGATTGTTTCTGTGTTGTAATCCTTGCCAGGAATACGGACTAACTAGTGAATGGACTTTTCAAGACGGGTATCTTTATATTACAATCATTTCAGACACAGATGCATCAGTTAAAGCCAGATAATTTGGATAATCACAGCTAATGAAGTTCAACTATAAATAGCCATCTTAGTTTTACTCTTTTGGATCAAAATGTATCTTAGGTTTAGGCAGGTCTAGTAATTAACTATGAGCTTTTTGAGCTTTAGTCAACAAAAACTCACAAACATTTTAGTCAACAAAGAAGGCCTTATCATTCTTTTACAAACGGATTAGAATAATTAGCCGTTACATTGGAACCAACTGGTCCTCCTACAGGAGCTATGAGGTGTACAGCGCGACCCTAAATACATGGGATGCAGCATAAGTGGTGACAGGTTTTAGCTTTGTCCTGACAGATTAAAAGGACGATAAGCAGACGTGTCAAGCATTTCAGATGACTAATTGAACAACTGCTAACCTTTTTGGTTTGGTTTCACCTCGTCAACGAAAACATCCACGGATTTCTCTTCAGCTTGTAGTCACTAACGATCCGTGTTCATCTCATCATCGTCTCGTCTGAGTCTTGTTGCTGTGGTTTATTTGGTTGTTTTTTTTCTCTGTGTGTTCACGTCTTTCTCTGCCCTGCTGTGCCTCTGAATATTTAATGCACAGACGGCACATTAGGATGTTAGGCAAGCTGCAGAGGAGTCGGAGACTTTATAAATCAATTAGCTCCATTACTAGCAGAGCTGCTATGAGGTTCACAGCCACCAACAGCAGGGTTGTTGTGTAGCTTTAAAAGAAGCTTGCATTCAGGCCGTTTGACATTGTTGCCTTTACAAAAAACTAAACACAGAATATTGATCAGTTCACTCATTAAATTCAGAGTTGTGCTTAGAATCTGTCTGGCCTGCTTAGAAGCAACAACATTATTACTGTTTGGTGGAAAAAAGCTAAAGCATGCAGCACGCCTTGCATACAGAACTAAACTTGCTTTCTCATCAGTGTATTCGTGCAGACAAAGACAGAATAACAACTCTCATTAGAAGCCTGAATGCAGCACGCTCTACTGAATGAAATTGTTGTATGTATAAGGGTGACTTGTAATTCAGTTCACACTATATTCAGTCAGAAGTGAACTGGTTTGATCCGACAGCCA
>JAVLVB010000221.1:419524-438828 GCA_032876305.1 Orestias chungarensis | reverse complement strand
TTCCTCATAACCTGTGAATGAGTTGCTAATCTTTAATAAAAAAAAAAAAAAAAAAAAAAACTTAGAAAATCTGAATATTTCTTGCAGAGGAACTATCAAACCTCTTGTCTAGTTCAAGTATGCTATTTAAGAGGTAAACGTTTCTTTATATGATGATTTCTATTAAAGGGAAAGCTTCACATATCCCAGTTCTGATAATGTCCTAGTAAAAATGAAAGCCATAACTAATATTTTCTTCATTACAAACACGTATTGGAGGTATTTACATCTCCACAGAGTTAGTTGTCATAATCCCCAAATTATTCACTTCTTCAGATCTTGGTCCAAGTGCTATTTAAACCTAAGTCGACTAAATTTCCAAACTACCAAAAATGACACATTTAGCCAAGCAATTGATCGGTGAGAGTTACTGGTGGGACTGGGAAGAACAACACGGTGCAGAGAAGTGATGTACACAGTGGCCTCCAAACTTCAGTTGCCCTTTAGATTATCCCAACAACAATAAACATAAAGCATCAAGGAACGAGTTTCCATGGCCAGTGAGACATGTTTGACAATTGCATGCTTCCAACTTTGGAGGACTAACACAGACATCTTCTAATGTGACTGTCCCTTAGGGCATAAAGTGATGTCTGTCCTCGCCGGCCTCAGTCCTTGCTTTAACTTAATAGAAAGCCCTTAAATTGCGGTACAGCAGAACTTGCAACCAAGGCTTTCTTGTCCAACATCACCATCTAAACTCAGATATTTGGTCCAAAAATATTGAAATGTACCTCAAAACACCCCATCACCTTAGAGAAAGCCTTCCCGGAAGGGTTTTAGCATTTACAGCTGCAAATGGTTGGCTGGTTTTTATTTTGGCCCAACTTCATCTAAAAAGGTTGGGCACTCAGACCCAAAAGTGTGTAAAGTCATTCAAGCGATCTATCGTAACACAAGGTGAGGTGAACCCCGTCCCACTACTCCCTCCACCAAGAGGTAAACACCAAACCAGTCTTCCATCCCTCAGGTACTAAGATCTTTAAGCATGCAGAGTGTTTTCCTTTGTTAGAATGGTACAGTATTTATTTGGGTGGTTATCTGGGAAACTTTCTTTTATGGTAATAGCTTGACTGAGGCCCACATCTGCTACCATCCACTAGAGCGAGTAGCCTCACAGGTAAGGACCATTACAACATTAAAACGGCTGCCTTCCCTGATTAGAGTTGGCTCTTTGTTCTGATCCAGGTATGGTTTTGTGACTCGTCCGGAGGTCCAGGGATGTTATTTTAAAAACCTTGGTGCTAAGGCAGAAGTAGATGTCACTAAATCAGCCTTTTATCTTACACAAATTATGAAGAACGTTGAAGGTTTCTAATCAACAAAAAACACTAATCACAAATTTTAAGGACAATTAAATTTTAAAATTAGCTATACACAAACTCTGGATTACACAAACTGCAGCTCTCCGTGTTCTCATGGGTCTGAACGTCATACTGCACATCTCAGCTCTTCCTCTTTTATTCTCGTCACCGGGGTAATTATTGAAGCTACCGCTAAGGCAGCGACAGACTTCTGAGTGCTTTAAAACAACCTCCAGCTACCAAGAAAGAAAAAGGAACAGGACTGAGAATTTTTTAACTCGCCCACACGTCTTTATTAGTCTGACAGTTGTTTCGCCTCTAAAATGCTTTCATCGTATCATATCTGAACGTTGCCGGGCGAAACGGTGCTGAGATTTATTTATCTCTGTGGCACTGAGAGACTGTCGGCACACTTGGATCTCTCGGGCTTGTGCAGAGAGAACGATCCATCACTAAACTCCTTCCTCTCTGCTTGTTGCCGATGATCCCTGACGGCAACGTGATTTTGTTGTGATAATTAAATCACAACAACCCCTCTTGACATGTAATTTTCCTTTAATTTACACACTTGTCCTCGTGTTATAAATTAACCCTCCCTTTAACTTTTAGCCTTCAGTTTATTAGTGGAGCACAATTATACCCATGGGAGTTTGACCGAGGGGCTGAACACTTCAGTACCAGTCAACCAAGAAAATAATACATAAATAATAATAAAACAAAGTCACCTTAAGAGATATAAACAAACCTAAAATAGGTTTATGAGAATTCTAGTTTAAAAGATGACTTATAAATATGTGGATCCAAAGATGTGGCTATCTATGTTTTTATTGTTTGGTTTGCACTACATGCATAAACATCTGATTATTAAACCTAGATTATTGTTATGTATTAGAACTTTTAAATCACCAAAGGTGTGCTGATCTGATATAGATATCAAATATCGGTACTTTAAAAAAGCTTTGCGTTGATATTGTATGGTTTCAATATTGTTATCAGGCAGGACTGAAGTATCAGTAATATAGGGGGTGAAAAATGATGTAGTACTTTCTAGACAATCAATAAAATCCTCAGACCTATTAAACAAAGTCAGTGTTGTGAAGATAAATCTGCTAATTAACTGTACTGCAGAACTTTGTAATAGCTGGAAGCCACAGCGGATGATTCATCTAATCATACTTACAAGCAACTGATGTTGTAATAATGTTAATATGTGGAGATTAAATTGTTTTACAGAAAGGCTTATTGAGTAAATGCTTATCAAATTATGGAACTTAATCATTTGCCCTGTCAAGATTTTTAGGTTTTTTTCCCCTAAATGGTTCAAGATTTTCATCTGCATAACATATTTAAAGTGTTAAAGTTTGTTCGGTTTTGTTATTAAGGAACCCAAAACGCAATATAACTTGATACATTTAGGACCTAAACTGTTTTAGACATTTCACAAAACACAGTTTTGAAAATAAAAACTTTTATTTCGATTTTTTTTATGCATTTAGATTTTTTATTTAGATTAAAATACAAATGCACCTGCAGGTTTTGTCTGTAGCGTAGCTGAAAACTTAACATGCATTATCTGCAACCGCCGACGTTGGTATGCAACTAACCAACTATTTATTTTGTAAATTATATGTACAGCAAATTAATATCAAGCATTGTTAGTCCACTTCCTTAATTTTGCTGTTGCTCTTTAAATCTCTCTCTGCTCGTAAATCTAGGAAACATGGAGGAGAAGTTTGAGTCTGGGATATAATCCTGCAGCTAAGTCACGCTAAAATCCATAAAACTATATTCCTGATACCATGGATGGGTCCTTTTAGGACTTCCTGGAGTTGATCTAACTTGTTAGTTTGTGATCCCACATTTTCTATTATGATGGATTGAAGAAGTGCTTTAAACTTCCTCCTTCTCTCTCTTCTCTTTGCTCTTGCTCTGCAAACTCATCGCCTCCCTTTCAAGTGATTTGGAAATTTGTGGAGTCAATTGAGGTATTATTGGAGCTAAGTGTCAATAAATCCTTCTTGCTGCAAAGCGTCCAAAACTAGAGACTAGCTGTCCAAACAAGCAAACAACAAAATATGAACGGAAGTGTAAAACTAATCAGAATGAAGGTGACAGAGCTATTTCCACATGAGTGGGGCGTTTATTATGGGACTATTAGCTGCTAATTAATATTCCTGACAGTTTAAGTGGGCTGAGATCAGAAACAGGATTCATACTGAGATCAAATCCCACACGGATGAAATGTGTTTGCTATTTACACGACTTCTGACGGCAAGTTGCTACACTAGAATATTATGTAAGCAGACTGGATTTCAAGGGCCGCTGCACTCTGTTATCCAGAAGGTTTTCTTTCACTGTCCCATAGCAGTAAGGCTGTCCGCGCTCCTCCTGCAGGTGCTGCTGCTGCTGTGTATCGCAGACTGGATGGTTTATTCAATGTGGCGGAGCGGCAAAGACCCCGACAGCTTCTCCATCCCTTACCTGACTGCCCTCGGGGATCTGCTGGGCACGGCCCTGCTGGCGCTCAGCTTCCACTTCCTGTGGCTCATAGGAGACCAGGACAGCGACGTGGGGGACTGAGCGGCCGTGACGACTCCCGGATCTCACGGCCTCAGCCTCCGATGGAACGCGGCGGCTCTCTCTCTCTTTTTTGGCCAGCTTCACATTCTGGATGAAACTTTAACCACAAGTTGGGATACAGACTAATTTCAGTTTATGCCTTGTTTTCTTTCATATAAAAGGCTTTGTACTCTTAACTTAAGACTGTTTTCTTTTTGCAGCCATTCTGATCTGCGTCTTTGGTACCAAAGCATTTTCATTTGTTTTGAGGAAGAAAACATCAGCCGACCTCTGCATGGAGCTGTTTAGTCCAAGAAAAGGCTTCCTGTAGAAAAATGTCTGCATAACAACTTTACTGCACCGACCCTGAACACTCAACAATCAAGAACGGACAGACGTGTTTATGTTGGAGTTAAAACTAACATCTTCCTTCAAACACATTTTGTCCCAAACCGATAACGTCCACAAACACAAAACGATCTTTACATCCGCCTGTATCAGATACTTAGTGACATCGACGTGTAAGGATATTAACGCTTCAGCTTTTTCTTTCACAAAACATTCCACCTCTTTTTAGAGAGATACCAGAATGTCCCGTAGGGAGCAGAGGCTCCGTCAGCTGTGCGTAATGAAGCATTGGCCCTGGCTGAAAGGAGGTCCATGCATTTGTCTCGGCAAAATTTGGCGGTTTGGAAATAGTCGTGCTCACAGAAGTACAAATTTACTGAACCAGTTTTATCAGGGTTTTTAGAAGTTAATGATGTCAGACATCTCTATTTAAGACATGGTACTTTTGTTTAAGGTTATCATAAGACCGTCTACAGGTCTTTATCTGAATATTTAATTAATGATGAGATCACTTGTCATTAATACACATAAGTAGCTATCAGAGACACCAACCTCCCCCGATATGAAGAACCAAGTGAAGGAAACAAAAAAAAACGAAACTGTTTTTGTCAATAATTTTCTGTTTATACTTTCCTCCATAAATATATTCTGTGATTTCTGTATATTTGTAAAACATTCTTACAGTCACCATTCTAATTTTTGCGTGTTCTCGGTTTGTGGGAGTTTAATCGGCAGGGAATACTCACGTTTTAGTCTGGTTGTTCGTAAGCCAGGGTCAGTTTGCCTCTTTAATCTCAGTACCACGCTTCGACTATTTAAATATCATCTGCAAGTTCTTTTCTGTTGGTTGGAAGTTTTGAATGTTTTAATTGAGAACCCAAATAGTTCAGGTTTACATCAAGTTTACTATGTTTTCTAATTTAAATCACTTTCCAATAATTATTCTTCTGATCCTCCAGTCCATAACAATTATTGGCAAAGGGGCAGGATGAGCGTGACTCGTGCCGGTCACATGCTGTTTCCATGCAAACACCAGCAGTGAGGTAGCCATCATTATTTAGTGTTGCCTAATTTAATTTTTTTCGTGGTTCTCTTGTTTCCCAAGTGAGTTACATTTGAAGTCGTCTTCAAGAGGAACTTGTCTTTTTCAGGGAGCTCATTTTAAATCACTTTCGTGACGGCCGGAATAGACATTGTGAGATTATTAGGACGCCATTGTTTAAACCTAGCTAGCTATCAGACGTTTTCACCCCCCTGTTAAAATGGCAGCTTTGATGCTGTGAAAAGATGGTAAATATTGTCCCTCACGTGTGACTCTTAGGAAATTCAGCAAAATCTGTTGGATTCAGTTCTGCTCTCGGTCTTGTGCAGATTTAGAAGTTTGTAGCTGTGAAGCTGAAAAATTAAAGACATAATCACCTTTCTACTGGAAAAATGAACATTTTGGGGGTGGGGGAATTATATTTGGAGCAGTTCCTAATCTCACCAACCCTCTCAGAAAAAAACAAAAAACATTACTGCCTGAAGAGAAGTGATCCCAGAGCATGATAATGCCACCACCTTGCTTTACTGACGGTATGGTACTTTTTTATTGCTTTTGTCAGGATCTCATCTTATTACTAAGGTCAGTGGGAGTGTTTGAGAGCCTTTGTTCTCCCATTCAACAGTTTTTTGAATGTGCCTCTAGAGATACACTGGTTAACATGGTGTTCTCACTGCTATCAATGCACTTTGCTTTCTACTGGAAGTCTGTGTTTAAAATGACACACTCACTATTTGTAAGTATAGTGGGGATGAAATGCAAAGCTGTTGATTGCAACTGTTAGTTTTTCATTTTTCATTTAATGTCATTTTAGAATGATTAATCCAAGTCTGTGCAATCCAGTTTTTTCTTCTTGCCTACATGGACCTAAATATATCAAAATAAATGTTACTAATTTGGAAAGTGACTCATTTCTGTTTTGTTTTTTTACTTCGAACACTTACAGCAGTAATAAGGTAGCTAGCCTCTTATCTTCATGATCAAATGGTTTAGACTGTTTTCTGTCCTAAAGGAGAGAATCATCCTGAGAATTCTTCAAGCAGCAGCTGAAAACATGAATAATGAGCCAGGAATTGTATTTGTTCTCCTCTGTTTCTTAAATTATCCCCTATATATGATGTATGCTGTTTCATGGTGTCCTTGACAACATGATCTGGCAATCCAAACACCTCCTCACTCTCTTGGTCACACTTTAGACCTTGTGCTGACTTATGGCATTGAGTGTGAAAACGTTACAGTACTGCCTCTCCTTTCTGACCATTTTTTAATAACTTTTTAGTTCTTTTTCACTGAGTACTTAAAATCCAAAAGAAAATTTCTTTATAGTAGGTGTCTATCAGACAATGCTGTTACAGCCTTTAAAGAATCCATTCCACCACTAATTTCTTCAGTATTTCAGAGAAATGGAGTGGAAGGCAACAAATTAATTTCATGTCCTACACAGATTGATGCTGTTGTTCATAGTATTATGTCCTCATTGCGTACAACATTAGACAACGTAGCCCCCATAAAAAGGAAAGCGATCACTCATAGGAGGAGGTTGGCCCCCTGGTTTAATTCAGAACTTCGTACCTTGAAGGGAAAATCCAGGAAATTTGAGAAGAAATGGCGGTTTTCGCTTTTAGAGGAGTCTTATTTATCCTGGAAAAACAGCGTGCTTCTGTATAAAAGGACCCTGCGCCAAGCTAGATATGCATATTTTACTTTACTAATAGAGGAGAATAAGAACAATCCTAGGTTTCTTTTTAATACAGTTCCTAAACTTACGAGAAATGAAAACTCTGTTATATCACCCAGTCCTCCAAATCTAAGCTGTAATGACTTTATGGAATTCTTTATTGAGAAAATCGAATCTATTAAAACTAAAATTGATGGCATCTTACCAAACATAACTACTACCTCAATAAGCAATGAGGTAGTGAATGTGGCTCTGGGGCCTGATCTCTGTTTGAAGCGTTTTGTTCCAGTTGAGCCTTCTGAGCTTTCAAAAATATTTTCTTCATCTAAGCCTTCGACTTGTATGTTGGATCCAATCCCGACAAAATTGTTTAAAGAAGTATTTCCTATTATTATTTCCCCTAATTTTGGAAATGATTAATTTGTCATTAGTGAATGGTTATGTACCAGAGGCTCTTAAGGTAGCTGTAATAAAACCCCTACTTAAGAAACCTTCTCTTGATCAAGAAGACCTAATAAATTAAAGACCCGTATCTAATCTTCCTTTTTTTATCTAAAATCCTTGAAAAAATTGTTGCTAATCAACTGAGAGAGCATTTGATGAATAATGACATATTTGAAGAATTTCAGTCAGGTTTCAGAGCTCATCATAGCACTGAGACAGCTCTCCTTAAAGTTACAAATTATATTCTCATGGCCTCAGACAATGGGCTCGTGTCTATTCTAGTTCTGTTGGATCTCAGTGCTGCTTTTGAAACAGTCAATCACAATATCCTCATTGAAAGGCTCGAACACACTGTGGGGATCAAGGGAACAGCACTAGGCTGGTTTAAATCGTATTTGTCTGATAGATCCCAGTTTGTTCATCTAAATGACAAATCTTCTCCGCATTGTAAGGTTACTTGTGGAGTACCACAGGGTTCTGTATTTGGCCCAATTGTATTTACTATGTACCTGCTCCCTATTGGTAAAATCATCAGACAGCAGGGTGTTAATTTCTGCAATGAGGACAACATATAATCAGCTGGTATGCTGATGATACACAACTGTATTTATCTATAAATCCTGATGAATCCAGTTAGTTTGGTAGATTACAGGCAGGTCTAGATGACATAAAAATGTGGATGACTTTAAACTTTCTGCTCTTGAACTCTGAAAAGACAGAAGTTGTTATCTTTGGACCTCTAAAAAAGGAATTGCTTAGTCAGCCACTTGACCTGGATAGAATCAGGTTGGCATCTGGTGACAATGTAAAGAACCTTGGTGTTATTTTTGATCAGGAAATGTCTTTCAAGTCCCATATAAAACAGGTTTGTAAGATTTCCTTCTTTCACCTTAGGAATATAGCAAAAATTAGAAATATTCTCTCTAGGACAGATGCTGAAAAGCTAGTCCATGCATTTGTTACTTAAAGGCTGGACTATTGTAACTCTTTATTAGCAGGAAAAATGTAATTAAAAGTCTACAGTTGGTCCAAAATGCTGCAGCAAGAGTTCTGATGAAACTTAAAATTAGAAATCATATCTCCCCAATTTTAGCTTCCCTCCATTGGCTCCCTGTCAAACGTAGAATAGATTTTAAGATTCTTCTTTTGACATATAAAGCCCTCAATAATAAAGCTCCATCGTATATCAGAGATCTGATTACTCCTTATGTCCCTAACAGGGCACTTCGCTCTCAGACTGCAGGTTTACTGGTGGTTCCTAGAATCTCTAAAAGCACAATGGGAGGCAGATCTTTCAGTTATCAGGCTCCTCTCCTGTGGAACCAGCTTCCAGCTGTAGTCCGTGAGGCAGACACCCTGTCTAGTTTCAAATCTAGGCTTAAAACCTTCCTGTTTGATAAAAATTATAGTTAGGAAGAGGTAGAGAAGACACCCCAATCCGGTTGGGGAGAAACTCAGTCTTGACAGACGGTTCTCCTTTGCTCTACCTTCTTCATGTCTCACTCTATAGGGTTAAGTTATTTAAGTTTTTCTATAGTTATGCTGCTATAGGCTTAGACTGCTGGAGGACAATCTGACCACTTCTCTCTCTGCTACTTTCTTCCTTTGTCCATTCTACTTAGTTACCGTTATTTCAACCTGTTAACCTTTTGCTTTCTCTTAGTGTTCTTCTCT
The DNA here is from genome assembly GCA_032876305.1 of Orestias chungarensis. Taxonomy (NCBI): domain Eukaryota; kingdom Metazoa; phylum Chordata; class Actinopteri; order Cyprinodontiformes; family Cyprinodontidae; genus Orestias; species Orestias chungarensis. Next base: position 429,740 of record JAVLVB010000221.1, on the reverse strand, counting down.
CCATAGTAACCACACCTGGGTTGGCGTTCTGTTAGCTGAGACAGCTTCTTGGATGAGAACATGGGCTGAGATGCTTCCAGTGACGTTCTACAACTGCATTTATAAACTCTATTATTTCAGTATCCTGTGTTTCTAATTTAGTTTTGTGTCTCTTCAAACCTCCAGTCGATCGTGGCAGATGGCTGCTTGTACTGAGCCTGGTTCTGCTGGAGGTTTCTTCCTGTTAAAGGGGAGTTTTTCCTCTCCACTGTCGCTACATGCATGCTCAGTATGAGGGATTGGTGTAAAGTCAACAACAACACAAGCCATTGTTTCTGCCTGCTGATTCCAGAGGCGTGAAAGCTGCAAGTCAATGACTCAATGCAATCTGCTGGGGTTCCTTAGATTGGAAACTTAGATGAGATTGATTTGTTTGAATTGATTTGTTATGATGTATCTTTGATTTTAATTGATTTTCTGTGAAGTGCCTTGAGACGACACCTGTTGTCAATTGGCGCTATATAAATTAACTGATTCTTGATTCTTTCTTGATTCTTGATCCTCCTTTACTTTCTTTAACTAAAGCAATTCAGAGTCTTATAGTAGGTATTCTGTCTGACGGCTAAAGCTTGAAGAAATTTGGTCATTACTATAGAGACAACACGAAAAAGATTTACGTTAAAGCTGAAAATACCTAGAAACTAACACGATTGTGTGTGTTTTTTATCCATTCTACATGTTTGAGCTCCAAATAATTTGTCAGGTCTTTTCAGTTTTTGCTTAATTTCTTCTATTGAGTTCATTGAAACACATTTGTTAAATCATACGCAGATAACCTGAGTAAATCTAGAACGCGCTGGCAAGGTCGTGGTTTTCAAAAGAGGAAAATTATAACAGCCAGCATGCATCTATACTGTTTATCTTATCAGTTCTTCTTTTTAAATAAAATAACTTAAAAGCTTTTTGAAAGGGCTGTATCTGGAGGATGTTTAGAACTTTGTCTTTTGGGCTGCTTTTTACGTTACTTTAATTGGACATTAATGCATTAATTTTAAAGCATTTAAAAAAATAAAAAAAACCCTCAAAATATTTACATTATATGTTAAAAATTAGAATACATGACAGGTCATTAGAAAAAAACTAAAAGTTACTTCGCTTGTTGTTACAATTATTGCTTTGTACCAAAATAATTCCCCCCAACCCTAATAAATTTCTGCCGTCAAGCTTTTTAAATAATTGTAAGCGTTTATTGTTTGTATGGTGGAAATTTTGTTCCACTGTTTCTTGTTGGATTGTTTTTCTCAGCAATATTAAAGAGTTTTTAACTCCAGTGCTGTAGATGTTTTTTGTGACCTGCTGGACGAGTGTTCAGTTAGCTCTAAGAATAACTTGGGTAGGCCAGCCACCGAGTCAACTCAAGCTTATTTGTAACAAGGCAGTTTAAAGGGCTATATATGATTAAAAGCTGGATGCAGAAGCATTATATTTTGTCATCAAAACCATCAAAATCAGCACTTAATTTTTGGGTTTTAAACAGCAATATACTGTTGCAGTAAGAAATGGGACTACAGATAAATTCAGGGATGAGTTACTTTTGACCTTATTGGGACATCCACCCTTTAATGTTCTTCAGTTGATAGAAGGCTGACTTTATAATTATCTGTATGATCTCTGAAGGTTCAGGTCTGACTCCATCACTACGCCCGGACGTCAGGCCTTTGTAATGTTTTATGGTTTCTTCATTTGTGGATAATGGCTTCTAATATGGTTCCCTAGACAGAAGGGTAGCAATTACATCGTTTCTCTTCTACAAGATCACTTTAGCTTATCACATTGTGTGTTTGGTTTTGGTCTAGTTCATGTTTTCAGACAGGGGTTCCTACAGGCAAACATTTGTTTGGATAAAATATTTTACTTATCCAAATTATCTTTATTCAATATTTCAATAACAATGTGAAAGTAGAAGCATTTATTAAATGATAAGAACTGACCTAAGAGCTAAAACCTGTTTAATGTCATTATATATAACTAGAGACTGGGAGCTAAAGTCATTTTAGTCAGCATAATTTCCCAATTCCTATGTTTTGTATTTTATCACATCCTTCACTCTTGGATCACAGATGGACTTTACTAACTTCTGCCGGAAAACAGTGTGAGCACCCAAAAGGAATCATGCAACTAGAACTTAATATGGAAAAAAAACATGCAGAGTAGCATCTGAGAATCTGACAGAATCTGACAACGCAGCAAGTGATCATCACCAGGGGAAAATGATGCTTCTTGGAATCATTTCCCATCCATACATGTACTTAATGTAGTTTAAATGGTTAGGAAGCTTGCTGACTGCTCCTCACTATGCATATAAAATAATAACACAGCTCCCGTCTCCAACTATAGCATTCTGTTGCTTTAAATGAATGTCCTTACTAAAGTGCAATAAAGTCCTGAGTTAAGGTATGCAGCTTCGAGTCTCCCTTGGCATATGTACTGTACGTACAAGTTTCATTAGGGTGAAGCAAAGGTTTGGGCTTACATTTTACAATGACCTTGTTAGGACCCGGAGAACAGTAAAGCTTAATCCTCCTTCCTCCTCTCTGCCATTGCTGAAACAAGCATCTTCGTGATGATTAATGTAAAGCCCTCAGTGGGAGTGTGGGAGGTGTGGCAGTTCCAAGCAGCCTCCTTGTAAAACTCCTCAGCATCTCCCCAGGGAGCTGGAGGAAACAATAGATGCTTCAAGTAATATATAATTAGAAACGCATTTCTCCATAAGTCTCAGGTGCGTGTCAGTTAAGCTTAGGACCTCAGACCTGTACAGATGTCGGCTACAAAGAAAACAGAAGCTGGTGAAACCTTTGAAAACAGCAAAGTTCTCTCAAACTGTCGCTGTGATAAACAATCTGTACAGCTTTGTATGGCAGGTTCCATACAATCGCTAAACTGAGCCATCAATCAGAGCATAGATCTCTGTCTCGATGCAACATATAACGATCTATGTGGCCCTATTTAGGGATCTATACTGTTCTATTGGTGTGATATTGCCAAAAAAAAAGTTGTATTCTAAGTTTAACAGACGACTTATCTATTTGGACGTGAGGTGAAATGTCTTCAAGATCTAAAAAATCCAGTTACCTTCAAATAAACCTCAAACACTTATTAGCCCAGATACACCAGCTGGATCTCAGAGACTACTTGTACATGTCCCAACTCAGTGTCAGAGAAGCGAAGAGCGGTTTTTAAAATTAATTTTACTGTTCTAGTGGGTTTTTTCAAGGAAACTATCCCAAAAGAAAACAAATACCATTTGTGTGAAGGAACATGCATTGTTGACATAAGTACAGATGAGGCAGACCTGTTGTACTTGGAAACAAATTGTAGATGAGATCTGTATTTTCCAACCCTGGCCCTAAAGCCCCACTGCTCACATCCGCGTTGTCTTGTCATGAGTGACTCTTTGTAGGGTAAAGTCAACAACATCAAAGATTGGCTCTATCTTACTTTCCATCCATGGTTAAGCTATGTTTTAGGCTGGTGTAACATTGTGGGCGACACCAGATGTGGAGCCACTGAAATATATGTCTGTTTACTTTGCTGTATAAAATTATTTAAGCACTTTCATTACTTATTCCTTCTTGGACTTAGATTCCCTCAACAGCTGCCTTGGTGAACTTGAATGGACGACTTCAGTCTTTGGAAGCTGATAATATCAGTGATGCTACAGGAAACCATGTTACCTGATATATATATGTTGCAGTGCAGATTTTAACACAACTGTACTTGGATTTTGTTTGCATGGTCCAGACATAAAATGAACCTCATGTACCAGAAATTTGACACAACAGCCTTTTTTTTGTTTTATCCTCTTGAATTCTATCTGCATTTCATCAGCAGACCTTTAGCTAGCTTGTAGATGAGAGCCCAGAGTTCATTAAATATGCATTTATTCATTGAATGGTTTTGACATGGTATCCATTCAAACCCAAACCCTTTTGAGCAGAACAACCAATTGTGTCATATTCTTCTATTATGAAGATATCAGATCTAACATTACGAATCAGCATTTTCAGCCTGTACACTGTTCAGTTTGCCACATTGTCAGATCTAAACTAAATACACAGAGATGGCAAAATGCATTACGGCCTCAGAAATGTAAGTACTATGAAAATAAAGGATGAAAGTAATCACCAGTAGAAAGGTTTTCATGTTAGATGATGTGGTCTGATATCAGAACTCATGCTGGTTTTTTTGTGAAGTCTCCTTTAGATCCATGCAGACAAAATCTTTCAGTCTTTAATCAAATGCACTAAGAGATGTTGTCCTCATTGCAGCCTATGATCATTACATCCATGGCTCGCCCAGTCATTCTCATTGGTGGAGTAATATTTATAGGATTTCCTTTCTCTGTAGTCTGATCTTTTGCCAGAGAGTATAACGTAGACCTCTTTCTCACTTGACGCGTCTTATAAAGGTCTGCCTAAACATGCACGATGAGCAGTTTTGGCTAAATGTTGCGGGTTTGTCTGTTTTCCAAACGCAACCCCTTTATAATAAACCTGATTAACTCTTATTGTATTTTTAGTTAACCAGCGTTTTTAGAATTTCTCATGAGAGTTGAGTAACTTGCAGTTTCTTGAGTAACTTTTATCACACTATCTGTTCTACATATAGGTCTTTGTTTTTATCTTAAACATTTTTGTAACACTAGGGGAAAAGAAACACACACACTCACTTACAGCTGTTGCTGCATGGCCTCCCTGTAATGACAGACTTGGTGGAAGCCCACCATGTATTTCAGTATGAACCACAAGGTTAGACAGAAGGAGCTATGCTGCCTGATGTGTGTGTGTGTGTGTGTGTGTGCTTGTGTGTGTGTGTGTGTGTGTGTGTGTGTGTGTGTGTGTGTGTGTGTGTGTGTGTGTGTGTGCGCGCGCACGCGTGCGTGTGTGATCGTGCTTGCACTGACAAGACATCAGGCAAGCAGCTTCACTCCGACGCCCATCCAAACACATCTCCCTGTAATTTCCTCTGTGCCTTGCTTACAGTAAGGGTACAGTAGTAGATTGTTGTCATATTCATTCCGCTATTCGCCCTAAAACGTGGTAAAGCATCCTTGGGTAAGAAGAAACCCTACATCTACCGCCGTCCTTCAAACCGATGGGCTTAATTTTTGGTTGCCGCAAATAATTCGAGAGGATTATTACAGAAAAACCTGCAGCCTTGTGAAAAATGTGACGCATGGCCTATTCAGGAGTTGGAGGAGAACTGTGGCCAGAAAGAGTGGTGAGACTTCCACAAACCAAATGTTTCAGATCATGGAAAACTAATTTTAATGATTTTTTTTCATGTTTTTGTTTTTTAAGCCATGGAAACAACAAGAACCAATCCTGAACTAATGATATTCTCCTTCAGCAGTTACAGCCAGGAAGAAAAATTCATGATTCAGACTTAATACTGCGAACCATTTGGTTCATGAACAAGCAAAGCAACCACAAACCATCATTTTTTCCTTCCACCTCACAGTTTTGTGCTACTGTGTCTATAACAGAATTCAGCCATCTTTGCCTTCACTCCACCTAAATTTAGTTGTTTAGAGCTGCAAATGTTACCTGATTAAAAAAAAACACACAATCTATAATGTTTTACTATTATCTAAACAGGTTATCCATCATTTTCACAAAACCATCATTTTATTTCTATTTTTAGGTTTTACATAAAGGAAAAAGATAGAAATATTAATTGAAAATAATATATATTATTGTTTTATTGTTATTCTGTTTTTACGAAAAATAAGACTGTTCTACCTCTTTTTTAAATTAGCTAGTTCCATAACATTTTTATTCAAAGTTTTTATTTATTTTCTCCTAAATAATTACAGAAAACCTGCCAATGTTGGGATTTCACATATTTAAAATATCTAAAATGATGCTGAAGTACATTTCCCCAATGCTACTTAACATGGTCTTCCCTGACATTTTCAAAGAAGCTAATCAAGGAGTTGCGTTTATTTCCACATCTGCTGATTGGCTGTGCCCACAAAAGCAAAAAAAATGGAAAACTGTAGGTATTAGTGGTTGAACTAAGACAGTCTTCAATGTGTGTTTTAATGCAGTAAAGCCTTTATTTAAAGTTCATCCAGGTCCCTACACCCAGCGAATACTGATGTTAAACTAATTATTTCCCTATTTGGCTGTAAGTTTGCTCACCTAAAGAATACACCATATATTATTTCTCACTATAAAAAAGGCTTGGTAATCATAGCCTTGAGCCATTTATTGATTTGTTAAGCCAGGAAATGAGCAAGAAAATAGATGGTTGTGAAACTCTACATTAGAACATACATAGAGAACAAAACAAACAATCATACATTTAATCTTCAAGAGAGTGAAGGAATTGTGTTAGTAACAGGGTTAAATGTGAGACAAACACTGTTTCAGGGTCGTAAATATTTTGTTAATTTATGAATGAGAATGTTCATTTCTCTCTTTTACTCACATTATTTTCGTGGCATTAAGGATGCCCCCCCTCTCTTAGCTGAGGCCACTTTAAAAAACCACGCATGCTGTTGGTGTGATGAGAACAGCTGAAGCAGCACAGATGGAGACGTGGGCTGAGAAACAAACACAGCAGCCATAGCTCTGACTCTAGATTAGATGGAGCAGTATACCAGATTAAAGAGCACCACCTTTAGCAGCAACTTATTCTGTTAAAAAACACTCCAAGTCTAAATCTACATAAACCGTATAAACAATGGTGAACTCCATTAATTACAAAATAGGTGGCTTAAGCTAAGAAAACATCAAATGTAACAACCCAGAGCTTATCTGTTTATCTCTATTTCTCTCCTGGGTAAAGCCAATAAAAAGCATTCTTGCAGTATCGACAGTTTCTGTAATATAGAAAGTGTAATATGGATCAGTGCTTCTGTAATTTTTACATGTCTGTTCTAAATTATCCTACCTTTTATTGGCTGCTCACACAGAGACTAGGTTCTACATTTTCTTGTAAACAAGCTGAACTGAAATAAAAACTAGTATCGCTCATCTTCTGCTTGACAAAACCACCACCATGCCATGGTCCTTAAAGCAGGTACAGGTGCTTTTTCCAGTATAGGTAGTCATAGATGTTCTTACTTTGGACTTGATCAAATAAAAGGCTGTGAAAACCTTATACTTCACCTGAATCCCACTTCATTCTGTTCCTTTACAGTCTCTCCCAAGAATTTGGAGCCAACTAAGAGCAACAGTATATTTCCTTTCCCTCTTAAAGTCGTTTCTGATGGATGTGATGTTGAAGTGGCTTAACACAGTTAATGGGACCACTGTAGGTCTGACCTGCTGATATCTCTGTGTTGTGTAACTTCAAACTCTGAATCTTCCCCCTCAAGGTAGTTGATCAGAATATAATCCATGGAATTACAAGAGAAAGTGGACACCTTTAACTCATTGTTGTGCTCTGGGGTCCAGTCGTAATGGTTTTTAGTGGTAGAGCGGAAGCAGCATTTGAACGCTCACTGTTCTGTGCCCATGCTGTCTCGTATACAATAAATCATGATGCAATGTATGTTTTGCAACCTTTAAACCAGAAACAGCATTTAGTTTTTTAGCCGACTGAGATACATTAGCTCATTTCATTGGCCAACCTTACTTATCAATGGGCTTTGACTCTGGTCTGGTTAACAACAGTTTTCTTTTCAAGATGGAAACAACAAGATGCTCTGACTCCATCATGAAGCCAACACTACAGTATTTGGCACTTGTCAAATTCACTCAAATCCTTATGCAATGCAGTTTTTTACTCTTGGGACCTGTTTACCACCTCCCCCACTAATATGTGCTACAAAAAAGAGATGGCCAGTGATACTCACCTCATCAGTCGTCACAATGTTATGCCTGATTGGTGCAAACATTTAGTTGCTGCCTTTTGAACTCTACTCATGAAAGGACAGCGACACAGTGGGAAATTCACGTTTTTTGTCAGCATCTATGACAACAAAACTGGTCGGGAAAAAGTTGTCCCATGAGGAAGGCAAGAGATGCAGAGAGTAGATTTCGGTTGCCGTGGCGACACCAAGACAGGATGAGTAGTCGACTGCAAAGAAATAACTGGTGTGTGATGAAATGAGTGTCATTTCATTCTTTGGAGACCGTCCCACGTAGGCAGGGTGGGCACAGCAGAGAGTTGACATGCACACACCCACACACAAACAGCACTTACATTTTGGTGCATTCATTACCATACGTCAGTCTTTGCAGGAACATCAGAGGGTGAAACATTTAACGAACGCAGAGTCAGAAATTAAAGGTACCCAACAAATCCTCCTGATTTCTTCCATTGTGAAACAGCTGACAACCAAACCTAAAACCCCCATAAACCCTGGTTTAATCCAAGTACCATTAGAAATGTGTATTTTAAGCCAATAATGGCAGAATTTATTTACAACTAATAAGAAAGAAAATGCTGCTTTTCAAGTGAAACAGATTCTACATTAAATAGAGTTTAAAACTTTGATCAATTAGAAATCAAGACATGCAGTTTTTAATGACATTAGGTATAAATCCAACAACTAGATGGCAGGAAAATGCCTTTAATTCAACACTTCAAAGTATGTAATATGCAACAACCAGCTTCAGGCTGTAGGAAATGTATGAAAGAAGTGTTAAATGCCCACTGATGCCGGTCGCTGAACATTTGATTTTCTTATTCAATCAATTTCTACTACACACAAAATAGAACAGAAAAATTAAAATGTAAACTTTTTATACCCTCCCTTTTGTTCTAAACTTGGTACATTGTCAATAAAGTTCTGAGTTGTAGCAAATCAAATAAATGCTATTTAAGAATTATATGCATTGCTTGGATGATATAGCAGATTGAGTATACTACTGTATAAAACAGCAGAAAAACTAGCATGGCTTTAATTTACATGGTAGATTTCAGGATGAGACCCATTCTTTTATAGAACTCAACTACCCAGTTTTGGTTGACAACGAAACACATAATTCATCAAGAATCTGTGGTACAGATGGACACTCACTCTTAGCCAGGTTGTTGTTTTAGATCTGCTGGGTGTTAAAGGGGAGTTTTTCCTCACCACTGTCGCTGTATGCATGCTTAGTATAAGAGATTTATATAAAGTCAACAAAACAGTCAAAGCTATCTTCTACTTTTGCTGCATGCTGTTTAGTCTAATTTGAATGATAAATTGAACTTGACTCATCTGACAATTTGAACCAACCTGTGTGAAACATTTTTCAGGAGAGATAAATGTGTGATTAAAAACAATACAGAGGAAGAATTTTAAAACCTTGGTTTTTTTCTGTTCTGCACCAAGAAAAGACAGTAACTGGAGTTTTTAAAAGCAACGATGTAGCATCTCCTTGAGCATCCATGCGTTTCTGCAAAGCTTTAACAGAACTTTAAACTAGAAATAAATAATTACTGTAAGGAAATAGTGTTGACAGAGCAAAAACCTCCTCCCATTTTTGGACTAGCAATATGTAGCTTCGCAACCACTCACACGGCTCACTTATGCAAAGCATTTCTTTCTGGTGACACAATTCTTAAAAATAAAAAAAAAATCCTATATATGGAAAAATAACTACCAAAGTCTTCAACATTATAGCACAGATAATATAATAAAGTTTAAAAGCCTAGAGAGCTCTCTTGTTCTTTGTCTGCAGATGCACAAGACACACAAATGTCTCGAAGACACTTTTACTCGAGGTTTTATACTGGAAGCTCCTCCAGCAAGAAAAAGCACCAATATTGTCATTTACTCACAATAGCAAGTTACAAATAATCAAAAATGCATATTATATTTACCAGTACCCAAATCTATAAAAGCTATTTATTAGTCACGAACAACTAGAATTTTCAACCCATTTTAGTTAATATTTTGATGAGTTGCAATGTTGTAAAAAGGTGATAAGGTTGTTCATCCATCCAACTTTGGACGGAGCCGCTCTTCTTTCTAGAAATATGGCCAAATTTATTAACTCCCCAAATTACTGACAAACCAGGGTCCAGACCAGGAAGCAAAGTCGTAGTTTAGAACTCCTCTCTGCGGCTTCTCTACAGTTACCTACCCAACATCCCATTGAGACGGTGTCCTGCCCACGGCCAAAACCAAATAGATTAAAGCTCAATCTAAAAAGAGCTAATACTGAAAATCTCATAAAGATAAAAACAACTCAGATGAGACAAAAATGTACAACTATTAAGTGTGGCTTATTGAACA
>JAVLVB010000221.1:376820-419424 GCA_032876305.1 Orestias chungarensis | reverse complement strand
TACTGAGCCTGGTTCTGCTGGAGGTTTCTTCCTGTTAAAGGGGAGTTTTTCCTCTCCACTGTCGCTACATGCATGCTCAGTATGAGGGATTGCTGTAAAGTCAACGACAACACAAGCCATTGTTTCTGCCTGCTGATTCCAGAGGAGTGAATGCTGCAAGTCAATGACTCGATGCAATCTGCTGGGGTTCCTTAGATAGAAACTTTTTCAAATTGATTTGTTAGAATGTAACCTTGATTTTAATTGATTTCTTGTAAAGTGCCTTGAGACGACACCTGTTGTAAATTGGCGCTATATAAATAAATTGATTCTTGATTCTTCTTGATTCTTGATAAACAAAGCAGTTAAATTACATTTTTGCTGAGGGTTGCTGAATGAATTCTTAGAGTTACTGGTATGCATGTGAAATTTGCACATAGTTCTCAGTATACCACTAGAAACACAGAGAAGAGATAAAAATGGAATTAATTTAGGTATTACTTAAAAAAAGCCAAAAGTATGGACAAAAGTTTGTTGTGTGCTCCATTTAAGACATCTTATAATTGTTTTGGCAAAAAGTAAACATGCCTCTGAGTCTAATTGTAGACATAGCTGAAAAACAACCAAAAATATGGCTGCTGCTTTAAATATAAACACTCCTACACTATGAGACGATGGGGCATCAAGCAGGACTGGAGTCAGACAGGCTGTCCAGTTAAAACTAGGAACAAAAACATATGAAATCCTCCCATTTTTTTTTACCCAGCTAGGGCCAAAGGACATAACTCTGTGTTGATTTCCTGTAGACAGTCCGACTAACTGGACGCCACAACATTTCAGTTTTATTTTTGCCTTGTTTTTAAAAAGGTGAGGCTGAGATGGGTACAACAGGGAACAAAAAAAAACTGTAAAAACTTGTTTGCAACCTAAAAGGTCTGTTGTGTATTGTTCATTTTCCATGTTAGTGGCTAAATAAGCTGTTTAAATGGAGCCTCAGACGCTTTGCTGAACTGCTGAGTAAGGCACAGTGTAGCATTAAAATCAGCAGGAGAGCTCATGTGCTAGGGGAGCATTTATATTTTTGTGCTCCTAAATCATGCTTGGAATAAAGTCATTATATATTGAGGGTGAAAGCTACAGCTAAAAGCCAGGCCATTAGCTTCTCTCTTCTATCAGAGCCAGATGTCTGACTGAGAGTAAAACTTCAGAGAAAAAGAGGTGTGCACCACTGTATTGAAGGTTGCAACAGGCACACATATCTGCACAGCTCTGATGAGTTGAAGGTTCGACATCCATTTTTATATTTGGTTCAAACTTCAAATCCATCTATTTATTACACAAATAAGCTACAGTTCTAAATAGCAAAATCCTTTTACTGGTAGTCTATGCTTGACATTTCCATTTGACCTACAGTTTAGATAACTGACATGAAGCAGCAGAGAGTTGACATTCAAATTAAAATTCAAACTTAGAATTAATCTAAAATCATACAAAAAATTGACCCACATCTATTGGCAGTTCAGTATTTGTGGACTCAACTAGTCCAATAAATTTAGAGGTATATGTGTAACAGATGATACAAGTTGTCTTACTTATTAGCTAGACAAGTCTTGATTGATGATCATCTGGCCACAAACTACAAATCAGAAGTCAGTTATTTAATGTTAGTTTCAGTTAGAAATGCAGTCAAAGTAAACACAAAAACTATGCAAAGTTTGACCGAAAGAATAGAGAAATTTTACAGGTAAAGATAAAAATTGTTATAATTCCACTGAATACACACAGAGGCTGTTATTGTTTATTGATTATGCCTAACATTTATGTGTTAGATTAATTAAAGGTGCAGAGTTTGATTAAAATACCAGTAATATTCAGAATATAACTATCAACCTTGAAACTGTATAGGGGTAAAATATGTTATAAGGTACTTAGAAGCAAATGAAGTGAGAATTTACATTAAGCTAGCAAACGTGAAGGAAAAGACTACTCACATGTACTTGCACAGTTTCCAGTGATCATTGCACAGGTCCATAACGACAAACCACCATGTACATACCCAGTTTTAAATTATTCACTTACATAAACCAAATAGTCACGACTTTAAGGCAGCAACACAAGGTCTGAGTACCCACAGAGAACTCCTGAATTCACAGGGATTACCATTAAACTGCATGCTGGCTGGTATTTGACAACAGGATCTTCTTACATCAAGGACGCTTGGAAATCAATAATGTCTAACAACTTTAGTAATTTGTTAACATGTTTTTTAGCTGAGAGCTACTGTATTATTGATGATAGCTGATGATTGCTGGGCTTCTATCTATCTTAACCTGTTATAGTATTAGAAACAAAGTTGATAATCCATATTAAGCCAAATTTAATCCAACATCAGCCAGAATCTTTTCCCTAGTTAGTTATTAAATGGTCCACTATAAGACTTGTTGGTCATCCATAGATTGTTATCTTCACAGTGGTACTTTGGATGTTCTGGTTAATGATAGTAAACAAACCAGTAAAGCTTCTTGCCATGTAGCTTTATTTATACCTAAAGACTTCTCATTTCAAAGACACTCTTAATTCACACAACAAAGTCAATTAAATATGTTTTTATTATTGCTTCTTGCAGCAATGTTTCATAAGATAGCAGAAACAAAACATGAGAAAGATGACAAAAGGTTAATTTTAAATTACTCAAAGACACGTTTGCCCGGTACCCTGGCTGGTTGCGAGTGTTCCTGGTTCTAGGTCCTTATGAGGCCATGCTGGCTGTGTGATCCAGTGACTGTCATTCTTCCAAAACCTGATTTACTGTCTTTTATTTGTAGGTGCACCTGATCACATCCATGTATTCCGTTCTTTCCTACATACCGCAGGTGAAAGTGATAAAGATGTTTGGCCATTCTTATCAATGGTAAACTACTGGTTTCTAAAAGTCGTCAAGCTGAATCATGGGTGGTCTAATCTGCCAATATCCAAAACGTAATACAACTGGCTTTGGTAAAACACTTCACTGACGGGTACACTGCTTTAGTAACAGCTGGTGAGTTCATGGTTGTACAATAAGGAGCCATATATTATAAGGCACCCTTTAGGGTGTGATAAGCCAATTTACAGTTGACATGAATCTAATGAAATGGTTCATGGGTATGGGGTATTAGCTCACAATGCTGACAGTGCATGAAAGGGCAAGAGCTGCTTTACAATTTGGCGGAGTTTCTTAGATAAGATGGGGAGAAGGATGAGCTTAGCTCTAACAATGCATTGGAGTCAGTTTGTGAGGCTGCTATTTGCTTTTCAGAATCTGAAGCAGCCATTGGTGAACACAATCAGAAGAATCCCTCTATAAAGTTCCTTTTCTGAAGATAAGTTCTTCTTGAAGACCTGCTTCACCAAGACGTTTCAGTTTTTATAGGTGTTTGGTCGTTTAAGCTTGACACATCCAATAAGTGCTCTGGGTGTTTTGCCCACAAAAGCACACTTTTTTCAAATCTTTCATGACTGGGTAATATATCCATTTTCTGACACAACACCAACAAAGCACAAATTACAGTTTTTAAAATCAAGTTTTCGTCCAAAAGTTGCACTTCAATCGTTTTTGGTTCCTTTCTGCAAACAAGGCAACCGTTGTCAGAGTACCAGCTCTGTTGTCATTTAATCCAGCCTCAGGTAGCTGGGTATGGAGTAGTTGAACATGAGGAAGTCCATCTTATAAAGTTGGTACAGTTGGACCTGCTGCTGAGTACTGATATTCCTGAAGAATTGAGCAGTCATGGCATCCGTGGTACGAGTGGACTTGGCGTAGCTTGGGAAGCGAAGGGAGTCACCAACACCCACTAGCCGCAGTATGTAGTTTGAATCTTCTTCAAGGGTCTCATACTTGCCCACCATGTCATAGTGTATGTGACATGGGTGACAAAGCTGGTCAACTGTCTCCCAGTGCTCGTTGAGTGGGCGGTCACGCTGTGTGGCTGGGTCCACCAGGTACTCAATAAACTCTTTGAATTTGACATCAGCACCATTAATCAGGGCATCCTGGGTGGCATTCTTGCGGTAGCGTCTGATGATTCGGGTGCCAAAGCGCTTATGGAAAGATGAATTGTACTTCAGGGTGAACTTATTACGGTAAGCAGAGACCAGCCTCTCAAACGGCTCACGGACAAAGAGGAACTTAAAGTAGTTCTTGAGGCGATGATTGATCTCAGGAATGCTGTACTGATTCAGCGTCTTCAGGTTGGAAGGGACATGGGCCTGATTGGAAGGAATTTCCATGGGGTCACTGTATAGAAAAGGTAGAAGGACAATGAGACGCAATTACTCAACAAGCCAAGTTTAAACAAGCAATATTTTTTTCCTTTTGAAATATTGTGAACCCTTAACAAATGTAAACATTAATATACATTGGAAACTGATTTAAATTAAACTCAGATGTAAATGAATTTTTTATGTGTTGGAGTCTGTCGGTGGTAAGTCAGCTGAATGGACATTTTTCTATGTGTAAAACTAACACAGTTTAGATTAAACAATGACTGGAAAGGAGGACAAACTGTTTAAAAACACAAAGCTGGTCAAACATACAAAATAATTACTGCATAATTTAACTTTCCAAAATGGACCATGGTCTTGATTATTTAGAAATGGGAGAGGTTTGGAAGCGCCAAGTTGTGCAATCTGAACAACCACGCCTTGGTTGGAGAGTAAGAGAGATGTTTCCATGTTTCCTCGATGAAATAGGGTAAAACATTTCTAAAGCACTCCACCAACCAGAAAAACAAAAAAAATTCTAAATTGAAAGGTTCTGGCAGGGAGACCTTAAAAAACATTTCAGCAAAACACAAGTGCCTAGGGAAACCAAGAGTTCTGGGCCTGTCACTGCAGCCAAAATTAAGGCATGAGTATGAATACTTGTGAATCCATTATGTTAAATGTTAACCTTTTTCTAGAATATTTTCTAAAGCTTTGTCATTATAGTCTCCTACTAAAATTAATTTTAAGTGATATTCAGAATAGCTTCTGTAGATTGGAATGGTTTCTGGTGTTTCTCCTATTAACAAGTGGATTCTTTAATTTTAAGATTAGATTGTGACCACTTGATTCTACATTAGCTAAATCCTAGCTATTGTTTCCTTGCGAGGTAATGCTTGGCCCACCATATTACCATAACCGCAGTGTCAAAAAAATGTGACACCCACCTGTATTTGCCCTTGCCTGTTAGAACCATCATCACACGTTTCCAGTTGGTGCAGGCCACCTTGGGGACATAGCAGTAGATTAACTCATGGTCTTCGTCCACCACAAGGTGTTTAAGGTCCCCAGGTGTCAGAACTCTGCGTTTTCGACTGGCGCTGTTAACTCTGCAGGAATCCACCACCTGGTCTCTTCTGGCCTGGTGGAGGACAATGGCTCCAGAAAGGTCCAACTAGACAAAAAAGAAAGAAACAGAGAAATATGCATTTAGTCTGAAGTCAGTTTACTTAAAGTGAAACCCCTTTAAAGGTCTTAAAAACCCAAGAACAAATCTTAAATACATATAATACATAGATTTTGATATGATTATTATTGGACTTAAAATCTGATGGATAATATCACAATATTAGCTTTCTTGCAGCAATAATTGATATTATGGTATTATGTAGTCTTGAATTCCCAATCTCACCCTCGGTGTTGTATCTAGCTCAACATGTTTTTACATTTTGGGAACTGTTTCCATGTTCAAAAAAAACGTTTTTTGTTACAGATGATTATGTATACTTTGGAGCTATTGAGAAACATGTGTAGAAGCTGTATCGGAAATGTCATTTGAAAGAAAAGACGATGGAACACATCACATTTCTCATGTAGACGAGATATAGTGATGAAGATTCATGTGTTGTTTTAATGTACTTTAAAGACTCTGGGGTGGAAGTCATACACACTGCTTCTGATTTTATGAAGTATAATGAAATTTCAATCTGGGACCCGATATCAGCAAACAAAAACTGCTGATCAGGAAATAAAGATTATACAGTATAATAGGCTAAGTAGCCCCAGGGGTCCCTAGGCACACGGACGTCATTTTTGGGGGGGAAACAGGGTACATGTCCCCTGCACTTTTTCAAATGTCCGATTTGGTCCCCTTCACTTTTTACTCTCCAAAACAATGTTCCGCTACACAACACCGAAATTGTCACCACTAGGACCAAGCGGACCAAACAACCGCTCAAGCTGAAGACCTCTTCTCTGAGTTTAGACCGCCCACCAGCACTTGATTGGCTTTCTGTTGTTTGGATCTCTTGTGTGATTGTCTGTCTCCACTGTCACTCCTTAGAAGCTAACATTACAATCATCGTCATAGAGAGAGATTTCGGACACTCCCCTTGACTTTCATAGAAACAATGGAATGCGGAAGTCACGTGGGCCATGTGGAGCTGCTAATACTGTAGTTCCAAACACCAGCACCTCCAGCATTGGACGTAGTGCATTGTCTGTGTTTTTGGAAGTGTTTTCTACAGTAAGTTGATAAAATTCCAACTTTTTTTTGCTGTAGTGAAGCGTTAGCTGACTGTTCCCTATCACAGTTTCGCATTAATGTTTTTTATTGCCAGTTTTCGTTAATTAAGCATTTTAACTTGCTAACTCAACTTGCTAGTTGTGTTTTAGCTGCCGCTAGCTCATTACCAGCTTGGCGGGTTTAGACGGGTCCGTCTGATTCAGTGTTTTAAAATTTCCATCACAACTTACATTCTGAACCTAAATAATTTTCTACTTTTTTTTCGGCCAGTCGGGCCCGCGTGGGCTTCTACCAGCAGCTTTGCAGCTAATTATATTTTTATATTAATATTTTAATCAGTGAATTATAAATAAAAGTTCTAAGACTACAAGCACAATCAACTAAGTTTAGCATGAAAGCAAAAATTATAATAATTATGTCTTCGACAAAAGTCAGGCATTCATCGGGTCTTCAATCAAAACATATACAGCAACATATTTTCCTTTTTATAGTAGGTATTTTTACTTCTGTTGAGGTTTTTAAACGTTATGAAACACTGCAGACATACTTTCATGTTATGTAAGCAAATTTGGTCAGTAGCCTATAAGCATTCAATGACGCGTTAGCAATCTTGTTTCCCGTTCTCCTGCTGCCTAAAAATGCTTTAATAAAGTTAATACTCAGTGATTTAATTAGTAATCAGTTCATTATGGCTGAATAATCACCCAAACTTGTGGGGGAACATGAAAAAAGTCGTTTTCGCACCAGAAGCAGTTCAAACTGACTTACCGGGCTGAGATGTTTGGAACTATTCAGAACTACATGAACCACTTGACCGCCTATCGGCGAGTTAAAAGAGTTAAAACAATTTGATGCAAGCTGGATAAGGCTGAAAAAATTCTTGGATCTCAATGATACATCTTACAAAAGAACACCTGCTAAATTGGTTTAATGATAGGCGTTTCCTTCAGGTTTCTTTTTAGGCTCTTCTGTTCATCAACTTTCTATACTCACTTGCAGAAGGCGACATCAGTTAAACTGTATGTACAGATACCTTTTTCATTGCTGCACAAAAACTATTCGCTATTTATTGCAGAGGTGTTGAACCTGAGCCTGAGCTGGCCCTTTTAGGGGCAAAAAAATCCGAGAGGTTCAATGTAACAAAAAAAAGCAACAGAAGTTAAACTAACTTTCATTTTAACTTATTAATGTAGTGGCTTTTGCTATGGCACCAGAAATATTTAGTCTCCATAAAAATAAGAATCATTATTTTCCTAATTGTGTTATTATGCTGTTTTACAAAAGGTCTCAGGGTAGGTACCTCAGACTTGTAACCATTACATTGTAGAATATTATAGAACAATGAAGTATCATATCAGTAGATTCAACTTCGAATGATTAATGCATCTTTTTACAACAACAGATAATACAACTACATGCTCCATTAGCCTTTCTTATGATGGGTGCGTTTGTTGAAATTAGTTTTTCTTATTTTTTCATTGTTTTTACTAATTAAATATGAACCACACTTCAGAGGCAGATGGAGGATAATTTACTTTCACTTAAAGAGTCATAGGGCTCTTCTAAAGACAAAAGAAATGTTAAAGAAGAAGGAAAAATGGTTTTACATTAGGACAGATAGACGTAATTAATCACATGTTTTATCCCACTGATCTCTTCAATGTTGACATTTTCCTCTATATCAACTTTTGGTGACGATGGAAATATTGATATTAGTGAATGAAGCCCATATTAAGGTTTAGGCATACATAGATCCAACAACCTGTCATCTGTTGGAGGCACATTTCATATTCGCAGTGAAGCCTGTAATTGAGTATAATACTGTGGGAGCTGATACTTCTGTATCTGCAAGAATGTTTTCTCATGCATTTTTCTGCCTCTGGTTCTAAATTCCCTTCCAGGGCAGTTCCATGTTTTCCATACAGAGTTTAAAAAACGATTTTGACCTGCATATTTACGGCTTCATACCGATCCAAACAAGTGTGGCCTTTCGTCTGTAACGTCTATGACATAACTGACTTAGAGAAAAAACAACTCCTGGCATTGAGGACAATGTCCACAAATATGTCCCAGGGAAGTACGTAATGTGAATAGTTTTGGGGGAAAATCAATTTCCGAAGTTCTGTTTATTGGATAAAAACGCCTTTCCATGCTTTTTAAGCTTAGAATGTGGAAAGGTTATGCTTAAGAAGCCATGAAGGAATCGATCAATAACCTGACAGTGAATCCCACCTCACTGAACAACACTTCAAAATCAATGAGAGGAACACATGTGATTTCCCCTATGTGGTACAAGCCAAAAACACACTTAAAGTAAACATATGTTCATTAATACGGTTTACGCAAAGTATTCTTGGGTCTGTATTAGTGGATTTACCTTTTCAGGGAATTTCCTGTAGATATTAACTCCAAATTATTGCAGACAATTGCATTACTGAAGAATTCAAAATAAAAGCTTTTGAATTTTGAAGCTTTTTGGAAGTAACACTACGCAATAGAACTTGGTTGGCATTTACAAAGTAGCCAATCCAGGAGCACCATCAAGTTTCCTTGGAGCTGATTGGCTGGACCCTTAAGTGTGGAGATAAGTAAGACCATGAATGTTCTGCAGTTGTCCCAAGGCAGCCCAAACATTAAACATAACACCACCGTAAAAAACAAATGCAGTTAGCAAATGGTAATTTTATAAATGAAGAACACTTTGTATATGCACTCACCTGATCCTATGTGAAATATAACTGTCTTAATAAATCGTACATTTCACAAGCCACAAAAAGTTTAGAGACGTTCCAAACCAAAACAGAACACAATATCGTGTCATCAGAACACATTCTGTTGATCCTACTAGCCCCTATGAACCTGCAAGGATGAGGAGCATTTGCAAAGGTTTGATCTCTGTGGTCCTAAAGACATTTGGTAAAACCTTTGACTGTATTTTTATTATTATTATTGTCATCATGCAGGCAGCAACTCCATGTTTTCAATGCTTACTCAATGTACCATTGCTTAACTTTTGTCTTCTCAAACCCCCGGTCAGTTGTGGCAGAAGGCCAATAAAGGTTTTCGTTCTAGTTCCACTGGAGGTTTCGTCCTGTAAAAGGGACGTTTTTCCACTCCACTGTTGCTACGTGCATGTTCAGTATTGTTGTAAAGTTAACAAAACAAAGCAAACTATTGTCTACTGTCTCTGTTGGTCCATTGGGAGTGAATGCAACAATTGCAATTGAAATGCATGTATAAATGAATTGAAACTACTTTTCTTGTGATGTTGTACATTAGCACTATATAAATAAACCGACTAGGATCAAATTGAACAATATCAGAAGGAAACACTTTGTGGCAGTGGAACAAATATATATTATACTCCTTTCTTCACTAGAAGAATTACAGATTGGGCATCAAACTGAAAGTTTTTCAGCCATTGTAATGACATGTGAGATCCTTGCAATTAAGAAGAAAGAGCGGGATTAATTCTGAGATAAAAGCAGAGATACTGCTAATTCAATCCTTAAGTACGTGAAAAAGGAAATACTTCTAATAGGTAGATATGTCCAATTGGTTTTATTAGGCACTCGGACAGCTGCTTAAAGAAAGTCCAGCAACAGAGGCTAAATTAAGAAAAGACAGCCTTTCTGCTTATAATGAGTTCTTCTGCTGTCACGTGTTTTGTAGCTATTTAAATATGTGCTTATTAAATGATAAAGTAAAAACTTTTCCTAAATAACAAACAGATAAATGACTCAAAAAAAACCTAACAGAAACTGACCAGGCAAACAAAGAAGTTAAACCTGTCTTAATTTAAGATATTATGATTAACTGAACCTAATGAGACCAAAACTGGAGGCGGCCACTGCTGGGTTCAACACTAACCAAGAATTGAAACTCTTATCCGTGCTCAGTTTTTTTCCATTTATTTTAAGACCTTAAGTACAAATGTGAACTGTAAATTTATGAGAGATATTTGTACTTTATTCAGGCTCCCAAGAAATGGATTGAGAAAGGAAGGAACAAAGGAAATTAAGAAGGGGAGAAATGAAGAAAGCAAAGTGGGTTATGAAATAAATATTTTCCCATACATATCCATTGTAGTAAAACTATAAAAACTATATAAGAACCAAGGTAATATAACCATAAGTGAGTATGCCTTTATTGCATTGTTTTGTCCTTAATATATATTTTTTTAATCTAAGGTCCAACCTTTGGCTTTATGCAAGCTATAAAGGTTGCAAAATAATTTTCCTCCACTGAGTCTCACTCAATGGCAACAATACCTCCTCTATTCTCTGTCCTGGTTTAGAATTAGAGTGAGAAAAGTGACAAAGTGTGACGGATGAAGAGGAAGGCCTCATTTTGCGCCTCTGTCACTTCGCTGCCGTTCATACGTACATCACTGCCAGCTATTCATGTCATCGGGAGAACATCAAAGGCCCACAATGGCGTTAAATCTCACGGCAAATAGCAGCTTTGTTGTGATAAAAATCTCGCCTTTCTTTTACTCTGAGGCACGAGGCTTTTATTCCCACAGATGTCGCAGAGAGCCTTCCATCCCAGAGCACAAGGCTGCAATTAACATGAGGGGAAAACTGTGGGGTGGGATCTTGTTATCTCTGTCTCTCCCGTTTTCCCTTTATCTTTTTTCTAGGCTCTAGATCACTGGTTGTCGTCCCGTCTCAGACTCGCTGGTCAGTTCAAATGAAAGGACAGAGATGGGAGATCAGATAGGGAGCAGGATGAGAGGTTGACACTATTGTGATGTAGGTTACTGACCTGTGGCATTTCAATCTGTTTCCATGGATGAACAGAAAGTATTACTCCACAAATTGGTATATTTCTTCATATTTCTTCAGTAAAACGGCAGGTCAATATTGGATAATAGACAGCGGCGGTTATTAAAGCATGGCTATAAAAGCAGTTAGCACCTTCACATTATATGGTCAGTATAGTTTGATCTCTTCCAACTGGTCATGGCCCTGTGTTGACCCCTAATAACGTCTGCCCTGTATGAGGAATCCCTGAGTTTCACAGAATGCACATGCTGCATACTGATTCCCTTTTCAGACGCCATTAAAGTACCATAAAAGTACCATTTACATTGTGCATCCGAGAACTTCACCTTCAAATAATGTGTAATGCGTTATTGGAGGAAATACTGGCATGCATTTCTTTTCAACAAACCCCACCCCGAACTTTTCAGGCAGGAGAAATCCAGCCTAAAGTTTCCCACAAACTACAGTAGATGATGGGGAGTTGGATGGAACTACAATGGCAACCTTTATGCAGACAAAAGACTTGATACTTGGTCGGAGGTTTACCTTCACGAAGGATCAACCTAAACGTTCCTGCAGAGCTGCAATGACCCAGTTTCAACCACAATAGCCGTCTAATGTGCTAGAAAAGTCTAGCCCCAAACTAAATAACAATCTCTGGGAAAACTTTAACGTGAATTTTTACAGATTATCTACAATTGGATGTAGTTTCAGCTGTTTGGCATAAACAACAACAAAAACAGCTGGTGAAGACATGTCCTGATGCAGTTACAGCTGTAAAGGTGGTAAATGGTTATTTGACAAAATATGAAATTGTACATAAAATCTCCCTAAAATGCATAAAAATGTATGAATATCTGGAGATAATGAACTAAAGTTGGCGTAAATACTTTTGCACGGCACTCTAATTTCACTCTCCCTGGGGAATTCTACATGGAGGCGCAGGACAGAGAATGGTTCTATTTATATTTAAACCTATTCTAACCTCCATGACCATCATAGAAAACACAAACAGAATTGTCGCCACTTTCTTATCTTCCCATGTCAGAAAAAGTCAAAGAGCCAACTATGCATTTAAATAGCACCGTCACAGCTCCTCACCTCGTATTTTATGTTGAAATGTGGGCAAAAGTGATGAGATATGCAGAATTATGTGCATCCATATCTCAAGTATTCATTTCAGCCACTGTAGTTTCATTCTCTCTGAGAGCAGCTCCCCGAGTTTGAAATATGATCTAAGGATCAGCGCTAAGCAAGGGTGGCAATGAAAAGCTTCCGCTGATGGTTGCAAAGAATGAGAGATTAAAGACTGGAGGTAAGAAATGATTCCAGAAAGATAGAAGTCCGGGAGTGCAGGTTTTAATCTAAATTTTTCAATAACTGCAGCAGAAGTCTGACGGTGGTAAATCTAAAGCAAGATTAACGTCTGTTCAAAGCAGGGAATTGGTTGGGCACCTTGACTTCTTTTGAACCAGTCAGCTTTACATTAGATAATTGGATCATTTATAACCTGATTCCTTCAAGAGATAGATGTGTACACCTTTATACTACAAAGCAACGTAAGAAAATGTGATATTTCAGAAAGGAATTACATTATTAAAGCTATAGAATGACTTTTGGGTTGCCTTTTTTCTACTTTTACAGAAAAATGATTCATTTGACTTAAAATGAATGGTCCCTCTTAAGCCCCTAAGTAGTAGAAGGATGAACTTACCACATGGTCTGAAGTCATTCACTGGTATTTGGCTTCAAGACTTAAACGGTGGTTCCATCATGTTATAATGTCATTGCCTGATTAAAAACATACTACTAAACATTCATGCATGGGGCTTGAGGATGAATGACTTGAACTTATGTATGTAATAAAAACACCTCAAACTTGATAACTTTGCTTTTATATGTGGAACTTTTGGGCAGCCTACAATGATGGTTTGCAGAGTTTAGTTAAGAAAGATAGTTTAGGCAGATATAGAGGAAAAGTTCAGCACATAAGGTCGGCCTATCACTTAGGGTATAGCTAAACTATTGCACATTCCTGGGCCAAACTCTACATTTTAGACAATACGTAGTCCACAAAGTTGGTTCCTGGTTGTTTGTTTACAACAGGACTTAGATCTGAATGGGGTTGTTATTATCTCTCTTTTTATGATACTATTATAAATGTTATTTTAGCCCCCCCTAAATGTCCATTTCAACAGTTCAAGTACACCTTGATATGGTTTAATAGGCTAAGTAAAAACCTTGTTAGCAATACTGTAGAAACCATGGCCTGTTCTTGAGGCTACAGCCAAGCAGGAAAATAAATGGTGCTTCTAGATTGGCTACTTGGCAAACACCAGTCAATAGCAAATCAAGTACATTCCCAGGTTGCATTTACCATAAAATGTTTTCTACTCTATGAATAAATCGGCAAATATGCGTATTTTCACTGAAAATGTAGTTAAGTTCCATAGGCTAAATGTAATTATGCAGGACTCATTGTATACCCAAAACGTACACCCCATATAGAATTCCATCAGATTCTGCTTAGTTGGATGAGGCTACCATGTTTCCTATAAGTAATAATCTATGTTCTTCTTTCTAGGAGTTCCGAGCAGAAGTAAATTCCACTCCTTTAGTTTGTCCTGATTTGATCTAAATGAATGTTCTGCAATTTGTTATAGAGTTCACTCTTGTCTTTGTAAGGTACTTAAAGAAACAGAAGATGGCCTCAGATGATCGTTCACACTCAGCCTGGTGAGGTTGAATGGGCAAAATGCTGCAGCCGAATTTGTATTCTGTTCAGTTTAGACATAGGCTTTTTATTTAGTTTTCTCCTCCAAAACAGGGCTTCGTCTCTCTCTCTCTCATGCTGGTGCATTAGCTCTGCTCACTATCTGTCTCAACAAAGATCGATAGTTTTCATCAAGGACTTTTTTTCCCCCTCACATACTGAGGCATTCATACTGCAGTTGGAATAAAGCTGCCAGTGTATAACAACCATTCCAAACTCGCACCTGGAGTTCAGCTTGATAATACCTCACCTGAGACCATGTAAAAGGCAACAAGGTGAGTCTCTGCTGTAAAACCTTAACAATGCTAACAGTTTATGGGGCACATTTATCCTTTCCACCGGGTCAGGTCACACATTAACTTTTCAGCCTGGCATTTATGAGAAGCTGGGCCACACGAGAGAGAGCAGACCCCTCTCTAGACTCACCGACTACCTGTGCTCACAGCACCAGGGAACGGGGCAAAGGAAATATTTGCTTAACTTTATTTATTCAGAGAAATAACTGAAAACACACGTTCTCCTTGGGTGCAAACCTGCTTCAAATTTATGCAGCTTCACAAAACCATAGCTGGAAAAATCCCAGAAGAGCCATAAGCATCTACTGTGACAAGCAAAATAGAAATGCATTAAATGAGAGGTCAACGACAAGACCAAACCAACAGCTTCCACAGGTGCAGCTCAAGGAAATTCAGTATCATTTATTTTCCTAGGTAAACTGAAACTGTTTATTTGTATCATTTTATATAATTCTGAGTTATAGATAATGAAAGCCTGGAAAATTACATCCAAGCAAACAGGATTTTTTTTTAAACAAACAGCAAACGCTGAAAGATTTTCCAGTAGAACACATCCAATCAATACATGTGCATCTTTTAGTAGATCACTCCCTAGTAGTACAGAGGTAAGAAACCTACTGCCCTCCTAAGGAGTTCAGAAGGCCCAGGTTGTGGAAGTAGTGACATTGTTAGTCTCTCAACTTTTTCTTAACAATGGCTTGTCAGTCAATTTGAATTATCTCTTCTAATGCACCATTTTCTATGATACATTTTTAATATACATATAATATTAATATACATGGATATGACACTTTAAACCAGAATCTCATTAAGTTATTTTAAATCCAACTGAATTCAAATTAGTTTCAGTTGAGCTTGCTGACTGATGACACTTTTGCTGTTTGACAGTCTCCTGTCTTTCATGACATGCTAACGACTCAATCTCTGGGCAGCAGAGGCAATATTTCGCTATTCCACATTAACAGTTGGCGTCAGGGAAGATACCTTTGTGGCATTTCATCTTTGTGGAGGGTGTTAGAGACTACCTGCGGGACAACTGGCTGGTCAGAAATCTTCCCTTTTATTCTGTTAAAGACATTTTTTGTCTAATATAATCAATTTGTTGTGTTTTCAATTAACTATAGACCATAAACATCAAAACTGACAAAAATTAAATACTTAAAATATATCAGTCTGTTTGTAATATATCCTAATAGTAGATGTGTTTGAATGTGAATGACTTAATGTAGTTTGGGGTCCCCTGGACTTGGTAAACCGCTTTACAAGAACAAGCATTTTACCATGTTTGTAATATATCTACATGATGAACTTGACTGGATAAACTTTTATCCATCCATCCATCCATCCATCCATCCATCCATCCATCCATCCATCCATCCATCATCCATCCAATCTCATTGTACAACGTGTATAATGACAATAAAAGGCATTCTATTCTATTCTATTCTATTCTATCCAAACAATATAAACACTCAAATATTCACAAAATCTCAGTGTTTCAGATTCTACCAAGCTGACCTTAATGTAGCTCAAGCATGAAGTCATAAAAGTCATTTTCTTCCCTCCCTCAGCTAAAATAACAAATATTAAAGCAGAGCACCTACTGAATAAGAATTTCTCAGACTACAGGAATGGAATGAATGGACTCACTGTGCATGACATCAGCTCATAGCAAAGAGAAACAAACGTCTACTTACTCATACACACACACGTGTATTTCTGTCGTTGTTAGGAAATTTTATTTAATTACATTTTCAATTAAAACCTGTTGGATTCTAAGCAACCATCAAGCTAACTCTTTTCCAACTCTAAGGTTACTATTATCACCTTTATAAATAGTAGCAGTTGTGTTACTTTAGTTATATTTTTTATAAAGGGACTCATTACAACTATAGCTGTTGAGGTGTTGAACTTATTTAATCTCACAGTTACTTTAATAATTAAGAACAGTAATTGGTGTCACCAGCAATTGACTACAGCCCATGATAGGGCCCAAGACACTGTGACCTTCAGTGTCTTGGGCCCTATCATGTTTTATTAAAGCTGTGTAATTCAATAATAATAATCAATCTTTATGTGTCACATACATGGTCATACACAGTACAACTGCAGTGAAATGCTTCTTTGGTGCAACCACACCATAGGCAGTGTAGGCAGCCTACATTGCGGCACCAAGTAGGCAGTAGCGCAAAGGGTCTTGCCTAAGGACACACACTGGATGCCGTGGTGATTTGAACCCATGACCTTCCAATTGGAAGTCAGGCGACATACCACTTCAGCTACCCAGCCGCTCCAGTGGCTTTTTTATTTGGGTGTTGAATCAACACTGTTGATTACCACGTACTTTAGTACATTCTATTGACCGCTGTAGGCCAGTAAAAGAATATTAAACATACGATGCCCACAGAGTCATACAACTGCTGCTTTAGGGGATTATACCAGATAAGGATGGTCACCACCATAACAAGCATATGATTCAATACAATATATTGCTCAGATTAGGCTGAGAAAAGTTAGCGTATCCCATCCTGGCAAAAGGAAAACAATAAATAAATAAGTAAGGCAAACCTTCACCTTCCTATATGGCTCCACATGCTATTCCATCATGAGAGGTCCATCTCTCCGACAGATAAGCAGTATCTTTCTTAACTACACACTATTAACTCCTTTGCTCATCATGTAGATAAAGCATGGTCAATGAGCTGGCTGTAGCTTCTTCGGGTTGTATTACCAGCATTTCAAACTCCTGTGTGAGCCAGACTCTGCCTGTCCCACGGTAACATTAAACCTGAAGACGCCATTGTGTGAGAGGTACCCCCATTCTCAGACAATTACCTGTTATATACATGTGTTTATCTTTGATCTGACTGAACCTTCATTAAGAACTGCAAATTGAAAACAGCGCGAAAAATGTTGCAGCTTCATAATAGCTTTAGGATTTTTAGGTAGGGGGAAATTTACCATTTACTATCATTAAACCATATCGACATTTTTGTAGCCAAGGCTTGAGAAGCCCAATTTTTGTGATGGGTGAAATTGAGTCACAATATCATGCTTTAGGAGTACACCAGACTATATTCTTGTTTCCCCTCTTATTAAATCTCTGCTTCCTACTCTGTATGACCTTCAAGATTTTTTCCAATATCTAATCCTCTCCACTGTCGCTACATGCATGCTCAGTATGAGGGATTGCTGTAAACTCAGCGACAACACAAGCCATTGTTTCTGTCTGCTGATCCCAGAGGAGTGGATGCTGCAAGTCAATGACTCCATGCAATCTGCTGTGGTTCCTTTAGATTGGAAACTTTTCAAACTGATTTGTAAAGATGTATCTACGATTTTAATTGATTTTCTTGTAAAGTGCCTTGAGACGACATCTGTTGTAAATTGGCGCTATATAAATAAACTGATTCTTGATTGTTCTTGATTCTTGATTTGAGTAGTTTGGTAGGCTTTCATCCCTGTGGAACTCTGTCCTACTAGCTAAATATTGCATCAACTTAAAACAATCACAAATACAGAACTCAAAATATATCAGCAAACTATTATTGCAATATAAAAAATATTTTTGAGATATGAAAAAAACAAACAGCAAGTAGTGTTTTTGAAATGACGTTACACAAGGACTAATACTCTACTTAGTTTATCTCATCACAAAATGCATCAAACATCTTGTTCGTTAGTTATTTATCCCTTGTTTAACCTCTAAGACGGCATTGGTAACATACAGAGCAGGGGCTCAGGTTTTGTAGTGCTCAGTGATCAATGAATGTTTAATTCGAACTTCATGGAACTGAACACACATCTCTGAGGGACAACATTGTATTGACCAACCTTGTGTTACCTGCCTTTGAACTGTGACCGGTTTAAAGGGATGCTTAGAAGCATAGTAAGATGGAAGTTTAATGAATTTAAAGTCATGACCATGCTAGTTAATAATACTTTCGAAAAGAGACACATCTGATGCTATAAAACTGCTTTTTAATGTGAAAGAAAGCAGTGAAAAGTTTTTTTTTATTATATTTGTCGTATTATTGTATACTTTTGTGTAACAACAAATCCAATCTAAATGGAGCTTTGTAGACATTTACAGCTTGTATCTATGCACTATCTGTACAACTGTAGACCAGAATGCTTTGGGCCTACACAGTTTGCAGTGTGTGTGCAACAGTATCTCAAAGAGAGAAGTATAATAAAGGGGTATAACAGACAGGATAATGAGAAACTGCCTGGACTTTCCCTCCAAGCCATCAAAGTGTCTCTCATTAGAGCATTTTACTCATTTTCTCTGTGCATACAGGGTTTTTGTCCTGAGGGGACAAAATACTTCAATCCTAACACAGACAAAGCCATCTGATATGAAAGATCCACAAACTATTGATGGAGTATTCCGGCATTTAGAGCTGTGACACCCAGGAATAACTTGTACCATAAACCACATGCCATGTAGCATCTGCTTTTGTCATTCAACAATATTCACAGCATTAGAACAACTACACATTTTTTACCATTATGGTTGTTATTGCAAAATTATTCTCAAGAAACAATAAGGACATGCATACAGTTATTTATTATTTTAGTTCCTGTAATGTAGAAATTACAAATACATGAAAAACATTTTTTGTAAATCAACTACTGCAGCCTCTCGATGAGAAATAATGGTTTAAACATTTTCTGATCAGACCAGGGGAACACAAAGACACAAAATAATGTTATTTATCACACAATATGAAAGCAGCTTTCCTACCTTGTTTTAAAAAAAAAAAGTATCTACATCACTAGAAAAAACATGTTTACATGTAGATTTGCTAAATAATGATAAATAATAAAACATATCTGAATACTACTTTAATTATTGAACATATAATATAATTATTGTAAATTGGTTTCTACTGAAATATTCTTTATGTTTTATTTATTCCATATAACACAGTATTACTGCTACTATTTGTTAACCATACAATAGAAGCGATATAGTTAATGATAACCAACAGGCATTTTGAGGATATTGTATTGAACTGTTGGTAACATTATCCATTTGATTAGATACTTATGTTAAATTATGTGTTTGCCTTGTAACACATGAAATTGAAGTTTCGGATATAATAAAATACTATTACTTTTATAAGACAATGCCGTTTCCAACTGTAATTTATAACTAAGGGATTTTTAAGTTTCAGTTCAAATTTCTAGTAAAGCTAAAGTGCTTGTTAGATTTTACAGTTTAACTCAGGCTCAGGCACTTGAATATCAACAGAATTATTTATTACTCCAATCATATCTATAAATCAGATTTGGACTTTTGAACATGAACTTTGTAAAAGAAACTGCTGGTTTAAAAGAGAACCAGATATACTGTATATGTAATACAACACCTAATAAGCTATTTAATGTGTGTTTTAAGGATTTTGAGGTTCATGTTTTAATACACTGAGTACTAAACCATGTTTACTATTATGTTGCATGAGCTTTATCAAAGTGTTGATAAGGTGCGAGGTCTCAAGAGTCTCACATTCACACTTTCACAATTACATTTTCCTCCACATAAGAAACGATAGATTCATATCATTGTCATTCTTGTTTCCTCATTCTAATCAAAAAATGACCAGATAAATAAGCGCATTGACAAATTAGTTTAGAAACCATGTGTTTGTATACGGATACCTTGTATTTCGACCTAAACGACTTTCTGTACAATTACACTATAAATGCAGTCAATTCCATAAAAAACTGGGAACTACTATACATATCAAAAAGGAAGAGTAAGTCTGTTTAAACTGAGCTTTAAAATCATAAATGTTCAGAGAGACTAATTTTTGAAATTTGCAGTTAACAAGCTCATCAGATCACGAAGCAATTTAGCTTTGTATGTAACTGAAAACACACAATAATCGGATTTATTCATGTCTGCGCTGCCTCCACCATCAAAGAGAAAAACAGAGTGATCATCCCTTTGAAATCTCTTCGCTGCCGCCTCTCACTGCTCCCCTTCTAACCCCATGTTTGAATGCAGAGAGTAAAAAGAATAAATCTTCCTCGCCAAAACGCCTTTGTCTCCAAATCCTTGATGAATGAAAGCTTCCTGCATAAGCAAAGCCTCAGCAGTGGTGAGTTCTTTGATTTGATGGTTCAACGGCAGATTGACACCCTATCGGCTAATACAGCTCCTTCTGGCCCAGAGGTATAAGGGATCGAGTAAGGGCAAGTACAAGAAACATGAGAGTATATAAACTAAAGTGATAAGACTGTAGGGTTTGCTGTGGGTGGAACAATCCAGACAGGTATTATCTGCTGGCAAAGATGCACTCAGACACATTCCTCTCCTCACTGATTGCATTTATTTGTAGAACACTTCAATTACCTGTTTCCAAAGCATAATGAAAGCACCGGAGTGCCTGCAGGCTAAGCATTCCTTTTATGGCACTTATATTCATAACTATGAAATTGAACTAAAATACTAACTCAGAATTTAAAAATAGCCTGTTAAAATCAAACACAGGGACATAAAGGTACAAGTACAGTCAAACATCCTAACTGAAGCTATTTAGCACTGAGCCTCCCGCTTTATTAATGTGGATATATATTTTTTACAGATATTCTGGTTCAGTCAAAATATTCCCCACCAATCAGTGGTGATAAGGTTAATTTTATCCATAGGAAAGCAGGAAGAAAGTCTGGGTCACTTTGGGGCCTAATTGATGCATGTCTACTATTAGACCAAATTTGTGGCCTAATCTCTTAACAGGACATTAACATTTTGTACTGATGTTCTTGACAGTTAAGACTCAAAGATAAATGATCATTCAAATTTTCAAAAAGTAAAGGTAAATTGACTGAGTGTATAAAACAGTTTCATACTAATATGAGCCCATCAAAGTGCGTTACAGTTAGGCTAGATATACCCAGACGTAACTTGGGGTTTAGTGCTTAACCTCGTAAACCTACAACTGGCCGATTGGAAGATGATAAGAAAATTCTCTTCTAAATTTGACTTGAGCTTGCACGGTTGCCCTGAGAGTCTCTGTGTTGTCTTGGAGACCTATCTAGGATCATCCTTTGGTTGTGGAACTTATTCCAGTCTTGACAGATTCGTGGAGATCATTTATTTGGAGTCACCTATTTGCTTTAGACAGCATGCCATCGTCATTATTGGGCCGACGATTACATCTAACCGGTGGGTTGCAGCTTTGAAGTTTCATCAATGTCATTTGAATTCATCTCTCGTAGTTGTTGTTTTGTGTGAAGCCAATTTACCAGTGAAATAGAAGATTACGAAATCCTTTTTTCCATTATTTCTTGTAAAACCAAGTCCAAATGTGCCAAGGACATTTTAGACACATGTCTACAAACGTCAGTAGGTTGAGGGGTTTTTTGCATAGAAAAATTAGATTGAAAAAAAATCATATATAAACTATTTATGTTATTTTTTCTATATGTTTGTTGGTCTGTGTACTTTCTGTTCTAACTGCTGCATATCAGTGTGTTCCATTGAGAGTAAAGTGACTGATTTTTCAACTGACTCCTTTCAATACTCCTGTTTTAAATAATTAACGTTATTTTTTATAAAGGTATTCATCATGTGTGTAAAACCAGTGATATTTATGATTGAGCCACTTCTAATGTTATTATTAGACCAGACTTAAAATTCTTAAGCTTTATTAATTATTAGTTCCACATATCTATTATATCTTTCACACATTTTTTTTAACTCGACCTTAAAATAGAACTGTGCCCCAGCTGAAACCAGAAGGCTATAAATGCAAACATCTCACATACATACACATATAGGGTAAAGACAAGAAGCTCTCTTGACTGCTTGCTTCAAGGACACTGAAGAGTTTACTCAAGCAACAGTAACTCCCGCTGTGCACACAGAAATATATCAATGCAACTTCACAGGAGTGAGAACATGTGGAAAACTTCTCCAAGCAAAACTAGTCCACTTTCACCTGGTCTAATCATAGCTGTCCAGAAAAGCACTTCAAGTTTCCTGTGTGCACGGTGCTAAATGGCTGATTCAATACAAAGTGGTTAAAGAAGAGAAGGAGAAGTATAGAAGATAAAACCAGGATTAGCTTCAGAACACAGAGAGAGGAGTGTTGTGATGAGGACTGTGCAACTAAAAATCATCAATGTTTCAACAGTGTTTCTAAAATGTCCTATTAGGTTTTACTAGATAAGGTAGGAAGCAAGAGGGAGCAAGGGTAGGAAGAAAGAAGTGGCACAAGAAGTGAAAAGGCGGAAAGAATACAGGGAAGAAAGGAAGGAAGCAAAATAACAATAAAGAAAGGATTTGAGGAAGATGGGGGGAACACAAGGAAGAAAGGAAAAAATGAAGAAAGAAATAAAGCCGGCAGGCAGGCAGGCAGGCAGGCAGGCAGGAAGGAAGGAAGGAAGGAAGGAAGGAAGGAAGGAAGGAAGGAAGGAAGGAAGGAAGGAAGGAAGGAAGGAAGGAAGGAAGGAAGGAAGGAAGGAAGGAAGGAAGGAAGGAAGGAAGGAAGGAAGGAAGGAAGGAAGGAATGGCTGCTTTAAAGAACAGGATAGGGTATAACGTGTGGAAACACAAGTATTTTTCCTACTTTTCCTTTGTTTCATTTTTCTGAATTCAAATTTCTAAGTTTTCCATGCTTTTGCTGACCGTGAGGGAAGCTGCCATTGATAACTTTAAAGGTGAGGTCAGGAGATGGCAAGTCTGTTTGCTTGGAAGGAGCTGGAAAGAAATGAGAGATGCTAAAAGCATCTAATTTAGGATCATCGTGTGTATTTGTGAAAAATAATTCTTACAGGAATAATTTCAAAATTTTGTAGTCATCCCCCACCCCCCCGTATTCAGGTTTTAATACAATTTCTTTAGGTAATCCTGTTGTCAAGGATACCACATTAATCCTGCTGCTGTCCACCTGCACAGGTGAAGTGTCAAGAGGGAAGGGATGAGATAAAAAATAATCTTGTTCACACCAGTATTCTCATACACACGACAGAATAATATAATAATTTACCTTTACTCACTTTTGAATAACATTTTAAGATATAATTTATGTCTGCAGGAAATGTCTCTGTACTCCGATGAGTTTGTGGACATTGCTGGGTTGGCAATAATGTGTGGATGAGATTTTTCCGGCTTATTCCCTTCAGTAGCTCCGTACAAATGTTCCAACAGTTCATCAGTTTGTCACTTGCCAATTTAAAAAGCCCAAGAACAAATAAAAAATAGGCAACGTGGATGTTAACACTGAAAAAAAGGTATTGTGTAGGTGTGTCTTCGTCCTACCTGTGAAGGGCTGTAGAGCTCCTTCAGAGCATTGCGGGACCCTTTCCTACAGCAGCCATCCACCACAAACGGGTTCCTCTGCATGACTGGAAAGAAAAGACAACACTTAGACCAGAGACTGGGGAAGAAAACATGTCTGCCGATGTCATCGGACAAGCGTTCAGTTAAATCTATTTGTGATCATTGCGGATGTTTAGGTCTTTTTCCAACTTCAAGCTGTATAAACATGAATGCTAACTGGATTTAAGTCACCATCAGAGAAGTTAAAAACCAAGAAATATTGAAAGACCTGCAGCCTTTTGGAATACAGAAGGAAAAACAGGAATATGAAAAAAACAAGTAAAGACCTAATAAAATGTCAGTTTTCCTCATGACCTAAGCCAGTAAATGTGAGCCTTTATTAAACAGTAGAAAGTGAAATAAAACAGTCCACCAGTTTGAACAAATAGAAAACACAGTAGTCTTATTTTTGGTTTTTAATCCATCCACACTGACTAATTGTAAAAATTGTAGGAGGCTGCGTTAAGCACATAATTTCTTTGACCTGCAGTTTTGGAATATTTCCATTTGCTTCTAATCTTTAATATGACCAAGCAAGCCAATGCCTTTGATACACTCTATGAGCTTCATTTCTTCCAGAATGCCAAATAGTATAAAGCCTATACTTCAATAACTAATATGGCTTCCATGCATACAAGGCATTACGAATATTCCAAGTATAAACTAAAGCTGACCCAGGCCTATTGTAGTTCAGAATTTGCAGAATCACAGATTATTTTGACACTATTTGACACACTAATGACTGTCACTTGCAAGCCAACCAATCCATGAGAGCCATTTATTTTCCTGGGAACAAATTGGCTTTACATTGCTGCTCTAGTGCCAGTTTTTGGAAATGTATTAAGCAGTGACGGTTTAACATTGCATAATAATCCATATCAAGGTATTTTTACAGTTTGAACCATCAAAATATGCGATTAGAGTTTTTAGAATTATCTGGAATATTCTCTCCTCATCTATTTTAGTTTTCTGTCTCTTCAAACCCTCAGCCGGTCATGGCAGACATTGTTTCGGTCTGCAGATTCCAGAGGAGTGAATGAGTCAATGACTGGGTGAATCTGCTGGGGTTTCTTAGTTTGGAAACTTTTTCAAACTGATTTGTAGTGATGTATCTGTGATTTTAATTGATTTTCTTGTAAAGTGCCTATGAGACGACATCTGTTGTAAATTGGTGCAATATAAATAAACTACTCATGAATTTCAGTGTTTCGTGGCTTGCTGTGATCCCAGAACCTGCAAAAAATGAGCTTCCAAATTATTTATTTCCAAGTTGGTTTGTCCACAGAATTTTGAGTAATACATTGTTCCTGGTTTAAATTGGTAATGTAGTTTGCAAAACAAAAAATTCCAACAAACTCCAACAAATTGCAGCTGGAGCATGCTAATGGTAGGTATGAAATATTTCCCAGGTCTCACATCTGAATTCAGAGTCAAGTGAATCCAAGCTTCAATTCCACCAAGCCGTTTTAAAAGCCATCTTGTGAGTTTGGTTGATGTCATTTCATGGAGGAATGTTAACGGAATATCCTTAAATCAAAGAGGAACAAGTATAATCAGCTGAAAAATAAACTTTTAGCCTTTATATTTTGTAAACTGTTTTTGACATTTCACACCACTATGGTTAATGATCATTTACTGCAGGTAACTACCCAGGAGCTACATGGATGAATAATAAAAGCCAGCAGACTATATGCCAAGGGCAGAGCTACAGTTCAGCATTAGTTTGGCAGGATTTCAGCTCCTTATTCAATTCTATGCAGAGCAGCTGCTGGCGGAGGATCAGGAGGATTTAGGCTGTGCTATACTTCCATTCCAACACACTTTCTATAAATTACTCTGTGGAAAGATGATGAAGGACAGCACAGACTTGGAGAACAAGAAAAAATTCTAAATCATGATGGATGGCCGTCTCCCTTATGGTTATGGATGGGTAGGAGGTTTTGAAGTGTGGAAAACTGGTGAGGAGTTTAACATATGATACATATTTACAAGTCTGGACAATCAGTAGAGCTTAAAGTTGTCAAGGTTTTGTTTAATTTTATTCAAACCCCCCCAAAAAAGGCTTGTTGTTAGGGAAAAGATTGCTTTTTGATATTATAGGCTGGACTGTTGATACTATTTGGATATAAAATGCATTTCTTGATTTGTGATTTCAGAAAAAATTTGAAGAATTACAAAATAAAAAGTCAAACATCTATTGGAAATGACATTTTGGATTTAGTTTGAGGTCTTGTGCTGATGCAGCCTTGCTGTTTTAACGTCTTGTCTGTTTAGAGAAAGTATTCACCAAACACCATTGTCGGCCATGTAAAATAAACATGTGGTTGTTAGGAGTCTTTCCTTTAGGATATTAAGCAGAACATACCCTTATTTTGTGCTGTTACAGGGTTTATTTACTGACTTTGACTGAACACGAATTATTCTGTAACATTGTTAGCTTGTGTTCACATTATACACTCTGGCCGCTACGGCAGTGTGGTGATTTGCACATCTGCTTGGGAACATAGACAATGTCTGAGCACATATTTGCTCTTCTGTCTACACACCATTATGATATGACAAATCTTTGTGCTGAAAACATAAATCTGCCTCTGCACCAAATATTATTACAGTGAATATCCAAATCTTTGTTTGTCACATTCCCCTCCCATCAGGGAAGAATACTGAGAGATTTTCTGTAATCTCAGCAGCAGTCAATGTTAATTATAGAGAAAGACAACCGAGTTTTGGAGGGTATAGGTCGTGAAGATTAGAAAAAGCAGATCATACCAAGATTCCCGTTGACAGAAGATTTAGTAACTACCTTCATGAAAACCTTGATCTGACCACTGATGGAACCTGCTGGGGGCAGGAGCTGAGTGCTTGTTAGTGTAATGAGCCTGAACAGACCGTTTTGACCTTCAACAGATGAGGGGAAAGAGAAAGAAACAACTGATACCTCTGCATCTTGTGCTAACACCAACCCTGTACAGAAACACGTGTGATTGATAGCTTCGTTGCCAAAACTGGTCTTCAATAATGCAGTTCAGCATATTCCTCTGCAGTCTGTTTGCTGCCAATTGATGTTTCGCACAAGAATTTATTTCTTGTACCTCCCCCACTCGTTTGTGTATTACAGAGCAAACTGACTGCACAAAGTAATGAGGATTCACTGATGGGACCCAGAGCTATGACGAAATGTATCTGCTGACACCAAGGCAACGCACACTAATGACAACTGAGGCCGAAATACATTGGGCTAAACAAGTGTGAACAACATTCCGTGCATTTGTACCAATTTATTAGTTCCTCCCTTTAGCAACAAAATCGCTCCACTGAAACGGGAGGCTTGTTAGAGAATTACATAAACCTGTCACAGCATCGCCCATCACTTAAGAACACACAGGCGTGGGCAAGAAAACTGCATTTTACTCAGGAAAAATTTAAGAGGTTATCAATTGGAAATGGGAAAAACACCAAAAAGAACAATTAAAAAAAGAACCACGAAATAGAAGGTAGAAAAGGGAGCTTTAAAGTTATTATAGATATTTTTTTAAATAGATGAAAATTTTTAAAAGATACATAGATTTTGCATGTAGTTTGCATGTTCCTCCTGTGCATAGAAAGATTTTCTCAAGTTACTCCTGCTTGTGCGCATTGTCTAAACGTTGGTTGTTACGTTGGTTGATCTCTTGATACCATTAGATATATTTGTAGCATTTCCTGATTTGCAGCTGGAGAATAAGGCACCCTCTAACAACAATGTGCCAGTTGTCACAGTGATCTTGCCAAGAGCTGTGGAACTAAAACCGAACATATTGAGGCTTAAGCACATGCATAGATGCTTTTTCAGAAAGTTTTCTAAGTAAATAATATTTCAAGAACTCCCAGGACTAACTGAGGCAACTGGAGGTGAACCAGGGGTAAGTTCTAATGTCTACCTATGCTGCCTTGAATTAATATCTAAGGTCTGAACTTGGGTTGAAGAGCAAAGATTTCACTTCAAAACCAGACCTGGTCAGAACAGAAGAAAGATTATGAATACAATAGCACTATAGTTGGCATTAGTTTACTAAACTCTAAGGAGCCAACCTACACCAGTTCATGTTGCCCTGATGCCATGGAGACAATGCCACTGCACTACTTGGAGATCCCCTTAATAAGAGTATACTTACCTATGCTTATACTTATGCTGTGACTCGACTGCAGTGACTCTCTGAATTATGCAACCGGAAGTAAAGAAAAGCATAGTAAGCATAGTTTCACTCATGTAAACAGGAGTCTGCAGTAATAGGTAAGGGAGGGGGATGCTGGATTACACTTTGGTATAGATGCAGACAACTCTTATCACTTTCCAAGTGTCTTATACTGACTTTACACTATAAGAAACGTATAATGTTATTAGCAGGTACCAATATATAGATAGTATCTAAACTACTACACATAACGGGAGAAACAAACGACAGCAACTGGTTTAAATTTCTTTTAAGTTCTTTTATGTTGAAATTTCCCAAGCACAAACTTGCCTTGTTGATTTTTTGGAAGAGGGCAAGCGATAGTCACCTGACAACAAACTTTCCATAGAGATGAGTAGAGATGTAGGGACGTCGCTTCCCTTGTGTTGCGCCCATAAACACCTTCTATAGAAGAGAAAACACACAAACTCTGAGGTAAAGCTTAAGTATACTGTCCCCGAAGGACTTAGTTGCGTACCGCGGTACGCTCTGATGCCTCAAGGCATTTCCTCAATTATACCTATCATAGATCAGACAGTGAAGCAGACGGAAGAACATTTTCTAATAATCCTGTCTGAGGTCTGTCAGCTGCCTTTGACTAACAGAGAATGACCTCATTCTAGACAGCCTCTGAAGGCAACAGAGGAGGAAACAAAAAACCACCCAACAAGAGCTCAGAGTGGATGCCCACTCAGGCAACAGAACCACCAGGTTTTTTCCCACAAATGAAACCCTGCCAACATTTGGCTTTCACCATCCTCTCCCCGACTTGCAATGGCTAGATTTCTCAGCTCAGAGTCACCTAAGGTCGTGGGAACGAGGAAACTTTTTCATTTCCATAGTGTTGACGGGTACCACCTGAGCAAAGTTCAATATAACAAACATGTACTAATAATTTGATGGCTATTACTGTCAAATATTGAAAACTACACAGAGTCAGAGTAGTTTTCTTTTCTTTCTTTCTTTTTTTTTGACCTTTTGGTTCCAACAGCAACCCCTTAGGTATTTCTTATTATCTTGTACATTTTTGATTTGGTACAATAGTCACAAAAGAACAGGAAATAACTCAGAGCTCAATAAAACAACGATGCCCTTTTTACTTCCAGGGAACATTTCTGATCCTGATAGTTTCATCAAAGGCAGGATGTTAAAGCTAGGTATAGGGAAAATGATTGCAGATGTAAGACTGAAAGGCCGGAAAAGAATTAATATCATCTTTCTTCGAATCTTGTACCAAAAGACTAAGAATTAACCAATAAAGAGCCATAATCAAAGTTCCAGTACTAGTGGCAGATTTTTCTCTTTGTTTTCTATATTTTTCCAGTAGTTCTAAGCAAAAACCGAACAATCTTACCCGTTATAGTCATCATAGAGATGTCAAAGTTGAAAAACTAACAGCTAATACAAAGTTTATCACAACTTATATGGGGTGGATTTGTGACTGTCAACAGCTCTTAAGATTCACCTCCCTTGTGCAGCTAGTGTTGCCAGTGAGTTCTAAAGGGTTGCAGTGGTTGGCAGACCGCTAGGAGGGATTATGAGATTAGAAATCTTTAACAGTT
The DNA here is from genome assembly GCA_032876305.1 of Orestias chungarensis. Classification (NCBI taxonomy): domain Eukaryota; kingdom Metazoa; phylum Chordata; class Actinopteri; order Cyprinodontiformes; family Cyprinodontidae; genus Orestias; species Orestias chungarensis. The sequence goes on along the minus strand of JAVLVB010000221.1, from coordinate 390,016 downwards.
TTTTTAACTTGGTTAAAAGGTATTCAATAGCAGACAAACTCTGCTGTAGCGTTACAGTTCATTTAAGGATAAGGCTTGGACTGTTTGATCACGAATGTGCAAGCAAGGAACTTTTCTAAACAACAGGCAACACGTTCTCTAAGAAGTCAGGGCTCTGAGGGGGCTCTAGAATATTACCCTGCACTGTAATTTCACAGCCTGTGATTTCGCCTCATGCACCTCATATACAACACATATTCTCAGTCGAACTCTTGAAAAAAATAGGCCTGCAGCCACGCACAACATCTGCCACCATCTATCAGCAGAGGATCATGGGCCGCTGGAGGAGGATTAATTTGTTGCTAATCTTTGCTTCTCCGCTGGAGAACTGACATTGCTGAGCCGCCTTCACATCGGCCAAAACACACAGGCGTACTGCGTTGTTTTGCTCTAAACCCCGAGATTCGCTTTTGTTTTGTTGCTTTGTGTGTGCACGTTCAGGTTACTCCATCATTCTGTAGGGAAACGTGCGGCAGCCTCACTGGGGTATGAATGAACAATGGAAGCCAAACAGAGTGGGTAGAAATGCGATGATTAGCGATGTTGGCAAAACTTCATTAACCCAAGCTCTTTAAAAAAAAGTTATTCAGCCTGGATTCTGGCTATAAAACCAATTAACTCTGGAGTGATGATTGGCTCCACGCAGGTCTTTCAAATTAAAGCACCAGATTGAATCACATTAATGATGATTACAGACAAGAGGAAAATACACAGGCAATTAGTTTGCCCACCTCAGGCTCATATAGGAAGAAAATATAAGGTAGTTATCCAAGGCAAATCTCGACATAACTCTGGTAGAGGAGAGAAAACATGTCTATACATCAAAGCATGACAGATTTATCATATTGATCTGCAAAATCACTCTGACCATGAAATACATAATCCAATATATATATATTGCACATAATGGCATGAAAGACAGTAACAAATTCCAATGGATAACACAAGAGTTTCTGACAAGAGTTTCTGTGTGCCCTTAATGTTAGAAACCTAGTGGAAAACAATAAAAAGCAATTGCTCCATAAATACTCACATTGGACTCTTTTATTCATGCCTCATTATTCATGATTTTTTTTCCCAGTGGAACGTATATCTATAGCATTCAACGGAACTCTACCTAATCATATCTAAAATGCAGCATGTGAAAATAAAGTTTGCACATTATTACTTGACTACACTATTTAAAAAGCAGCCAATCCAGAAACACCTTTTATTTATTTTTTTGGTGCTAATTGGCTGTAGTCCTAGGAATGTTGATAAAGACATCTGTTAGCTTCTTGAGTATAAACAGATATTAATGTGTGTTTGATGTATGAACTACAAAAAGCTATTCCTATGGCAATAGTCATGCGTTTTAGAGAGATGATGGTGCATCAAGTGAATCCTCTTGGTCTGGTTTTCTTCTTAAATATGATGTATATTTAGTTAAATAAAACTGAATATTAATTTTAAAAAAGTGTAGAAATGTAGGATTCTGTGTACATCTTCATTCACATGAAAAAACAGATTTCAATCATCCTTAAATGTGTGATTCTTCTCTCATAAGTATGGACACGGTCCGGACTCCAAGTCTGGTAGGATTACTCTTATCAGAGAATGGTGGAATTTTGTCAATCTTAGGGTAGAGCATAGACTCTTTATTCATCATATTTGCAATGCCCTTTAATGAGAAGGAGAAAAAACTATTTTAAATAATAAGCATACATTTCTTGTTCTAAATGTGCTTCTGGCAAGTTTAATAATTGTCTCCATTCATATACAACATATTTGCATGATAAATCTGAACTAACAACTCAAACATCCTAGTTTTGTATGTCTGCATGCTTTCTACATGATTACCTTGGGTGTATATGAAGGTTTGACAGGCTTTAACAATGAACGTACTTCGAAATGCACAAAACTATCATTTGTCAAAATTGCATATTTTATTAAAGAAACATGGTGAAACATATACGATTCCTGTCTTGAACCAGTTCAGAACATCTCATGAACTCCCTGAACACCACACAAAGGTCCAGTGGGAGTCACACCCACCACCTTCCAGCCTGGAATAAATGTAAGAAAACATGAGGTAAGTAAAGAAGAAAGAGATTCCACAATATGATGGAGGCTTCTGATCCCCGAGGCTTGACGGCAACCCGACAAGTTGAGATATCGCCTGAAAACCATCACTAACCGGCAGGCAGGCACACAGGGAGACAAAGTCCTCAGACAACAACAGACAGCAGCAATTACTAAAATCTTAACAGGGTACAGCACAACCTGATCTCTGCCTTCCCTGGCGTCTTTTATCTGGACTCCAGGGTGAGATGCATAAAACATCTAAAGCCAGAGAAATACTCTCCAGCTTTAGATGTTTTATGCATCTCAGAAAAACAAGGGCTGCAGAGAAATTGATTTATACGGTTTTATTTTACCTTCAGAAGACAGGCTATGTGTCAATAATGAAGATGGGAAGTTGAATAATTAAAAGCTCAATAGCCACATGAAAGTTGATGCAATGAGTAGCTGTTATATTTGATCCAGCAAAAAAAGAGTAGGCCAAATATGGTGTCAGAACCATGTTAGGTCTCTGATCCCTATATATTTAACATGTTGACAATAAATCTTTTGTCAATTCTGGCATTAGAGCAGCAGATTTGTATCCAAATCTTGCCATATTAAGACCTAGAGAAGGTGGGTACCAAAGAACTACAGTGAACTCATTGTTGTATAGAAGGATTCTTTCAATAGATCATGTTCTCCATTATCTTCCCTCGTATCCAGGGTCGGGTCATGGAAGCAACAGCCTGAGCAGAGAGGACCAGATTTCCCCTGTCCTCAGCCACTTGGGCCAGCTCTCCCAGACGAATACAAAGATGTCATTTTGATGTAAAAATAAATAAATAAATGAAAAATCAATTGACCATTGTGACATGATGCCTTCAGCCCAAAACACACCAGATCTAAATATAACTAATATTATACACAGTACTTATCCTATGATCATTACATCTTATCATGTTAGACCAGAGGTCAGTTTAAGTTGAACATACACTTGATTGACACAATGGCACCAGTCAATCAAACCAGTTGGTTCGTCAGAAACTCACCAGTCGCTAACAAAGGGAAACAGCCTTTATCTGGACTAAGTGAACTCTGTTAACCTCTGACGACAGTGCCGATTATCATTGCAGAACACGCTCCGTTATTGAGATTTGGCAAAAAACTCTTTGAAAAAATGGTTAAACGTTTTCTGTGGAAAAACACAATTTTACACCTGTTATCCGGAGAATGTTGAGGACAGAAAATGATTTATTCCATTTCCAAAACCTAAATGGAATCAGGAAAAATGTAAAAGATGGATTAAGTCCAGCAGAAAAACCACATGTTGGTGTGTTTGAAGGTAACTGTCAGAAAATCTCCCATTTTTTGTATGTTTAATGGTTAAATCCAAGAATGATAAAGTTAGTTGTGCTGGATTATAGTTTATAGGTATAGTTTCTTTGTGCCTTCACAGACACGTGTTTTTTTTATAAATTCAGCTCAAAACAACTTCAATTTTAAAATATTACCACCGAAAAAGCAATGAGTATTGCCACTCAGATACTCCGAACTTACATATTCTTAGTATCTACAAAGTCACTAAAAGAACACATCAGTAGTAATTTGAGAGATCGCCACCATGCCTCCACCATGAGCAGCGCAAACAATTTTCTACTTAATTGCACCAAAATGAAAGTTAAATTTAAAGGATAATAAAGCTTAAGGTATGTTTTCCTAATAAAAGGAAAGAGATAGTTATAAATAATTGCTGAATTGCCTATTACTCAATATTTTACCTTCATTAATATAATAATACCTGTAGTCATACTGTGTTTTTTTCATTAGTTCTTTTTTTTAATATTAGAAATAAGCCTATGCCTTCAAAAGTGCTGCTGCACCAACAAAAGTACCCAGTATCTCTGTGAACATCTTCATTTTAGCTTGGTTACAATAAAAAAAACTCTATAGTACTCATTCTTGTCTAGTACTGACTTTCTTAAAACTTTATTGAGTACATTGTTGTTATGAGGAAATTGGCATGACCAACAAACCAAACAGTTCATTAATGAACCGCTTCGGGGTGAGTTTGCAGTGTACTATTGTTCTCTTTAATTATAGAATAATGATATAGTCTTCATCATGAATAATAATTTTTCCTACACGGTCTGCAATTATTTCTTCAAAGCAGAGGTGACATTGTTTGAGCAGCAGCTCTTTAATTGTGGTCTAAGACTTCATTGTAGTAACTATGGAAATTTTTTGTGATTTGTTGTTTTCATGCCACTAAGAAAAAGGCTCTAGACAATACCAACGTTTCTTTGATTCATAGAAACATGAAGTAAAATATTGTATCATTCATTGAAAATACATACGTAAACCACCCACCAAAATTATATTTATACATTATAAACTGGGGGTGCTCCAGGCTTCGAGACCCAATGTCCTGCAGCTTTTAGACGCTTCGCTGGTCCAACATGAATAAAATGGCTGAATCACCTCATTTCTCTTTAGTCCTGCTAATGACCTGATTGTTTGACTTGTTTGAGACATAATTAAAAGGCTCTTGAGGACTTATTTGGCCATGGATGGTATAAACATTGGAAGTGTAATCATTTTTGAAAACTGGCCTGTGAGCAACAACAGATCAAGAATCAAGAATCAAGAATCAAGAATCAGTTTATTTATATAGCACCAATTTACAACAGGTGTCGTCTCAAGGCACTTCACAAAAAATCAATTAAAATCAAAGATACATTCTAACAAAGGAATTTGAAAAAGTTTCCAATCTAAGGAACCCCAGCAGATTGTATCGAGTCAATGACTTGCAGCATTCACTCCTCTGGAATCAGCAGGCACAAACAATGGCTTGTGTTGTCGTTGACTTTACAGCAATCCCTCATACTGAGCATGCATGTGGCGACAGTGGAGAGGAAAAACTCCCCTTTAACAGGAAGAAACCTCCAGCAGAACCAGGCTCAGTACAGGCAGCCATCTGCCACGACCGACTGGGGGTTTGAAAAGACAGAAAGCTAAATTAGAAGCACAGGATACTGAAATAAAAGAGTTTATAGCAGCAGTTGAAGAACGTCACTGGAAGCATCTCAGCCCATGTTCTCATCCAAGAAGCTGTCTCAGCTAACAGAACAGATGGTTCCTGAATGCCAGTTCCAATAATTAACAGCTAGTTAAAGGCTGTGGCGTTCACGTTTCTCTGTGTCAGACAGTTGCTGTAAACGAAGGACTGGTTGGAAGTGGTGCTGGGCCCTTGGTGTGTTACACCTACACTTCGGTCAGGAAGCGGTGAAGGGGACGCCTTCCATTGTCTTTGAGTCTTCAAACTGTCACATCAACTCCCCGCTATTTCTTTCTAAATCTAGAGAGGCTTGCAAATCGATGTTAACAGCCGTCCGCCTGAATTTCCATGGCAATTTTGACAAAAATCCCAGTATTTCATGCAGTGGAACTGTTTGTCCTGAATTGAGGCAAAGAAGGGCGACGGAAAGACAGATGACTCAGACTCAAGCAGAGGAAGAGGGGACGTGAAGTGATTGTTAAGGAGATGAGTAATGGCTTCAAGCTCAACATAAGCAGCAACTGCTGCTGTGCCCACAGCTAAAAGCTTACAAGAGAAAGCAGAAGAGGAATGAGACCCAGGTGGAGCGATGCCCCAGCTGCTCCAGGCAAGGGGGTGGAACGGGGGTGTGGGGGGGCGATCTTTTGGTGCCAAGTGCTTGAATGAAATAGACTTTCTCTAAAAAATGAGCTAAATGTTGTTGTTTTTCACACACAGATGTTCAACTTGGGCGTCATTGTTTAGTACAATGGAAAAACTATTTAAATAATGTTTGCATGTGCTAAATATCAAAAATGTAAACATTAGGCAACAAATGTATGCAGAGTAATTAGGATGGACTTTACAAACCTTCATTCTTTTTACATCTTGTCTATGAACCTCACTGGTGAAGCCGTGGCTCTGTGCTCGGCTTGTCAACAATGGCAGAGAATAAAATGAAAGAATATGAATGAACTTTAGACTCAGCAGCTACACTTTGAGGGTCAGATAGATTTAAGGTACAAAATCCATCAGCTGGGAGTTAGAAAAACTTCTAATACAGTCTGCTTTGTTCTTGAACCCATCCAGTTACTTGTAAACAGCATGGCTTGCAAAGAATAAAAACTGATGTTCTCCACAATCCCCCCTGGGATCTTCTTCATATAAGTTTGGGGCCTTGTGTAGAACACCATAGGTACCGCTGTAGACTGTCATAGTAAAGAAAAGAGCTGAACCAAAACCGAAGAGTGCTGGGTTTAGCAGTCTGTCTTCAATCTCAGCCCAAATCTTTTAATTGTACAGCCGTGTTTCTGACTGGAAGTAATATAAATCATCAGAATGGCACAGCTAAAGTCCTCATTTGAATCTGATAAACAGTATAGAGCTTTATGTTTTAAAGCATAAAGACCTGAGGCTCGTTAAAATATCTATATATTATTAAACAACAGTGAACACTGGAATTCTTGTTTGTAATTTAAGAATGTTCTGATTTCTATAATTTCAGGAAAGAATTGCCCAGTTCCTTTATATCATAGAATGCAGAAAACAATGAAGCCATTGTATTGGAGGGCCCTAATTTAATAGTACGAACAAATAATGACCACACCGTAAGCAATAGATCCCAGGTGTCCTCATGATCTACCGATAAACTCAGTTAAACACCCTAAAATATTGTCAGTAATACTTTCCTTTGAAAGTCAGGATGCTTTTCAGTAACTTTTTATTATCTGTAAATTAATGCGACATGTAACTGTTGCCGCCCAGAATTCTAACAAACACCAGGAAAAATTAATCCTTCCACATCTCTCCTTAACCAACCTGCTGGTTCCTTGGCTTTAGAAAAAAATATAACATAAAACCTTATTAATGTGATACAAAGCACTGATTGATATTTGTGCCTAAAATCCATCCATGGATTTGATGTTTTCTGTTATTTTTTTCCTTCCCTTTCCTGGAAACGCATTCTAAGTTACTATGTGGATCAATAGCGCTACAAATAAACCTCATCTGTATCAGCATGCCATTGATAACCAAAGTATAAAGATAAAGATATTACTGATTGAGCATTTACATTGTTCTATAAACTTTGGAGTAATTCCTGCTCCATGTCTTACAAAAACAAACTTTTTAGGTTGACTAATGACAATTTGAGATCTAAATCTGCAACAGCTAATTTTGGTCTTAACTTTATAATTTTGAATAAAAGAAAAATAATCTTGAGAAGACTTTTAGGTCATCCGGAATAAACGAGAATGTCCGACCGGTTCTTGACCTGTTACCTCCACAACGTTATTTATCTATCGATACAAAGGTTTTAGGAGCTCCAAACGTAGCTTGTTATTAACTAAAGATACTAATCATGGAGGACTGAAAGTTCTACGTTAAAGCAGACATTCAGGTGGCATCTAGATTACTTGAAATGTTTTATCACTTAGTGATATTCCTGGCAACTTTGCAGTGAAAAGTGATTTATAATTTACCATAATTTATTACTTTTGTATAATTTCCTAATTCCTGTTTTTTATTGATGTGATAAAAACTAAATCAGGTTTCTAATGAAAGAAACGCTTTATACAGGTGTAAAAAGAACTAACTGGCACATGGCCTCAGCCAGTGAAAATGATCTATGACGTTTGACCTTCTATTCTATGTCACTGTGGCTCATTAGACACATTGATTTTAGTATAATTAAATAATCATCTATGTAAATGGGTCAATGAGTTCTGACTTCAGCACAACAGCTCAATTAGGCAGCTTTGTCTGTCAGTAACTCTTTGTAACAAACACTGCAGAGAAAGGTTAAACTCTTAGAGAGAACACTGTAAGGTCCAAATTATCCTTAATGATCGAACAGGGTTAGAATAAATGACATTGATGTTGCTGTTATGAATAAAAATGTTTTGGATATAATCGTATAGTGTAAATTCATAGTTTTATTTTTAGTGAAATATTTATAAGTGGGAAAAAAAGGGATAGTGTTTTTTTTAAACCATGTTAAAAACAAATCTAGTGTTAGAAACATCATCTTCCTTAAAGAAAATATTGTAAAAAATCTTACATCAGTCCGTTTGTATCAGATGGATATTTAGTATTCGATGTGGTTTTGTGACTCTGCTAAATCTACCACGGCAATATGTCAAATTTAAACCGTAAATTAAATTCAAATACATTCTATTCAGTATTTTAATTGACGGATGTACTCCGAAAATACATATAAAATTTTATAAATGTAAATGTTTGCAAAAACTACACATTATTGGACATTATCGACCTATCATATTAATATTATTGCCAGAGTAAAGAAATTCAAAGTATAGACATTTTTGATTGACCTGCTTCTCCTGCAGTCTTGCAATTAAACCATCTTTTAAAAATATATTAAAACCAAACAATTTTGGTATCTTGACAGTCCTGATTGCCTTTTTTTTGGTGCAAAACAAATGTGGAACCATATAAAATTCAAATAGTATCTTTAAGGTGGTTGCCTAAAATTAACCTGCCAGTGTAAAAAACCTGCTGCAAAACAGAAAGCATTTGATATGAGTGATTATCTAATTCAATCATGTCTAAAAAATATATTGATAAATGTATGTGATTCGTTTCAATACTATGTGTACTTTTAAGAAAAAAAATCTCCCACAACTGTTTGCAGATAATCTGATTTTTTTCCTCCTTTGGATTCATTTTTGAACATAAAGTAAATTGTAGCTATAGTATAGCCTTCTGTTTGACTGTTTTATGTTTTTCATTTAATAAAGACATGTTAAAGTAATGAAACAGGTAATCTGTTGTAAGGAAATTTAAATTGTTGCAAACTTTCATAGCTTTCATTGATTTTTTCAGGATTTGGTCCTCAAGGCTTAAGTATTTTAATATTGCTGTGTTTTAAATTGTTGGCAGTACTTGAATTACAGTTACATGCACAAACTTCGTTTTATATGATATAATGTAGGTTGTGGAAAGCAGTGTTTCCTCACATAGTCTCCAACATGATTAAAAAGTCAATAACAGCTGATCCGACACTTACAGGATAGAGCTGAATATTTTTTCTCCCTTGAACAAAGTCCATAATAACCTTTCAAGACATACTGCTGACACAAACTGAAGGCTGTTTCATCAACAAAGGCCAAGCGTCGGTGCGATGTGAAACAAGGATCAGTAAACATGATGGCCACTTTACGAATTACTTCCTTGGTTACAGTAAAACAGGCCAAAGTTGAAGGTAAAACCTCTAAAAAACTACATCCTGTTGCCAACTCCCCGGACTTTAATCCATTAAATGCATAACAAAACTCCTTTTGGTTGTTTTGTTGCACTACACACCTTGTTTGCATTTATTGAAGTAATGCTTAGTTTTCACATCTCTAGGCTGAGCAACAACACATTCGCACAGGAGCCGTTTATGACCTGCACCCTGCGGTGAAACGCATTGTTTCATGGAAGATCACCCCCTACCACCGTCATTGAGGTGTGCTAACACGTGGCAGAACAACTTAACAACTGTGAAACGGCATGAACAGTTTAATTCTGTGCAGACACATGGTGCGCCTATGGTACAAGGTAATTGAGTTCAAATCAACAAAGCCCGGATTCATCTGCATGTGACCGTACGCTGCTGAGAGCATCACCTTCACGTAGACCTCTGTGGGGACATTTTGCTGTGTCGCTTGGTGTAACGTGAACCTCCGTTGACTTTTTTATTAAATGACTGTAATATGTTCTTTTATTTACTGAGGTGAAAATACATCACATTAGCTTCAAACCTCCTAACGTCTGCAAATAGAAAAATGACAACCTGCAGGATGTTTATTAATATGAGTAATCATATTGGACAGGGAACAGTTCTAAAAAAAACACAAGGTATATAATCAAAGAGAATGCATGTTTGCGCTTTTTATGAAACCGATATAGAATAAATAATGACACCCTATATTTACAAACGTATAAAAACTATTCACCCCCTTAAATGTTTTGCCTACAGATACATCATGATCCACAAAATCTGACATTTTTGTCTTTTATTCCTGCTTAACTGTTCTGCTTCTGGCAGGTTGTTGGAGATCGGCTGTGATTGAACCTTTTCGGGTCCAGATCATAATTGTCAATGGCATTTAAGTCTGGGCTTTGAGTGGGCCACTCAGGAACATCCACCTTGTGTAGCTTTAGCTCAACGCTTCAGTTCTTTATGTTGTCGAAATTTTTTTTATTTCTTCCAAGTTGTAGTTCTCTTGATTTCACAATATTTTCCAGGATTCCTTTCACCTTCTACCTTTACAAGCTTTCCATTGCCTGCTGATGCGAAACAACAGCAGAATACGATTCTGCCACCACCATGCTTTCCAGTGGACATGTTTGTGGTAATTATTAGTGTTTGATGACATCTAGTGTAATGGCCTAAAAGTATGAATGGGAGTTTCCTTCAACACTGGCTTTCTCAACTTCTGTATACCAAATATATTTGACCAGTGAAGAACCCAAGTAACACTTACTTCTACTATTTAATTACCTTTTCTTTGATTTTGTATCTTCTTTTTGTTTTTCTGTTGAAACAGTAGCCAGAAATGCTAATTAACCAATGATAGGACCTTCCAGACACAGGAGTGTTTATATGACAGTCACTATAGACACTCACTGCATTCAAGTAATTAGCATTCCACTCATTATGAGACTACTAGCACCAGCTGGCTGGAGTCCTTTTAAAAGAGGGAAAGCGAAATGTATGCAATCCCCTATTTTGCATCAAATGTTTTCATTTAATTATTTTTTGAAAGATTCTTTCACTTTGCTATTCAGTTATTTTCGTTGTTTTGTCTTTAAAGCCAAATTTTGATGATCATCATAAATTTGTAAAAGGAATAAAAAGGGTAAAACCTCCAAAGGGGGTCATTTTTTTAGGCACAGGATTCCCACTAAAATTAAAACCAACACGTGGTACTTAGTTTCCCCCTAATCACTTTTCAGACGTTTCATTTGGGCTGAACGAGAACGTCAGAAAAATCCTTCCAGCAGCCTATAAGTCTGGTAAAGGGGTGTAAAGACGTCTCGAAAGAATTTCAAATCAGGAATTTCAACTTATGGAAATTGGTTTGCAAGTGAAGGACTTTTAGTATTACTACCAATATTCCAAAGTAATTTTGTCAAAGAAAGACTGAAACAGTTCAGAAGTGTCTAAAAACTCTATAATGTCATTGGAAGACCTACAACCGAAACCTGCTACTGTTAATATCATCAAGTGTATACGTAAACAAACAATTTATTAATACATTTCTGCAATTAAAGTGTTTTAACTTTAATTGCAGAAATACATGAAATATGCACTATAAATAAATTTGATTTCAGTATCCCCAGAAACTTTAAGTGGATCCTGCATCATGACAATGACTCAAAACATACCAATAAATCCACTAATTACTCGCTTAGATGTAGAAAAGGAAAGTACTGGTCCCAGATCAAAACGTCCCTCACATGGAATATCAGGACAACATACGACTACTTGTGACTGTGGAAATGTATTAGACAGGAAGAGAGACGCGACGCCAAATAAACCACCTCAGTTCTGAAAAAACATCAGTCAAACTGTAACATAAACCAATCAATAATATAGTACTTCTCTAGTTGTTCTCATTTTAATTTGAATACCTCTGGTATACTGCAACACTTATAAAACTTTTGTTTTTAATTATTTGTATATGTGTCATGTTCTGTATCAAAACCACGTTAAATGCTTGGTCAATAATTAAAAAAAATTGTACTCCAATGTTTATCTACTCATCTTTAGGAGAAATGAAATAAATCAAAACTATGTCTTAATTTATCACAATGCTGTCTTTTGTTTTGAATAGAGAGCTTTAAAAATATTGAGAAAACATGCTTACTCTTTGCTAAATTTCTATGATTGTGAAATTGTGATATATAAATATTTTTGTTTCATCAATCTACCAATCTTATGCTAAAAGTCTATCCTCCCAAACCCACGCAACAGATTAAGAGCTTCCAGCTCACTAAGCCGCCTTTGTTAGTTAATGTCAGCTCAGCATTGCTGCTCTGTTGACACAACACCTAAACCTACGTCACCAAGGTTGATACAGTGAGCCTTTCAGATGGGATAGAGGAGAGGAGAGGGACGGCAGGGAGGTGGAAAAGCCTGATGATACTCTGAGAAGAGCACAAGTATGTGTGTGAGGTTAGCGTCAGCAGGGCAGAAGAGCCCACAGCTTTTCTAGCTGTCTAAAATTAACATAATCATTTTATGTGAACCTCTTGCATAAAGGAACAGCGAACTGAATACAAAATATATATTCTACTTTTTGTTAAAAAAACAAAAAAAGCACCTCATGATAATGGAAGCGTCGAGGTGGAATATAAAACCCCGTAAAGATACTCGAAACAAGAAACTTAACCCTTGGAAGGATTATAACCTAAAACGTAAAATCGTTTTAAACAAGAAACTGGTTTTCCTCTAGTTTGTCTCTTGCATATTTTATATTTTATTTCATGTTTAAACACACCAAGACCTTAGAAACTGTATTTGGTTTTAATCATGTACAAGATTTGAATGACAATAAAGCGGTACTATGGCTTCTCCCTCTGCTTCTCCCCTTTCCTGCTCTGTGTGTCAGATGTTTAGTTATTCCTCTGCCTCCTTTAGAGATAATGGTACCTGCGTTAAATGTAGCATTTTTTTAGCTTTGGAGGCTCGGCTCCGTGCTGTTGAAACACCCGCAGATAGCCGAGGCCCATTAGCTAGCGTGGAGCCAAGAAGAACAGGTTGCCCTAGTGATCCTCCAGCAGTTCCCACGCAGCTGGGAAATCAGCCTGGCTGGGTGACTGTACGTAGAAAGCATAGTCCCAGAACCTCACCACCAACCTGTTAACGTTTCAAACCGATTTTCCCCACTCAGCGATACACCCACTGAGAAACAGACTCTGGTAATTGGCAGCTCCATAGTCAGAAACGTTGCTTTAGAGAAACCAGCAACCATAGTCAAATGTTTGCCAGGGGCCAGAACAGGCGACATAAAATCATACCTCAAACTGCTGGCTAAGGATAATCGTAAATACAGTAAGATTGTTATTCACG
>JAVLVB010000221.1:356149-367810 GCA_032876305.1 Orestias chungarensis | reverse complement strand
TGTGTGTGTGTGTGTGTGTGTGTGTGTGTGTGTGTGTGTGTGTGTGTGTGTGTGTGTGTGTGTGTGTGTGTGTGTGTGTGTGTGTGTGTGCGTGCATGCGTGCGCGTGGGTGGGTGTGTGTGTGGGGGGGGGTCCATACACTTTGACTCAGATATTGTTCCTGTTTGCTGAATGCTTACACACACTTCTGACATTGAATGTGTGTGACTATATGATACAATAGACTTGCTGAAAATAAAGCTGTGCGTGTGTTGGCACTCAGCCACAAGTGCAACTATATTTAACTGTGATTTTATCTGACAGACCAAAACAAAGTAGTGCATAATTGCACTGTAAAAGGAAACATTTGTTTTAATAATAAAAATCTGAAAAGTGTTGCATATACTACATAAAGCCTTCTTGATTTTGTTAATATGTTCCCACGACATGAATCTGCCCAGCCCATGTGGGATCAGTGTTTAATTAGTCATTTACTGGGTCTATCAAAAGTATTCAAACCTTTGGAAATGTTATCTAAGGGAGTGAAAACACCACTTGGCTGAACAGCAGACCTCTCCCAATTGGCTAGATCTCTGCTAAATTATGTCAACCATTTTAAAGTGGGTGAATTTTAATGCAATCATTTATTTCATTACATTTTTTCATTTGCCACTATCTCGTAGAAATCAGTCTTAATGAACCAATAGTTTTTTATTTCTCTTGTCAGAAAGAGTAGTTTTTTAAAATCAAATAAATATTAAGACATTTCAAGAAAGCAGGTTCCACTTTATTTAATGTCTCTATTCAATTGACAAGTCTGAACATATTTTAAAGTCAAGCCAAACGTCCTGATAATTTTAATGACTCGAGTCTGACTCAAACCCAAGTCATGTGACTACAGGCTCAGCCTCTAAAGTGATTTTTATTCTCCTGGGTTTCAAAGACGGGGAATGAAAAGCTAAATACACGTTTCATTTCCAAGTAATATTAAAAACCAAGTATCATTTTTCTTCTATTTCAAACTTATATTTATTTCGCCGCATGGCAAAAAATCCCTGTAATACACTTTGAAGCTTGTAAACAGATGAAAACGTTGGGTTGTGTTTTTCTGTGCATGGATTTCTAAATGACTGCACACAACAGAGGCGACAGCCTTAAACTCTGTATGATGGTGGGATAATTAATGTGTAGGGCAGTGTGTGTGTGTGTGTGTGTGTGTGTGTCCACGTATAGTTAAAAATAGCCTCTAAATGAGTGGGTGTGCAGCGTCTGGTTACAGTGGCGTTAACTGAGCGCTTCAATACATTTCAGTTTGCGTATGAGCTTGGACAGTGGATGCAGTTCTGTTTCTGTCTATGTGTGCAGAGCTAACAATCATTAAAACTCCTTTATCCTAAAGTTTGGGCAATCTGTTAAGGAAACTCTAGATTGCTGGTTCTTTTGGTTCTAATGCGATAGAGACTGCTTTTTAGGGAGTAGTTTAGAGCTATGGTTTAAATTTGGTTTTGGTTAGGGTTATGGTTTTTGAGTTATGCCTGAATGCATTTATTAAAATGTATGGAACTTAACTTAACCTTATATGGGTAGAAAAAATAAAATAAGTGTGAGTGTGGGAATGAGTAAAAAAACAAATTGTAGCGTTTTAAACTCCATATCACAGTAAAGTGTTGCTTTTCAGAAACATCGGCTTTCAGCGTATGAAGAAGGAATTTTTGTCATTTTCCTCCTCATTACCTCTTATAGAGGCTGTCAAACCCCCAGCAGTGAGCACGCACTTCACTTTCATCCCCATGTGCATTTAGGGAAATCAATTCTTCATTACGCCTGCAAATGAAATGAACCTATTACCTTTTTGTCTTTCATTTGCATTCTTCCGCTCATTATACACCTCATTTTGTTCATTTACAACGAATCCCCCCCCTTTAAATAGGTTGGGTGACAACTTTAACGAGAGGTTTTTACTCTCTAGCAGTGCCAACATTTGGTTTACAGACCAAATTGCACATGTATCTACAATATGCTGAAAAGCTCCTTGGACAAAATTCAAAGGCTTTTATTAAAACATATATTTAAAATGTATCAAAACAGATAATGTTTGAAGTTTAGCATCTTCCTTGACATGCTGGATGATCTTCTGGAGCACATCCTTCCATCTGGAGGGTTCTAAGAGTGCTTTAATCTCACATCCTTGGTTCTTGCTAGCTAATCAGTATTGTTATCACAGTATTCCATAATAGTGTTGCAATTTTATGATACTGTTCCTCCTCACATGATATTGAGCACTTAGCGCCAACATCTTATCATACGTAATACATGTTACAGCAAAAAACCCACCAGTTGTCACAACTTGGCTGAATCTCCTCCAAATGGTTCAGTTAGACTTTATGACTGCGTTTCTAACAGCCATCCTTTCATCTAAAGGCTGAAGGCCTTAAAGTCTACATGGTAAACTACAGAGATGTGGAAGATCAAGACTTGGTTAACCCTGTTCAGCTTTCAAAAGGCAGTTTCACCCAGTTGGGCAAGACTAGGCCTGCATCAGCTCCTTCCATGCTAGAGCTGTTGTTTCATATCTTCACCTTGCTTTGACAGCATGAACAGCTACTCTCAATTTTTTTCTTACTCATGCTCTGCATCGATGGCATTACAAGTCTATTGACTTGACTCCCCAAGGACCTTATAGCTGAAATCATTAGTAAGCAGCTGGATAGCTCAATTGGAATGGCGCTAGACTTCCAATCAAAAGCTCATGGGTTCAAATCCAGCCCAGGGCAAAAAATACACCACAGCATCCAGTGTGGGTCCTTAGGCAAGACCCTTTGCGCTACTGCCTACCTGGCGCCTGCAAAAATGGCTGCGCCAGTGTGGTTTACAACAAAAACAATTTCCTACAGGATCAGTAAAGTATAGATTATTATTATTAATCTTAGTAATCCTGCATGTGAGTCCGCCTTGCAGCTAACCATGGCTTTTACTGCTGACACTTAAAGTCATCACAACATTAAATTCAGAACAATAAAAAAATTTTAACAGCTGAAATATGAGTCAAGAATCAAGAATTAGTTTATTTATTTAGCGATAATTTACAACAGATGTCGACTCAAAGGCACTTTACAAGAAAATCTATTCAAATCATAGATACATCATTACAAATCAGTTAGAAACATTTTCCAATCTAAGGAACCCCAGCAGATTCATGGAGTCGTTGACTTGCAGCATTCACTCCTTTGGAATCAGTAGACAGAAACAATGGCTTGTGTTGTGAGTGATGAGGAAATATTATGTCTTTGGCTAATTTGAATTTTTTTTGTTTGCATCTGATTTTATTTAGCTTTTTTTTTGCTGTATTTGAGCAACCTGAACAAAGAAAAGCCAGAGGTGATTGTGTTGGAGTTTTCATTTAGTTACTGTAACTGAATTTACATTTTGCAGGTATTCAAGCCTGTAACTCTAAAAACTTTCTTGACTTAAACTTTCTGCAACCAAGACTAAAGCTTTTGTTAGAAACGCTGACAATCAGTGGATATTTAGGAATTATAACACTGTTTTAAAAGACAAAGAGTGCATTGTTAGTTTCAGTCTTTAGTGGATACCTTAATGAAACATAATCTACTAAATTGTTCTTTAGCTATAATTTTGTTGAAAGCTGTTGGCACGTGTTAAGAACGTTTCTTGAGCTTAGTTTTTCTCTTGATTTAGCCATGACAAACTATGCTGTACTAAGTAGAGTTGAAAGTTTTGTGCCTAACCTCTGCTTTTTCTAAAGCTTTAAACCCAACACTGATAATTTATTATTAGATCAAATTTACACCTGATAAAGGTGTTTTAATATATTGACTATATTGATTCTGCTTCTGTGTATTAAAAAAACTATGTCTGTCTCAGTTTAAAATCCTGAATTATCTTTCCATGTCTAGAATAACGTGGTTTTCCTTTACCAATGCATATAAAGACCTGGTAACTGAGCAAAGAAAGCAAATCCCATAATTCCGCTGACTTCCAAAAACCACATGGAACCGTGATACCATAGAGATGTGGAGAGGCAATTAATTCTGAGTAAAAGCAGCAGCAACAACACAAATAACACAGTGTTAAACTTTTACTGCTAAAACTTTAAAAAGCTTCAGACTGCCTCCTTTTCTGTCTATTTTCCTGCAGCCCAACTTTGTGAGTCGACAGCACGATGTCAGCCACTCACATGCATTACAGACACACAAAAGCAGATAAATGTACATTTGTTTTATATCAGGCCTTGTTATTTCTCCCTCGTTCTTGCAGGAAGACAGATTTTAACTACTAAAACCTACTTTAAACTCATATGGTTTGCTGTACCCAGTATGTAAGGTTGCTTTCTTGGTGCACTCAGGAACCTTTAATGCTGGCTGCTGGCTGCTGCTGATGTTAAAATTATAGTCTGTGTGAAGTTTCCCTTCTTTTCAGTGAGTGAAAATCCTCCCAAAATAGACAGCGGAGCAAAGTACAACCCCCTTTTTTAGTGTCCGTGTTATTATTATGTTATTATGTGAGTTATGGAGCTTGATTCAATGAGCTTTTGGACCCTAAGAGACACAAAATAAAATAATAAAAAACATCGGTCTCCTGCAAGTCACATCTAGGGGAGTGGTGACTTGGCAGGGGGACATGCGGGGAATTGATTCAGCATCACAGCTGGACAGGAACACATGTCAAACTAAATCAGATCAGAATCTGAGAGAAGATATATGGTGTCAAATAGAGATGCAGGACTGAGATTCTCAGATAACACATTAAGGCAGTGGAGAGCATCAGTTGGTGTGACATGAGTCAAATCATTTACCCACCACAACAAATGAAAGGTTTCTGCATGTAGTTTGCGTTTTCCTCCGATTCAGGTGAACCACAGAACATTCTGTCTGTGGTTCATTCTGTTCATTTAAGTGTGTAAACAACAGAGCAGCTTTGATGATGGAGTGCCGCTTTTAAAGAACGCCATCAAAAATCCCTTTACAGCAGCCGTAATGATTTAAAGCTCCATGTAAAGAAAGGTCATTCAGGGAAAACAAAGAGTTGGCACAAAATTAATTTGTTTTTATTCATTTCTAAACGTATTTATGCAGGTGTGACTTGTGGGATTAATCTGATTGGAGTAATTATTACAACAAACAGAAGAGACATCTCTGGTTGCTATATCCATTTGTCTATGGGTATTAGAAAAGAATGAATGTGATGGATTATAGCGTCCTGAGAAAGAGCGAAGCTTCATATGGAAATGATCCAAGTTACTTCCTAGAGAAGGGAACCTTTAGTCAGAAGACAAAAGCTTCAGAGTTATAGGCTACGTTCAAACAGCAGGCAAATCCCACTTATAGAAAACCTTTATTGATTGTTTTCACGGCACTCTGAACGGCCAAATTTATTTTACATTGCCTTAAAAATCTGATTTGTGCCACTTCCATATGTGCAAACTCAGATAAAGCTTCTTCAAAGCGTCTGCCTTGAAAACGACCAGATCACATTTTTTCCGGACTCTTGCGTCACTCGCTCGAGACGAGCATCGTAATTTTGCAGCAGATAAAGCCAGGCGTGCTAAATCCACGTGCAAAAACTAAACCAAGCAGTGTCAACACTTTGGATGGAGCTAATCAATGGAAAGATTAGATTTAATTAGTATTAGTATTCCCATGGCTCCACAGCTTTAAACTCATGGCAGCATCAGTTTTTACTTCCATAGAAATTGTGCTCTGCAGTGTGATTTTAGGATCTTTCGGGGTCCTAAAAAGTTTTCACAGCACTCTAAAGATGGTTGCGTTTGACTAGTCGCATGAATAACCATGTAAAAAATGACTTGGATTTTAGCAAATTCTCGGAATTGAGAAACAATTTTGTAGATGTGATGGAAAACTATTTAATTTCATTCCTTTTTTTTCGTGACTGAAACATTAAATGATGAAGCAGCGGCAGGTTTTTCTTTCTCTTCCCTATTCGTAAAATAGGGAAAAAAAATCTGATTTCTGAGGTTTCCAACTCCCACACAGAAAACATGATGTGTGAACAGACTCCAACAAAAGCTGTCAGAAGTCACACTTCAGCTACACTTCGTTCAGAGGACCCCCCTCCCCTTTACCACCTTCATCACCACCAATAAACCAACTAGGAGACCACTCCGGTCTTAGTCCCCTTCGCCGTGGCAACCATATCCCACCTGAAAAGCAATCTGCTCGTAGGAGGAAGGTGTGAAAGCGTTTGCATTTGTTACCCCACCTCCTCTGCCATTACTCCTTGTCGTTGTTTGGGCCTGACACCACCCCACCCAGCTCCCCCCAACCTCAAATCCTTTCTCCATTTCTATTAGCAAGCACCAGGTGCTGAGCCAGACATCATAAATATTCCCTAATCACCATCAGTAATGATTCATGAGGCCCACAGATACATAACCTTCAGGTGCACATACAATCCTCCCACATCCACATCAAGAGGGTACAGATAGTTACCCATAAGGCACTGAGTGACTGATGACTTGCAGCTTCTCATGGGCACCCTGTGAAAGCACCTCAGCGACAAACTGATGTGAGCAGAGGAGGGACAAGGATGCAACAGAAGGAAAGAAAAGAGATCTAAGCACAGAAAATAAGGAAAAGAACAGCAAGAGCCAGAGGCGGGCAGACAGAGGTTGAGCGGAGGAAATAAAGGGCCGTCAACTGATCCTTGCAACCAGATGACGCCGTTACTCCAGGATATTAACTCTACCCCATCCAATTTCCTTATTTCCAAGCTGTGGTGCTTTTTACATTAAATTACACACCTTATACTTTCGGTTAAAGTAAGAAAATAAACCCACGCTCACAAATAATAAGATTTACTACTGTTACCTAGAATCTATGGGCCTTCAAATAAAACTGGATCCTTTTGTGAACCTAAAGGGAACTTTGTTGTATTCAGAGAACCTTCTACTGCAGTGCACAGTCACTTTTGGGCTATGCACGTCCGGACATATGAAAACTAAAGCTGTGGTCTATTCTTCTTGGCAAAATAGCCTCAGTCAGATTAGAGGGAGAACGTCTAAGAGCATCGGCTTTCAAACCCTTACAATGGGCCATTCAAACACAAGGATCGGTTTTGATGGTCACCTTTTTCTGCGTTTGCTGTGTCACACACATGTCTTATGGCCACTTTAAATCTGACTCATTTTGGCTTTCTGTCAGCTATGTCTTTCTTTTTGCCACCTCCTGTATAAAGGCAAGACTTCTATAAAGTGCTCGACTGATAGCCTGAAGTTTTCAGAGGACGGATTAAACTGGTGTGCTTGTATTCGTTGAAAGTATAAGATATTGCTTTATATACCCTAGTATTCTCCAAAACTATCTGACTGACTGATATGTTGATTGGTTTTCAAGATGCTGCCTGTTTATTAATGTTCTCTAAAGCTGTTTTTACACTGTGTCCCACAGACTAAAACAGTTGACCTTTTCCAGGTTTATAAATGAGAGACTCTGATCCTTGGTTCTCTGGAGTATTTCTGCAGTTGGGTCCTACCAAACCAACGCAAGTTTATTTATTCATATTTCATATGAAACATTCAACTGACTGTTTTCTTTAAGCCCCCCAGTGTTCTGATAATTATAACCCAAAGAATCAAACAATGAGAACCCGTCAACATGGTAAAGTTTTTACTGTTTTTGACTCACATCCACACAGAGATCTAGTTTTTTTCTAGAATGGGTTCCAGAGACAAATTTACATTATTTCCATTCCAAATCACAATCGTGCACCACTTTGTGTTTGACTGTCACGGTGGCTTGCAGAAATACTTGTGCAAGCGACTGTATAAAAACTACTCAGGATGATTTAGGGTCCTTCCAGCTGAGTGTGAAGAGGCGTCAGTGTGACAGTCAGGGATGAGATTATGCTGCAGAGGTATATTGCTGTTTTATGAATATTTTAATCGCTTTTCCCGCTGTGGTTCCCAGACACAATTTAAATGCAATATCAATGCTGAGGTTGAATATTTACTCAAAGCACAGAATGAAGTGCTTTTGTTTCTACAGCACAGGCGAAAACATTTTTTTTTTCATCTCCATCACCGTAGGTGGTCTCTGCAGAGCTGGTTATTGAAGCAGTATGCAACAAATCAACATGTGTGGTTTATATATCTAGATATCTAGTTAGATTGGTGACCAGAGCAAAACAAAAAATAAAAATGTTGTTAATTTACCAGTGTGATAACGTAGAACTGAAAAGTATTGTACATTTTAAAATAGACATTTGCAAATAAAATTGTATTTTCTTGTGGAAAACACAGATTTTGTATTTTTTAAAGAAAAAAGTTATATCTTCACAACAACATAAAACTAACTGTGTAAAACTAACATTTAAATTCTATAATTATTAAATCCAAAAAAATTGGTAGCTAGCTACATTTAACAAACATATTTGAAATGATCATTTTTAAGAATTTGAGCAATAGAAAAGTGCTGATGAATGTGGCTATGGGAAGAGGGAAGTCTGTGCTTCCCTGCTTAAGCTGTTGCCCCCGTTACCCAAATCCAGATAAGAAGAAGAAGGATGGATGGACAATGAAATAAGTAAATAAATGAATCAGTTTGGAAAGGAATTTTGAAATAAGGAATTATGATACATCATTGTTTGATTCCAGTTTTGTTTACTAGGCATCCGTTTATATTCACTTGTATTTTCACACTTTTTTAGATTCTCATTTCCTCTTTAATTCATTTACTTATTTATTGTCAATTTTGCTTATTCCTTCATATTTCACGACCTCAAACTAACATGGAGGAAACGTCATATGGCGTCTTGGAACAACATACACTAGAATCATTGTTGCTACTCCTGCAGGACGTGTAACTTGCATAGGTAGGGTGACATTGTTTAAACATGATTATATGCTCGTTTTGCTGTAAAACATTGGGATCATTGAGAGGTTATGTGTTGCATTGCAGAGAGAAATGAGCCCAGTTGTTTATGTGTGGTGAGTCCATTTTTGTTTTTCCAGTTTCTTTCTCCTGTTGTCTTTTTCGTTGTCTTGTCCCCTTTCTTTGCCTTTTTGTCCATCTTGCATGTTTTTTTTTCTATATTGTTTTTTTTTTCTTATGCTCTTACTATGTCAAATGTTTTTTATTGGTACCTTTTACTTAATTTCTTATCCTTCATAGAAATGTCATTGTTTTGTATCAGAAGACTATAGTTTTTCGTCTTTCTCTTTAGGTCGATCCTGCTTCCATGCTAAACGATTCATGCTGAGTGTGGATCAACAGATTGGACACAACAACATCTGTTTTATTTCAGCACTTTGCATGATGTTTGGGAGCTACAATTGTTTTAACATACATTACCCATTGGGGCTGGCATCTACGCTGGAGTTTTTGCAGAGGTATGAGGTTTTATTTTATTTTTTACTTGTATAGAGTTAAATTTGACTTTTGACAACGTTTATATCTTGAATCAAAAGTTTATTCCTTTGTGAAGCAAATGTTGATGTAGTTTTCTGTTCGTCCTCGTTATCTTAAGGTGTTTCTTCTCAATCAACCCAGACAAGGGCTGGAAGGTGGAAGAAACCCGTAAACCCAGACTGCGTGTGAACCTCCGTGTACTCACCTTGATCCGGGAACTTTTGGATCATGAGTGGCGTGATGTTTGAGAAAGGACAAAGTCAAGACAGCGTTCAGTCATAGTGGAGCTAAATGTTTTTTTAAATGTATGGAATAGAAGTTTATTGTAGTGTTATTTGATCATTTCAAGAAGAAACGTTTTGAAAGTTGCATCTCATCTCGTTTTATCTGATGTAAGAAAAGTTGAAAATACATTTTTATATTTGTTCAACGGCTGCATTTTGCTCAATGTCAGAAAGGACAAATGAGAACTTGATTAAAAGTATATTTTCACTGAAATTGTTTTTTTTTTTATACAAAATGTTTTTTTTTTTATATTATCATTATACATACAATATATATTGGACTTGCATTGAAGTGGTAAATGTTTGTTGAAATTTGATGCTTAGAGAAATTTTCAAAATTGAATTATTACTAAAAAGAAAAACATTTGAAGCAGATTTCAGTTACATGACATTATTAATAAAATGTATGCTGGAAATAGAAATGTATTGTAGTATTATGTTGTAATCTTCAAGCCCCCTCCCCCTCTCAAAAAAAAGGAGGCAAAAGTTGCTTCTCATACTGTTTCTGATAAAGACATTTATATCTGTTCAGCGGGTGCATTTGCTTCATGTTTGATGTTCAGAAAAGACAAATGAGAACTTAATTGAAAATAAATTTGTCAACGGCATGTAAGTGTATGTGTATTTTTTCTTTATATTATCATAGATACAATTTATATTGGGTTTCCTTCTGTTTTAAAGTTGCCTTTAAGTGGTAAATGTCTGATGAAATTTGATGCTTATAGATATTTGAAAGTATAATAATTAGTAAAAAGTAAAAATTTTAAAGCATATTTCAGTTTTACATAAAGTAATAATAAAATGTTTTATATTGGCATTTAAACTGTTTTAATCTGTTTTTCAAAGTTGTTTTTTTTAGTAGGACTAAATCAAGAACTGGCTTAATCTTATTGGAAAAACGTGTAAAATAACAGCATTATTATGATAGTTCATCAGAAAAAGTTTGTTAAAATTACTTGATAAAACGGTGTTATTACAAAAATAACTTTTAAAATCAAACTTTAAATTTGTGCAAAACTATGTGACAATCTGTTTATTTCACAATTTGACACTGTCGTAATTACTGTTTGGTCAGTGAAACAGTTTACATGTTCATTGTGTTTTCCACTGAACCACAGCTGCCAGTTTTTGTTTGTAAAAACAACATAATTTTTTTTACAGTGTATGTTATGTTGATCTTGACAACATAGCCAAGCCTCTAATTAACACGCACAGAAAGTCAAAAGTGATGATTTGTAAGTTCATATGCTCAGTTGAGCAGGGAACTTGACACAGGCCACATGACTACAACCATTCTGCAGAGAATCCACTTTCTCAGAATCCTGCTCTATATAAAACAGCTGCCTTTAACTCAACCAGACTGATTTCAGTGCCAAAATGATGGTATCTCAGAAAGCTAGGTCAAAAACTACAGGTGAACTGGTCAAAAATGTTTTAAGCAACCAGTTAAAAACAGGGACGTTAATAAGACTTTTATTTTTAATTTATAAGAAAAAAAAAAAAAGAGCTTCAATTTTAGTAAAAGGCAGACAATTATGATCTTCTGTCATTAGATGTCTGTTTAGATATCCTTTGATGTATTTTAAATCTGTGACGAGTCTCTAAATATACTTTATTGATGCAAGGTCTCACACTGTACTGTAGGGAGATATGGTTATATTACCTCAATAAATGATGTCGACTAGTGGGAGGTCATTTTGGTATGATCGGGGTACTATTTGATATTATTACATATGAGGCAAATGGCCTATATGGGGGGGCTGAAACAAAAATGTAATCTCCTTTCATAAAGGAGATTACATTTTTTTTTTACGCCTCCTACCAAACATAACTACTACCTCAGTAAGCAATGAGGTACTGAATGTGGCGCTGGAGCCTGATCTCTGTTTGAAGTGTTTTGCTCCAGTTGAGCCTTCTGAGCTTTCAAAAATACTTTCTTCATCTAAGCCTTCAACTTGTATGTTGGATCCAATCCCGACTAAATTGTTTAAAGAAGTATTTCCTATTATTAT